>CM022767.1:23145395-23177895 GCA_012411365.1 Ameiurus melas | reverse complement strand
TAGAGTGTATAAAAGTTGGCTCAACCTTTGTGTTGTGTGCCTGTGTGTGCCACACCAAGCATGGAGAAGAGAAAGAAGAGCCGAGAATTGTCTGAGGACTTAAGAAGTAAAACTGTGGAAAAATATCAACAATCTCAAGGTTACAAGTCAATCTCCAGAGATCTTAAAGTTCCTTTGTCCACTGTGCGCAATATAATCAAGAAGTTTATAACCCATGGAACTGTGGCAAATCTCCCTGGACGTGGACGGAAGAGAAAAATTGATGAAAGAATGCAACGCAGGATAGTTGGAATGGTGGATGAACAACCTCAGTCAACTTCCACGCAAATTCAGGCTGTCTTGCAGACTCAGGGTGCATCAGTGTCAGCTCGAACCATACGTCGTCATCTGAATGAGAAGAAAAAGTTCCAGGGGTGCCAATAAATTCGTCCATGACTGTATGCCAGATGTAACAGGACTCCTGTTTTCCAAACAGTTCCACTTTGGACTCATCAATCCACAGAAGATTCTCCCAAAAGGTTTGAGGATCATCAAAGGGTGTTTAGGCAAAATTCAGATGAGTCTTAATGTTCTTCTGGGTAAATGTGCACTTATATAGCACTTTTATCCAAAGTGCTTTACACTGTGTCTCATTCACCCATTCACACACACACTCCAATGGTAGCAGAGCTGCCATGCAAGGTGCTAGCTTGCCATCGGGAGCAACTTGGGGTTCAGTGTCTTGCCCAAGGACACTTCGGCATGTGGAGTCACCCGGGCCGGGAATAGAACCGCCAACCCTACAATTAGTGGACAACCCACTCTACCAACTGCGCCACAGCCGCCCCAGTAGTAGTAGTGGGTTAGTAGTGTTTTTTTACCTCACCACTTTTCCATGTATGCCAGTTTTGTCCAGTGTCTTTCAAGTAGTGGAGTCATGAACAGTGACCTTTATTGGAGCAAGAGAGGCCAGTGGGTCCTTTAATGTTGTCCTTGGCTCTTTTGTGACTTTCTGGATGAGTAATTGCTGTGCTCTTGGGGGAATTTTGGAAGGTTGGATGCTTCTGAGAAGGTTCACTACTGAATCCCAGAGCCTTTGAAATAGCTTTGTAACCCTTCCCAGACTGATGTATTTCAATCACCTTGTTCCTCATCATTTCTGGAATTTCTTTCAATGTTGGCATAGTGTGTTACTCGGTAAGACCTTTTAACCAATTTCATGCTATTGAAAAAGTTCTATTTAAGTGTTGATTTGATTGAACAGGGTTTACAGTAATCAGGCCTGGTTGTGTCTAGTCCAGCTGAATCCCATTATGTATGCAATTTCATAGATTTTGGGAACTTCCGGGGGGCAAATACATTTTTACTCAGGCCCAGTTGGTATTGGATACATTATTTGCTTCAATAAATAACATTTATTATTTAAAAAACTGTATTTTGTGTTTACTATATCACAGAGCAATTTTGTGTCTTTGTCCTATAGTAGATATTTAACTATTTAACACATGCATTTCAGCATCGCCATAACATTTCCATCTAAGACACACACGCATGTCAGTCTCTCCATCCTACAGCATCCTGTAGCACTGTAGAATTTGAACATTGGCTGAGCTTTACAAAAGTTACTACAATCTTCATAATGAAACAATTAATTTAATTTAGAACTATATCCAATATGTCATGATATTTGTTTGTTTGAGAAGATAGCTTGGATAAAAATCTTAATGACAAATAGGGTTCAGATTTCTGTCCAATACCATCTATGTCTAACATATGCGCATTTATGTAAGTATTTCTTTAGTCTTGAACCTGCCAAGTGAAACAATTTAATCACTTTTGTACCTGTATTTATTATTTGTTAACTTGGAAGAAAAATACACACATTTTACCATCTCTATCTAAAGCATCGTTATTTAATACATGTGCACAGCCTAGGTACCTATTTTCCTCATATTATGTTCCACTGCTTCTTTCTAATTTAAATTACACAGCTGTGTGTGAACTTTCACGTCTCTTTCTAAAAGTAGACGAGAGTTTTACCATTAGCTTTGACTTCTACATGCTCCTGCACTCCCTTTGGTCAGGGTCAGCACCTCTTTCTCTCTAGCACCAAACTCCCTTAAACAATTAGCTCTTATCAAATACGAACTTTAATTGGTTTAATTATCTCCTCTACACTAAGAGGATGTCTGTAGCATACTTTGATAAAAGTGCTGTCCCGTTTTTTCCCCCTCTAACTGACAGGCTAATTTTCCAAAGTTAAAATATCCCACAAATAAAATTCACCCGCCGATGATTCCGTGTGTGGAAAGTTTTAAGAAGCACGTTTCACTGATTCAGCCAGCAGCAGCGCCAGCTAGTTTAGTTGTTTTGCTCATCAATCATGGTGAGAGGAGTGGATTACACCTAATAAAGGTGGCGTTGATAGCTGAGATGTGGGTGCTGAAACCATGGCTCTAGCTACTCGGCTGCAAGCGAGAGGTTCCATCTGGATCTGATCAGCATAAGGCCGCAAGACCTACCATAATCGCCCCAGAGTAACTCAGGTAAACTATCACAGATGTGAGATAATTGCGAGGAGTTCGCTCTCAAAACAATATAATTCATGGGGACCTCACAGCCTCCGCATCACTACAGCTTTATAAGGAAGTCTAAAGGAGGAACTTGACCAAGGACTTTCAATAAAGGGCTCTTTGTGCTCAGTTCTTTTTTTTTCAATTCCTGGACGGAAGTTTGAGGTGTTTGAGGTCATAACCATTGGTCATGTTTATTTATGGTCACTGCAATTCTAAACATAAAAGACCAATTCAGTTCAAACTTCAAACTTTCCAGTTGAGGTCATAAGTTTACATACACCTTGCTGAATCTGAAAATGTTTTTTTTTTTTTTTTAATAACTGAATTTACACAAATGAACTAGTTCAAAAGATTGATTGCGCTTGATTATTAATACTGTGTCTTTACAAGGATGATCAACGACTGTTTTTATGTGTTGTGATAGTTCTTCATGAGTACCTAGGTTGTCCTGAGTAGTTAAACTGCCCACTGTTCTTCAGAAAAATCCTCCAGGTCCTGCACATTATTTGGTTATTTAACCCATTTCCAACAGCTATATGATTTGAGATCCATCTTTTCGCACATTAAGGACAACCGAGGGACTCATACACAGCTATTACAAAAAGTGCAAACATTCACTGATTCTCAAGAAAGCAACACAATACATTAAGAGCCAAGGGGTGTAATATTTTAACCAGGATGATCAGTGTAAATTTTTTTTATTTACATTTTAATTGCATTACATATTAGATTTTATTAGTTATTACTCTGTCTTCTGGGAAATATATACAGTATCTCACAAAAGTGAGTACACCCCTCACATTTTTGTAAATATTTAATTATATCAAAATCATACACTTTGCTACAATGTAAATTAGTGAGTGTACAGCTTGTGTAACAGTGCAAATTTGCTGTCCCCTCAAAATAACTCAACACACAGCCCTTTAATGTCTAAACTGTTGGCAACAAAAGTGAGTACACCCCTAAGTGAAAATGTCCAAATTGGGCCCAAACTGTCAATATTTTGTGTGGCCACCATTATTTTCCAGCATTGCATTAACCCTCTTGGGCATGGAGTTCACCAGAGCTTCACAGGTTGCCACTGGAGTCCTCTTCCACTCCTCCATGACCACATCACAGAGCTGGTGGATGTTAGAGACCTTGTGCTCCTCCACCTTCCGTTTGAGGATGCCCCACAGATGCCCAATGGGGTTTAGTCCATCACCTTCACCCTCACCCTCAGTGTGTTTGGTTTCGTTATCATGCTGAAATACTGCCCTGCAGCCTAGTCTCCAAAGGGAGGGGATCATGCTCTGCTTCAGTATGTCACAGTACATGTTGGCATTCATGGTTTACTCAATGAAATGTAGCTCCCCAGTGCCGGCAGCACTCATGCAGCCCCAGACCCTGACACACACCACCATGCTCGACTGTAGGCAAGACACACTTGTCTTTGTACTCCTAACTTGGTTGCTGCCACACACGCTTGACACCATCTGACACAAATAAGTTTATCTTGGTCTCATCAGACCACAGGACATGGTTCCAGTAATCCATATCCTTAGTCTGATTGCCTTCAGCAAACTGTTTGCGGGCTTTCTTGTGCATCATCTTTAAATGAGGCTTCCTTCTGGGACGACAGACATGCAGACTAATTTGATGCCATGTGTGGCAATGGTCTGAACACTGACAGGCTGCCCCCCCACCCCTTCAACCTCTACAGCAATGCTGGCAGCACTCATACGTCTATTTCCCAAAGACAACCTCTGGATATGACGCTGAGCACGTGCACTCACTCAACTTCTTTGGTCGACCATGGCGAGGTCTGTTATGAGTGGAACCTGTCCTGTTAAACCGCTGTATGCTCTTGGCCACCATGCTGCAGCTCAGTGTCAGGGTCTTGTCAATCTTCTTATAGCCTAGGTCATCTTTATGAAGAGCAACAATTCTTTTTTTCAGATCCTCAGAGAGTTCTTTGCCATGAGGTGCCATGTTGAACTTCCAGTGACCAGTATGAGGGAGTGTGAGAACGATGACACCAAATTTAACACACCTGCTCCCCATTCACACCTGAGACCTTGTAACACTAACAAGTCACATGACACAGGGGAGGGAAAAGGGCTAATTGGGCCCAATTTAGACATTTTCACATAGGGGTGTACTCACTTTTGTTGCCAGCAGTTTAGACATTAATGGCTGTGTGTTGAGTTATTTTCAGGGGACAGCAAAGTTACACTGTTATACAAGCTGTACACTCACTACTTTACATTGTAGCAAAGGGACATTTCTTCAGTGTTGTCACATGAAAAGTTATAATCAAATATTTACAAAAATGTGAGGGGTGTACTCACTTTTCTGAGATATTCTATATATATATATATATAATTAAATTCTTTTTTGCACTATTCATAAAATACTGTATAATAGAAATACTACGAACATTTTTATAATAAAAATGTTAAGATAGGAATAAAGGATTAAAAGGATGAAATATTGAAAAGCTTTAGTTTAGAATGCATGTATTTATTCTATATTCAGTTTCACAAATATGTCCAGGACTACCAAAGCCTTCCACTTTTCTTGTATATAATAATCATGATGTTAGCGTGCATTATGTGGAGTGTAGTATATAAATTATAACTCATTAGGGATTCAATGTACCTTGTTTCACAGAGGCATAGACCAAACAAGTAAGTACTGTTACTTTAAATTTGGCTTGCCATACCAGATAGAATTATATACAACATCTTCGGCATTACCCAAACTTTTGGATACTAATTGAACTAATTTAAAATATAACTCATGCAGCCACCAAAAACACAAGTCTACTAAGTAATTTCCACTAAATTAGTATATACAGGCCACAAGGGCACTCTTCTGAGGTTCTACAGGAATTTGCAGACCTGAATCTAGTTGTTGAATAAAGAAAAAAACAGTAATCAGTAGAGACTGGACCATTCGTTTTGATACTGCTCTCGCCCTCTGAACCTGCCTCATTCATCCTACTGCTCTACTGCTGCTCTGAGATATCTACACTTCTGAATCAGCTTCTGCTTATATTCACGGTTTCACATGGATACCCTAAAGGTTTGCACTTCCCTAATAACTACTGCTGTAATCATAGAGACTACGCTGTGCTCATCCCAGAACTCTTACTCCCAATATGCTCATGCTGTTCAGCACTCATAGTATTGTTTGCTTTTACATGTTTACAAATGGATACTATAATGATTTATAATGCCACTCTTCAGCCTGAGCCAAAATAGTTTCTTTATATTCTGGTTTTGAGTGTCTCAAGATGTATTCCTCGTTTCTTCTCAGAGAGTTTTTCATTGTCACAGTTAACTCTGGCTTGCTCATTCGGGATCTAGATCAGATTTCTAAGTGGTATATAAATAAAATTGAAGAGAGGTAAATAGTACACATGGGGCCATATTCAGAGTTGAGTTATGCATGCACAATGCCAAGGTAGTGTTAAGTAATACTGTAGTATTTGTTTTATACAGAGGACATCTGCGGAGGCAGCATCTTAATTGAATATGATATAGTATATGATGTAATAAGTACAGTAGGATGCAGAATATAATTACACCATAGTGTAGTATGTAGGGTGCAGTAACTAGGAGTCAGTTGTGCCAAATGTAACATGCACTTTGTATGCTGCAATGTATAAAGTACAGTTGCAGTTAGAGTTGGAAGTTGCAATAACAAAGAGGCAGGTTGCCGCAGCATATTAGGTGTAGTAAGCCACAATATGTTGGGTGTAGCATGTAGGCCACTGTGAACTGGGTGGAATATAAGCTTCATTCCTAGAAGCTTCATCCAATATACTGCACCCAATATACCATGGCCTAGAGTACATACTACACCAAATTCACTGCACCAAATACACTGCACCAAATACACTGAAGCCAGCACACTGCACCATACATACTACTCCCAATATACTGCGACCTACATATTCCACCCAAAATTCTACATACTGCACCTTACTGTACATATTGCACCCTACCAACAATACATTATAGTCTGTATTACATCCAATATATTCAAACGTACATAGCGCACCTTACATAATACACCCAATTTACTTTGTCCTACATTCTCCAGCCTACATGCAAAGAGCAGTATAATGGGTATACTATGTAAGGTGCAATATGTCAGTTGCAGTTTATTTGGTGTACTATGTAACCTGTAGTATGTAGGCTGTGGTTAAATGGGTGTTGTATGTCAGGCACAGTATCTAGGCTGCAATATATAATGGGTGTAGTATGTAGGCTATACTATATTAGGTGTAGTATGTAAGGTGCAGTATGCAGATTTCACTATATTGGATGTTGTATAAGTGATGAAATATGTATGACTTTTCAACAAATGTGACAAACATGTTTTTGCCCACTTTTTGTCCATTCGACAATTGAATCTTGAACTTATGTAGACTTCCTGAATGCTGAAAGGCCAGAAATCCTGCTCATGCATGTGTGGTTTTGACCCACCACTGACAACACATTTTTCAGGAAAATCAACGAGTAAGTATCTAGCTGTAAAAATGATAATTTGCCCAAGATGCTATAAAAGTTTTATGTATTTATTTGCCCTGAACAGCATCCACTGCTTTATTAAATGAGGAGAAGAGGGCGAAGACTCAAGGCTCAGAGCAGAAACAGGTGCTGAGGAAATAAAAAGCTTTTTTTATGAATCGTGTTTGGATCCAGCAATTACTTTCTCTCCAATTACCTTTTCGCTTTTTTTTTTTTGCCCCCGAGAAATAGTCCTCCTTTGGCTCGCTAACATGAGCGCACGCACATCACTGAGAGGCTAAGAGCCATTTTTGTGGTCATGCTTTAACAGTGTATGACTGGAGGGGAGGGAGAATCAATATAATCAGGAAGGAAAAACGACAGAGAGAGGAAGAGAGAGAGACAGTTGGATTCAGCCCATGCATGTTCGAGGGTATTTTCAGTAATTGTAAATAATTGGTTGCTTCGCGGAGAAGTGACACGGATGCCAAGTCATACCAGGCTACATGGTTGAATATTCTAACTAATTGGCTCTTTCAAAAAGGCTAAGGCATTTTTAAGGTCCTCAAATTGGTCTTCTCTCCTTCAGAGAATGGCACGAGCGCCAAAACTAATTAGACCGTTGCTGATTGTTTAGAAACCCAAAGTGCGCTAAGGCAAACCAGACGAGAGCGAGAGAGAGGCCGAGCCAGGAACTGCTCTACAATGTCTCAGCTGGGGAGCAAAAACAAAATGGGCCTTATTGGGTAAGAACTTCACAACAAGGATTGCTTTGACAATATGCGTTGTACCAGCACAAAAAACCCTCATTTCAGATCTCTTTAATCTGAGCATATGTGACTCACACACACACACACACACACACACCGCGCGCGCGCTTTTGTTCTTTTTTTCATTGCAGAATTGGAGCTGTGGCTCTATGGAATGGCATAGAATAAAGTCCCTAATGAGAGATGGTTGTGGTTTGAGGATCTTGTATCACACAGGGCTGCAGCATTTTAATCAGGGAGAACATTTAGCTGTGTGTTTATCAGGCGCTGTCACGTCGGCTCTGGGCTTTAGCGGTTTCCTGACCTTTAACCTGTGTTCTCATCAGTGACCATACGGACTCCTGTTTCCATTTGTTCCTAAAATTACAGTGCTTATTATTCACAGCTTGTTGCCCTTTAACAGAGGAAATTATCCAGCACTGTTTTGACTATACATATTTCCCTTTCTTAATTCATCACAGATGCTTATGTTCTCTGTTTTACTCCAAAATTGTCCACCTTACATGCCTCATTCCATCCCTCAACCCCGTGTTCTGATGTGTCCTTTACTTTATGGATAAAAATGTGTATCGGGCATGCATTAATTGTGCCAACTGTGGAGCAACAGCTCATTTCCCATGGTGCACCTGGGAGGGTTGAGTTTGGTATGCTACTGTACAACAAAGCTCTTTGGAACTCTGAGAGATGAAAATGGAGTGAGAGAGAGAGGGGGAAAGAGAGAACAGGCCAGTGTGTCCTAGTAGCCTCATTCTCCATGCTAGCAGAGCATGTCCCAACTGTTGTCAATTTATCAATGTAACGTGCACTAGTGGGCACAGTTTGAGCCTCCATTAGTGCAGGTGTTTCCATCCATCTCTGCCTCCCTCACTTACTCCACCTTGTCAGAGGAAACTAAATGGGGCATTTGAAGAAATGTAAACAAGCCTCAGTGGACGATTGGCGCGTCCTCAGGCCTAAACACAGAGGAGGAGTTCAGGCCTGCTGTTCAACAAAAAAAGGCTCTCAAAGTGCTTTATACAGCTCCATTTAATCACTCATCACTCGTTTTCTCTCTGGGAAGACTGTCAATCTTTTTGCTACATCAGTCTTTTTGCCATCTGTTATGTTTTTGGTTTTTTGTTTTTTCAGACAGGAATATCATTGCTGTCTGTGTTAGGGACCATTTTGACTCTTAATAATCAAAAAGCAATTGTTGTAAGGGTTTCTAATTTCTAATTCTAATGGATTCTTTTCATGCAGGCACATTAAAGTACTGTTTATTCCCACATAATGAACAATAAAGTGATGGAAACCAGCCAGGTTTGATCTTCAGCTTCACTATATTACTTTTAAAATCTGAATATTTAGAAAATTCAGGGCATTGCACACTTCCTTAATGATTTTCATAGATTTTTATGCCAAAACCATACAATATGACTGGAGACGATACTCTAACAATTAGGAATGGCCGATTATTCCAGTGTTTTGTTTGAAGCAGTTGGAGGCGAGTAAATGAGATCTCACATTTGACCGACAGAATTCGGGAATGGCCTGTGGTTGGTCATTTACAAACTCAGTAAAACAGCATCTTCCTGTTTAATTTGGCATTCCTGGAAACATTTATTGGCAAAATGAATCACTTTCCAAGTACTAGGAGACATTCATTCATCTTCAGTATCCAGTTTGACCTGGTCAGAGACAGGATAGATGCAGAGCTTAACATGTGTACACTGGGGGAATATATCCTGGATGCAATGCCAATGCAAGTTCAAGGCTGTGCAAGGCAGGAAAAGCATTTTCCCATGTCCACGATGTTGTACTAGATCATAGATTTGTATCATACAGGCACTCGTTCAGTAGCCACAACTCTATTACTTTCTCCTCCACTGATTAGCTCTACTGCAGCCACAAATGTCCGGTCTTTTTCTCTACTTATGCTGTTTGCTGAAAACTTATTGCACTCAGTTTTCATAGGTTATGGCAGAATCCATTTAAATTCATATATACTACTAGACTACATCAATTTGGTTGATATTAATACACTCCATCTTGAAATGGCTGACTGAAAACCCATAAAGAATTACAGTCTGTGCCCCTTGCACATGTTTCCATTTTCAGTGCCAAGCACTAGCTCCAACAGCCCCAAATATCTACAGATAAGCTGACCATAACAGATTTAGGCTAACTTGGAATAGTGGTAGATTATATGATGTTTACCCTTTTTATTAAAAATCAAAGTCTATTTTATTCATCTTATTTTTTTAGATTTTTTTAAGAGGGCCCCCCAAAATCCCACCCCCACCCTTATCCATCCATTCATCCATCCATCCATTTTCTGACACTACCTCTGACTGGGGAAGAAACGGAGTACCCGGAGGAAAACCCCTGAAGCATGGGGAAATCCTGCAAAGTCTGTACACACAGGGTGATGGCAGTATTTGAACCCCCAAAGACTGGAGGTGTGAGGCAAAAGTGCTAACCACTAAGCCACCATGCTTCCCACAACCCACCATTATCAAAGTTATTGTGCAGATACTGTACATAATATCAACTGGAATCTAATGACAATTTTATTTGAAATATTATTCATTATGTGGGTGTACAATTCAGAAATATAAGACCCTTGGGCTCCAATTAATAGCCAATTTTTGTGCCTAATGTGCCTAATTTTTAAATGGTTTATTTGAAAAATAAATCTATACTTAGCTAGTTTATTTTAATTGCTGTTAAATGGTTCGCTGACTATAAGTACCCCAGAACAGGTCTTTTGTAAGTTATAAAGCCATAGAAACACGTTTAATCATTCCTACTTCTCTCCTGGTTCCTTAAAAATAGTCCAGAGTATCCACATCTGTGAGTTGTAAAACAACAACTCCAGTTCCTTCCCTTTACACTCTATAATGCCTGATTATATGGCACAACTTCATGTCCCACTGTCCCTTGGACAATAGCTTCTGGTTAGGTATTTCAGGTGCAAGCTGTGGGTCCTTCATTCATGATGATACTGGAGATTTCTGCCATACACTGAGAGATCTATTTCATCAAACATGCAGTACAGCAGTGCAGAAGATGTGACTCATGATACATCTGCTGTAATGGTATCCATTAGTGAGCACATTAATTTTCCAGGCAGTTGACTGTGGTTGTTCATGAAAGACTTTATTACTGGAAATATATAGAACTACCAAGAATTGTTTTTTTCAGTACATAAGTATCACTGGTGTACTTGTGGATCAGCACTCTTACAGAGCATTTTGGTATGATTTTTCCACTTCTCATCTCCACAGGTCTAGTTTGAATATTAGTTGTCTAACCAGGATCGTTCTAGATGCAATAATTAAAGGATGTCCTTGTGCAAATGTGCAAGTAATTTTACTTTTAACAGCAGTATTGTAATAAAGGTGAAGCAATTAGAACAAAAGAAGCTGTTATATGTTTCTGTTTATAGATGTCTGACAGCTCTGGATCTCTAATATACGAAACTATTCTCCCTGTAGGCATTTGGTTAATGAGTGCAATAAATCAACAGTGTCATTCTGATAAAACTGTGAAAGATGTTCAACAGTGATTTAGTTCCACATTCGATATGTATGGAACTAGGTGAATACTTTAAGTTACCGTGACCAAGTCAACGTTTCCAATACCATAAAAAAAAAAAAAAAAAACACTGACGTTTTATGGAAATTCGTAAGTGCAAAAATGTGTGAATTCACGGCAGATTCAACAACTCACTTTTAAGAACAATACACACAAACTTACTTGAGTAATTGCAGTATCTTCATGAATCAGTGAGAGAATTAGTGAGCGAGTGGGTGGGCAGGTGTTTGGGTAGATAGTTGAGTGAGTGAGTGAGTGAGATTGGGAGTGAGTGAGATTGTGATTGAGATTATGAGTGAGTGAACTTGTGATGGAGTGAGTGAATTTATTTTGATGTTGATTGTATGAAGGAATGAGTAAGTGACTGAGTGAGTGAATAATTGAGTGAATGGTTGAGTGAGTGAGTGAGTGAGTGAGTGAGTGAGTGTGCATGTGTGAGTTGGCAGGTCCATGATGTTTAAACAGTATTGGCAATATAAGAAAAGAAATGATTTCTGCCTGAAGGCAGTAGGACAACCAGGACAAATGACAAAAACACTGTAAAATGCTAATTAATGCAAGTTAAGCGTCTCAATGCATTGTGTGTACTACATGTGTTTTGAATTACACAATTATTTTTTTACTGTAAAAAGTAAACTTCTAGATATTGCAGTTTAGCAGAGGCTGAACAAATGTAACATGTGATCAGAGAGACCTGCAATTTTTAGGGGCAGTGGTGGCTCAATGGTAAAAGGCTCTGTGTTGCTGATCAGAAAGTCATGAGTTCAAGCCACAGCACTGCCAAGCAGCCACTGTTGGGCCCTCGAGCAAGGCCCTTAAACCTCAATTGCTCAGTTATATGAATGAGATACATGTAAGTTGCTCTGGATAAGGGCATCTGACAAAAAGTGTCATAAATGAAAATTTAGAAACAATCACCAAAATTTCAATGTAATACATATATTAGGTATTGTGAAATTATGGAAATTATGTCTTACAATACAAACCAATAGTGAATGCATTTTAATTAACTTTAAAGTACACCTCTGTCCTAGATTGTCCAGACAAGCAGTAAGAGAGTGCAGGATTGTTTTAATGTGAGACTGAAACTCCACAAATTCATGACTAGCAAAGCTACTTGCCTATTATTCTGTGCTGGATACTACCCTTAGGCTAGTCTATGTTCATTTCACTGCACAGCAGCACCATGCAGCCAGTGGGTGAACATAACTAGCTTTTAATTAAAACAGAGAACAGAAATTAAAAGTAGAGGGATAAGACAGTAATTTGAAGAGAGTATGAAGCTGTCATTTGGTCATGACAACTCTCATGAGGACCACTGCATCATATAATGGATGTAGAAGAACTATATTGTTTCGTTGCTCTAATTTGACCCTTCTAGCGATGGCTCAGGCAACAGCTCTGATGCTGGAACTGGATGCCCATTCTGCGCACCGATTAGCTAACTGTGGTCCATCAAGCAGCCTGGCATCTCCTAAAGCTGGGAAAAAAGTTGGAGTTAATGATGATTTGGAGCTCGTTGAATGCAGAAGAAGCCAAGTCTACCCTGAAGCACACAATGCTTCCGTAGCACTGCACATTCCTATGTTATTTTCTTCCATTCTGAACTTTCAGGACATCAATGTAAGTGTGTCCTGATGTACAATCAAGTCATCTGGAAACAGGATCAGAGTTGACTGGTGAGGCAAATTAAGGAGAAAAGGAAAGACCTTAGCTGTAGTTAGTAGTTCTCTTTGCTTTGCAGTGTTTCATCCTGCTGACAATCAGGACTTCTTGCAGGCTCATAGCTCAAACATTCTCCAAATGGGAAATCTCATTATTTCTCATTATTATTTATTATTTCTCATTAGGCCATTGTGTAATGCAATTAGAGTTTTAATGTAATGCAATGATATATATCCTATTTGCCTTGGTATTGTTCAAACTGCATTTAGATATTACAGATGGCTAGTCCATGGTGCTGAAACACTTGAATATGGGAAAGATATTTGCAAGAACAGCCATTTGTTGTGGTGGTGTTTATCTTAGACAAGCAGCGATTGAATTATAGCTTTTAAAAGTGAAATGCAATGATTGGATTCATTCAAAATTGTCCTTTTATTTGAAGACCTTTTCTATTTTTCTGATTGGTGATTAATTTGCCAATGAGTTAAGAGATACTTAAATGGACAGAAAGCATGCCACTTCATTGGGCACACAGCACAGGTGCCCTTTAATGTGCTGTGATTGATTACCATGCACTAGTTGACAACAGCAAGACCACCATTTCAATGTTTTTGAATGTTTTTGCTGCTGTTGGAAAACAGCTGCTGCTGTTTTGGAAACACACAATTGATGGCATTAAACTTTCTAAGGTGTTGTGTCTGTTGAGGAACTTATTATGAAGCAGGCATTTATTGTTGCGCCAAACTTTTGAGCAAAGATTTTTGTTAATTCTGACTTTTTCGCATACCCATGACCTCCTAAAATGAATGAGTAGTATGGCTTTGATTATCTATTACAGTTTTGTGGTAGAGGTTTAAACATTAACTTTTGAATTGGCATGTTTTTTTTTTTTTTTTTTTTTTTTTTTTTTTTTTTTTTTTTTTTTTTTTTTTTTTTTTTTTTTTTTTTTTTTTTTTTTTTTTTTTTTGAAAGGTGGTGGGTTTTGTGGTGGTTGGGGTAGGTTATTAATTAGATTTTGTTATTTTATATGATAGGGAAGTATTAAAAAAAAAAAAATATATTTTATTTTTTTTTTATTATTTTTTTTTTTTTTTTATTTTTTTTTTTTTTTTTTTGTTTTTTTTTTTTTTTGTGTTTTTTTAATTTATTAAAAAAAAAAAAAATAATAATAAATAATATTTTTTTTTTTTTTTTTTTTTTTTTTTTTTTTTTTTTTTTTTTTTTTTTTTTTTTTTTTTTTTTTTTTTGTTTTTTTTTGTTTGTTTTTTTTTTTTTTTTTTTTTTTTTTTTTTTTTTTTTTTTTTTTTTTTTTTTCCACAAAAAAAAAAAACAAAACCCCACAAAAAAAAAAAAAAAAAAAAAAAAAAAAAAAAAAAAAAAAAAACACTAGCAAGCTGATGTTACCACAACTACCATGCTTATTTAGCTAGCATTGTTCTGAGTAGTTTATAATTTACAAACACTAATTACCCTCATAAAAACTTACATACATCATATTTTCCCGTATAAGCTAAAACATGTAGGTCATATCAACGTCAGATGCATATCTCTCAACAAAAACTTCAAATCTGTTAGGGTAGTGTCATGTGAGAGCTGAACACAATGGGCGAGTAAGTCTAAACCTAAAGCTGCTCTGAGGTCAGTCAAGAAGCAGTCATTTCTGCTAATTGGGTTTTGGGATACATGTTTTTCTGCATAGTAGACTTCATTCTGACACCAAATAATCAGGATGTGGCTGTCTCCATATAGAATATGACAGGAGATGGTATGTGGGAAGTAAAAAATCAAAGTTCACACTTTAGTGCTGTTATAGGTGGTTCCGGCCATGCTACTATACTGTCAGTTCCAATAAAAAGCTGTGGTCTCGTTGTCTGTTAGTCCCAAGGAAGGTGTGGCCTCTACTCCTGTCTGTCCCAGGGAGGTGGGGCCTCTGTGTCTGCCTCTCTGAATCAAGGAGGTGTTACCTGTGTCTGTCTATCGGAATCAAGGAGGTGTGGCCTCTCTGTCTGTCAATCCCAGTGAAGGAGGTGTGGCCTCTGTGTTTTTCTGTTCGAATAAAGGAGGTGTGGCCTCTGTGTCTGTCTCTCTGAATAAATGAGGTGTGGCCTCTGTGTCTGTCAACCTCAGTGAAGGAGATGTGGCCTCTGTGCCAGTAAGGGAGGCAAGAATTACTCATATATTCTTATTGGTTTAATTGTTTGCTAAATTAAATATATTCACCAAGATGTGAATGTGTGTGTAAATAATTGTTGTTTGTGTGCATGGTGCTTTGTGATGCGCTGGCATCAAATCCAAGCTGTATTCCTGCCTTGTTCCCTGTGTTCCTGGGCTCCCAATTCATTTTGATCCAAAATTTGTCCAAATTTTAATTTAATGTGGACCAAAATATTATGAATTATTTTTTACAAATCAACATGGATCAAGAGCATCTGAAAAAATGGATTAGTAACAATTTTTTTTAATAGACCGATTTAAATAAGCCCAGACTAGACTCATAAAGGAAACATTATATAAATTGCTGGCCAGTGGTTATCATTTACGTTGAATTGATCACATATCGAGATGCACATCCTCACCACTATTCAAATGCTCCCTATCTGTAGACAAGCTTTCTGATTAGAATATGAATCATTTCATCATCTTATTTTATTATTCATAAGACCCAGATGCAAGTCAATTAAGTCCTGCTGATTATGACATCGATAATTGCACCTTTATTGGATAATTTATGGAAATTTTTCAGTCTAGTCTTAGGTGGGCAAAAGATTACAGTCATCATTCTCACTCATTTAGTCAATTCAACCTGCATTTACTCTACAAGGCTTTTCAGATACTGCTTATTCTCCAGAGCCTTTTTTTTATTTATTTATCCGGGTCAGCCTGCTTAAGTGTTTTGAGGTACTTTGTCCTTGCTAAGCTAAATGGGTAAAAAATATTTGGAAAGCTCTGAGCTCCTAGAGCTTCCCTACAGAGAACACAAGTTTACCATAAGTTTCCAGTTGTTTTTAAAGACAACCACATCCTTGCTGTTTTGGTTTCCTTTGGGTAGAATCCCTCGAATTTCTTAAGCATTCAATACAACAAAACCAAAACTTTGTTCTTGATTGGTTATAAAATACATAATATTGTTTCCCCAGTGCTCCTTTTCAATGTTGCTATGTTAAGATTAGATGCATGCATAAAGCTGATATATTTGTAATGCATGCAATCTACAAATGAGACTTATTTAGTCAAGCTCGAGGACAAAAAGAAAGACTTGAAAGAGCACGACTGCCATACTCATTTGGAGCCCAGATACATTTCATCTTCTCATTTAAATAATTTGCTCTGAAGTGAACTTGATTCAATGCGAAAGTAATTACAGTCTATTATATTCAAACAAGATGTTGTAAACCTTTGGTCATGCTAATCAAATCTTCTTTTATTCCAAATTAAGATTCTACTTTTTCCTCTATTCTGCTCCGTTTCATATTTGCTACTTATTATCTGTTTTTCTTGATTATCCCTCATCTAAAAAATGGACAAAAATTACTGCTCCAATGCGTACAAAAGGTCTGTTTCAGAGAGGGAAAAATCATTCTTATTCACCCAACAACAAAGAGGGCAAATGAATCACACTTTCTTTTTCCAGACGTCTTCTTTTGTACATGAAATCTCTCAAATGGATTACAACCTTATTAGTCGCTCTGTACATGGGAATCATACATACTACGTTCTCTTTCATACACAAGCATCACATATCCCTGCTGTATTCCTGGGCTGACACAGAAGGTTTTACAGTACACATGTAATCGAATGAACAGATAATGTATTCTAAACAGACACAAATACAGATACTGTACAAATGGCAGGTCCATTATTCATTTATTATTTTTTTTAGAAAGCTTGCCAGAAAGGTTCAGAAGGCATCTGGTTGAGACTAGAGGTGTGCATTGGGGGTGAGAGCTTATGGGACGCATCAAAAAAGCCTTGTGCATGGGAGGATTTTACTGTAATGTAGATGCACAAAAGGGACAGATATGAAAATGCTGAGTTGTACGATGAATTTACAGCATCTTTAGTAACCACATGTGCAGTGTCATGGTGGTTAAAATTAGTATTTTAGTTTGATTATAATTCAGAAAATAGAACTAAATAAATTTGTTTGAAAATAATACAGGCTTGTACAAGCAAAAATGATAACTGCAGGATAATTGAGAACTAGAATGATGTAGCTGAAGCTGAGAAGTCTCAGAGACAGAGTAACAAAAATATTCTGGTTCTAGTTTAAATCCAAATACAAGTACAGAGGTGGATATTTGGAGCACTAAAGAGATATGGCGATAGATACATATACACCCCATCACACATAACCTGTCACACACACACACGCACACACACACAAACATACACACGCATATATATATATATATATATATATATATATATATATATATATATATATATATATATAAACAAACATTCAGTGGGGGAAATAAGTATCAGACACGTCAACATTTATTTCAGTAAATATAATTCCAAAGAAGCTATTCACATGAAATTTTAACCTGACATCAGACTCAAGCAATCCGGAAATATAAAAAATTCACAACATAAAAGTCCATAAATTAAGTTATATGTGATAAAGAGGAATGACACATGAAAAACGTATAGGAAAAAAGGAAAAAACTATTGAACACACTAACTGACATTTATTTAATACTTAGTGGAGAAGCCTTTGTTTGTAATGACAGCCACACGCTGCTTCCTGTATGAAGAAATGAAGCGGCCACAGTATTCAGGTGTGATTTTGACCCATTCTTCTAAACATATTGTCTTTAAATCTTGTTCAAATGGATACAAGGCAGGTGATTGACTGGGCCATTCTAACACCTTGGTTTGTTTCTCTGAAACCAATTGATACTTTCCTTTGCTGTATGCTTTGGATCGTTGTCTTGCTGGAAGTCCACCCATGTCTCATCTTCATCATCCTGGTGGATGGCAGCAGATTCTTCTCAAGAATCTCCTGGTAAAGGGTTCCATTCATTGTTCCTTCAATTATATGAATTCTGCCAGTACCATGTGATGAAAAACAGCCCCACACCATGATGATTCCACCTCCAAACTTCACTGTTGGTATAGTGTTTTAAGGGTGATGTGCAGTGTCATTTCTTCTCCAAACATGGCATGTAGTATAATAGCCAAAAAGTTACATTTTGCTTTCATCTGACCAGATTATACTCTCCCAGTATTTCATAGGATTGTCCAAATGAGTTTTAGGAATCTTTAAACAAGCTTCAACATACCTTCTCTTTAGTAATGGAGTCTTGTGGGGTGAGCGTGAGCAGTGGAGTGCATTTCTTATTGTTTTCTCTGTGACGATGGTAGCTGCTGCCTCCAAGTGTTTCTGGAGCTCTTTCCGAGAGGTCCTTGGCTCTTGGGCTACTCTTCTGACTATTCTTCTGACTCCCTGGTCAGACATCTTTTGAGGAACTCCTGTTCATGTACGGTTGATGACGGAGTGATGTTGCTTCCACTTGTGGATAATGGCCCCAATGGTACTTACTGGTAGATTCAGAAGTTTTGAAATGCGTCTGTATTCAATTCCGTCAATATGTTTCACAACAATAAAGTTTTGAAGGTCTTTGGAGAGCTCTTTGCTTTCACCCATCATAAGATGTTTCTTGTGTTATACCTTGGCAACGAAAAGCCTTTGTATAGACCATCAATTTACTAACCCAGCTGATATTCATTTGCACAGATAGGAGGTGTAATTACTTTATAACCACTTATGGATTTCAGCTGGTTCTTTGCCTTACCTTGCATTGGAGAACTTGTTTTTCTTAGTGTCTTCAATTATTTTTTCCTGTGTCATTCCTCTTTATTACACATAACTTCAATTGTGGACCTTAATGTTGTGAATCCTCTATATTTCTGGAGTTCTTGAGTTAATACTGATGTCTGTTGAAAATTTCATGTGAATAGCCTCATTAGAAATATATTTATTGAAAAAAAAAAGTTGACGCATCCATTACCTATTTCCCCCACTGTATAATCCCTGCCTTATATAGGAAAACTATGTGCTATGTATGTTTTGTCTCTGGTACAAAATCACATGTGCTGTATATCTCTTCTGTAAACACATTGATCTGCAGCCCTTATGTCTTACTTTGATCTTAACTCATGAAAAACAGTTCTAGTTGGGCATTTTCATTTTTAATTTATTTATTTTACATTTATACGGTTTATATTTACACACATGCATCATATCCCTCAGGTGTGTGTCTGTGAATGTGGAGCATGGAACGCCTCCTTTAGATCATCAGTTTCACCAAGAGGTGGTTCCTAACTTGGCGCAACCGAACGGTGTGAAACGATTTCCCGCTCTAGAAACGAGATTTCATTATCAGCATGACACACCCTTCTCGCCTTCCGGTGCAGGTACGAGGGTAGAAATGAGTGAAACCATGGGAGAGGTGGAAAGATGAAAAGGGGGAGGGGAGTTAATGATTGTTTTAATGCTTTAATAACGACAAAGATGGGAGCATCTGATTGCCATCAGCTGGAGAGTAGAGTAAGTAGAGTTAACAACACCCTTTTTTTCAAAGAGAGAGTGAGAAAGACAGAGAGAGGGGAAAGAGAGGCAGGAAAAAAAGAGAGCATCTGTCTGTAACTGATAAGATTTACCTTTATCTGCGTGCCACACCTAAGGCAACGCCGCAGTTGCTTGATATGCTCTGCTTTAGTTCATTATGGCAGGTGAAACTCTCTCTGGTGTATGAAAGAGTGTGTTGTTTATGTCAGTTGGAGCTCTCTCGCAGGCTGAATTAGTGAGATAAATCAAAAAGGGAACACAGAGAGGGACTGTCACAACGACACCGGACCACAGGCGCACAAAGGATCATGCTGTTTGATCTACTTTTCATCAAGCTTCATGGGGATGTTCTGATATTTTCTGCTTTCCATTCCAAATGGAGATTGTACTTTGTCACTCAGCTTAATTATGTGGTGGAATTTAATATGATTATGCAGATGCTTGAGATAAGAGATCCTAGCATTTACACACTCATAGATGCAGTGCATTAAATCACTTATTAGGCCTTGTTTTATTGATGTCCTACAAAATATTGCGAGACACATTGCGGAACAAATCTGACCTGTTTTTCTATTGGGATCTAAAGTTAACCAATCAGCAAGATATCTTGGTGTGTTTCCAGTATATTGGAGGGGTGATATCCAATACAGAAAGTCCATATAGTTCAGCTCCAGGCACAATATGAGAATCTGATTTTGTAATATTACATCCTACATTTTCTCATTTTGTGCTACCAGTGGATACACACAATCATTCTGGAACATGCAGACACTTCCATACAATACCAACTGCTTTATTTATGGCTCTAAGTAGTTGACACGCAGCAATATGCCCTTTCCTGATTACAATAATAACTCAGTGCCGACTTTCCCATTTTGAGTCATATTGCAATCTCCCTATTATAGGGAGGACGGAGGAAATGGGGAGACGAATAGGATATCAAACAAGCAAAAACACGGAGTGTATTACCACTTGTCCTTCCTGTCTGAATACAAAGGCTCTGCCTCATGTGCTATCGCAAAGAAAACAGCTTAGCGGTGCGGGGCATTTGTTTTCCATTCAGCTAGGAAGGCACTTTGTCTTGCCAATCGTTACCTGTCTGGGAATCAGTTCCTCCATTAAGGCCAGAGCTGCTGTCTGGGGCTAAATTGCAATTAGTGGCGCGGCAAGTGAGTCTGGCACCGGTTAACTTGGGATATTGGAGTGCAGGGGCCCCGTAATCAGCCTTCGGTCATGTAGAACAATGCATAAAATTAAATTGACATTAATGAATAATTGTGTAATGGGAATGGAGGGGGTGAGCTAATTGCATGTTACGGCGAGTGTAATGCCCAGATAACCTTGTGTCTAATGCTAACTCTGGAGCAGCCTCTCTTGCTCGCCGGGAAGTCATTAGAGAGGAGGAGAGGAGATAATGCTGGAGTGTGGAAGGCCAACAATCGAGCCTGAGTATCTTTCAGCGTGTGTGTGTGTGTGTGTGTGTGTGTGTGTGTGTGTGTGTGTCTGTGTGAGTGAAACAGGCTGAAATCATTTGTATACAGTGTGAGTAGAATTAAAGGTCAGTTTGCAGAGCTAAGCACTGGTGAGGCAAGCAACAGCTGATTAAAACTTTGAGGAAGGAGCAGGGAAAGAAAAACATAAACAGATATTTTACCACTCTTTAGGAATGAAACATACTTATACCCAATATACAAAATATTCAAAATAAAGACCCAAAAAGGATATTATACCTTTATACTTATACTGTTGAATTTTCTAATATGATTAGTCAAAAAGTGCTAATTCATTTCCTACAACAGCAGTTCTGACAGTAGTTTCAGTTGGAATGTAAATGCTAGGATTATATTACTCCTAGGTTTATATTTTATATGGGTTTATATATAGGGCGGTTGTGGCACAGTTGGTAGTGTGGGTTGTCCACTAATCGTAGGGATGGTGGTTCGATTCCCGGCCCGGGTGTCTCCACATGCCGAAGTGTCCTTGGGCAAGACACTGAACCCCAACTTGCTCCCGATGGCAAGCTAGTGCCTTGCATGGCAGCTCTGCTACCATTGGTGTATGAGTGTGTGTGTGAATGGGTGAATGAGACAGAGTGTAAAGCGCTTTGGATAAAAGCGCTATATAAGTGCACATTTTATATTTTGAAGGCATTAGTCCTTCAAAAATGTTAGCGCCTCTACCATAACAGCTAATTCACAGGATATATGAGGGATGGTCTACATAATCTAAGGCTAATAATAAATGGATTTTTAAAAAGTGTTGCTAAAGCTGGTGAGGAAACAAAGGTTTATAGCTGGTATAATGTAAGTGATAAACCAGAACTAACTTATCTTGTGGATGTTCCATAACATTAATTGTAACTATAAACAGTTAAAAAACATAATTTTTGTTCATTAATAAATTTAAATTTGTAATCATTAGCTACCCAACGTGGTATAAAAGTAATAAAACAACTGTTGCTGAAGGAAGATAATTCACTTTAGGGTGGCAACAGTAACTCTGCTTTGCATTGAGCCATACCACACCATCCCAGCACGGATTATTTCCTATAATAGCATGCCCTGTCAAGTATTATTCAATTCATATAATAAACTGACATAAATAATGAATTAACATACATAATAAAATACCGCCTGTAGCAACAGTCAAATATAAAGTGGGGGAAATAAGTATTAAACGAATCAACATTTTTTTCAGTAAATAGAATTCCACTGAGGCTATTCACATGAAATTTTCAACAGACATCAGTATTAATTCAAGAAATCAGCAAATATAAAGAACTCACAACATTAAAGTCTATAAATAAAGTAATGTGTAAAAAAGTATTGAACACACTAAGAAATAGCAGTTCTCTAAGGCAAGGTAAGGCACGGAACCAGCTAAAATCCATAAGTAGTTAGAAAGTAATTATGCTTCCTATCTGTGCAAATTAATATCAGCTGGGTTAGTAAATTGATGGTCTTTTCAAAAGGCTTTTCATTACCAAGGTGTCTCCCAAGACCTTTGCAACCTTATTGCCGCAAAATATATTGATGGAATCGGATACAGCCATATTTAAAAACTTCTGAATCTTCCAGTAAGCACCATTGGGGCCATTATCCGCAAGTGGAAGCAGCATCACTCGGTCATCAACCGGCCATGAACAGGAGCTCCTCGCAAGATTTCTGACCAGGGCGTCAGAAGAATAATCAGAAGCGTAGCCCAAGAGCCAAGGACCACTTGGAAAGTGCTCCAGAAACACTTGGTAACAGCAGGTGCTGTCTTCACAGAGAAAACAATAGGCAAAGCACTCCACTGCTCACGCTCACCCCTCAAGACTCCATTACTAAACAGAAGGCCTGTTAATGCTCGTTTAAAGTTTGTTACAACTCATTTGGACAATCCTATGAAATACTGGGAGAGTATAATCTGGTCAGATGAAAGCAAAATGTAACTTTTTGGCTGTCATACTACACACCATGTTTGGAGAAGAAATGACACTGCACATTACCCTTAAAACCCTACACCAACAGTGAAGTCTGGAGGTGGAAGCATCATGTTGTGGGGCTGTTTTTCATCACATGGTACTGGCAGAATTCATATAATTGAAGGAAAGATGAATGGAGCCCTTTACCAGGAGATTCTTGAGAAGAATCAGCTGCCATCCAGACGTGGGTGGACCAGCAGGACAACAATCCAAAGCATACAGCAAAGGAAAGTATCAATTGGTTTCAGAGAAAAATATCAAGGTGTTAGAATGGCCCAGTCAATCACCTGACCTGAATCCCATTGAAAAAGATTTAAAGACAATATGTTTAGAAAAATGGGACAAAATCACACTTGAACACTGTGCGCTAATTAATTTCTTCATATTAGAAGCATCTTGAAGCTGTCATTACAAACAAAGGTTTCTCCACTAAGTATTAAATAAATGTCAGTTAGTGTGTTCAATAGTTTTTTCCTGTGATATTCCTCTTCATTACACATAACTTTATTTACGGAATTTACTGTTTGGATTTCTTTATAGTTATGGATTTCTTGAGTTAATATTGATGTCTGGTGAAAAGTCATGTGAATAGCCTAATTGGAAATATATTTGCTGAAAAAAATGTTGCCGGGTTCAATACTTATTTCCCTCACTGTATGTAGTGTATAATCATGGAGGTATGGTTTCTTCATTGTACACTAAAATAAAGTTAAAACCAAACCCTCAACAACGTAACACAAAGTATCCGATTAATGTATGCAGCATAATATGTATAAAAAAAACTTACAGTCATGGACGAAATTATTGGCACCCCTGGAACTTTTCCAGAAAATACACCATTTCTCCCAGAAACGTGTTGCAATAACAAATGTTTTGGTATACACATGTTTATTACCTTTAAGTGCATTGGAACAGCACAAAAAAGCAGAAGAAAAAAAGCAAATTTGACATCATTTTACACAAAACTCCCCAAATGGACTGGACAAAATCATTGGCACCCTATTAAAACTGTGGGTAAATAATTTCATTTCAAGCATGTGATGTTCATTTAAACTCACCTGTGGCAAGTAACAGGTGCATCAAAACTGAAGCCAGTTAGAGTGTATAAAAGTTGGCTCAACCTTTGTGTTGTGTGCCTGTGTGTGCCACACCAAGCATGGAGAAGAGAAAGAAGAGCCGAGAATTGTCTGAGGACTTAAGAAGCAAAATTGTGTAAAAATATCAACAATCTCAAGGTTACAAGTCAATCTCCAGAGATCTTAAAGTTCCTTTGTCCACTGTGCGCAATAGAATCAAGAAGTTTATAACCCATGGAACTGTGGCAAATCTCCCTGGACGTGGACGGAAGAGAAAAATTGATGAAAGAATGCAATGCAGGATAGTTCAAATGGTGGATGAACAACCTCAGTCAACTTCCACGCAAATTCAGGCTGTCCTGCAGACTCAGGGTGCATCAGTGTCAGCTCGAACCATACGTCGTCATCTGAATGAGAAGAAGCGCTATGGCAGGAGAGGAGAGCCCCACTTCTGACACAGAGGCATAAAAAAGCCAGACTGCAGTTTGCAAAAATGTACCTGAGTAAACCTCAATCCTTCTGGGAGAACATTTTGTGGACAGATGAGACTAAGGTAGAGCTTTTTGGCAAAGCACGTCATTCTACTGTTTACTTTTTGAAAACAAAAAGAGGCCTACACAGTAACTACAGTCAAACATGGTGGAGGTTCAAGGATGTTTTGGGGTCGTTTTGCTACCTCTGGCACTGGGCGCATTGACTGTGTGCAAGGAATCATGAAATCTGGAGACTATCAAATGATTTTGGCCCATAATGTAGGGCCTAATGTCAGAAAGCTGGGTCTGTGTCAGAGGTCATGGGTGTTTCAGCAGGACAATGACCCGAAACATACCTCAAAAAGCACCCAGAAATTATTGGAGACAAAGCGCTGGAGAATTCTGAAGTGGCCATCAACGAGTCCGGATCTAAATCCCATAGAACACCTATGGAGAGATCTCAAAATTGCTGTTGCGAGAAGGCACCGTTCAAATCTGAGAGACCTGGAGCAGTTTTCAAAAGAAGAGTGGTCCAAAATTCCAGTGGAGAGGTGTAGGAAGCTTGTTGATGGTTATAGGAAGCGATTGGTTTCAGTTATTTTCTCCAAAGGGTGTGCAACAAAATATTAAGTTGAGGGTGCCAACAATTTTGTGCGACCTAATTTTTGAGTTTTGTGTAAAATGATGTCAAATTTGCATTTTTTCTTCTGCATTTTTGTGCTGTTCCAATGCACGTAAAGGTAATAAACATGTGTATACCAAAACATTTGTCATTGAAACACTTTTCTGGGAGAAATGGTGCATTTTCTGGAAAAGTTCCAGGGTGCCAATAATTTTGTCCATGACTGTAATAAACCAAAACATCTTTAACTCTATATTTCCACATGCTATCCAATTTACATATATTGTAATTAGACACATACACAAGTGTACCATAGTGAAAAGGTACTCAGTAACATAGTAACTGTAAACAAATTAAACATCTCAAACGTGCACAAACTCAAGTACACCACTCTTCTCCAAGCCAATCAGAATAAAGTAATTGAACTTAAGAGCAATCCTCGTAATGTAGACAGGCTCCTAAATTAGAGCTCCAGGTTATTATTTGGCCTTGTGAATATTTTAGTTCAATTATGTCCTCTGCCAAATCTTACACTAGCCATTTTATTATCATCACCCATAGAGATACACAGCTTGTAGTTGTTGTTTGTCTTCTTCCACTCTGTTACTATAGGAATACAATAAGCTCATAGTCACTAGCCTATGATTTATTATGTTATAATAATATAATCCTTCCATTAAATAAAGTACTAAATAAAATAACTACCCAATATTGCCAACATATGCAGATACACATCAGGTGATTAATGTTCTGTGTTAGTGTTGATATTTATGTCTAGGCACAACAGGGTGTTGTGGCTAAATGTAGACTTTGTTTGTAGACAACAATAGAAAATAAAACATGAACTTCAACAGTAAACTTCAAAATCTTAAACAGTCAAAATAAATAAAAAATAAAATGGTCCTATTTTTAGCTACAGCTTGCTTGACTGTTCAGCATCTCAGGTGGTATAGCTTGCTAGCTTCATCAGTTGCATCATTAAATTTATTACCCATTATTATGTTAATTAATTGTTAATTATACCCATATCATTTCCATGGTTTCTAGAAATGCTTAAAATCTTGTAAAATGTGTTTCAGATGTTTGTATGACAGCATTTTATTTGATTATATTACATATTGAATAGGGGGAAAAAGAAACAAGGTAGAAACATGATATTGTTAAAATACCAGCTGAATTCTGAATTGATGAGAACTGTCGAGGTGTGGAAAAGTATTCTAAAGAGCATGCTGCTGAAGATCCCCAGCCTGATACGGCACTTAAGCAGAACTAAACGCTAAACTAAAACTGGTGTCAGCAGTGAGAATCAGGATTGTTCAACTCTACATGTACCAAATGAATTAACTAAATACAACAACAGATGTTGCTGTCTGAAAGACACTTGTGAATGCAAAGTTTTGATAAAAGTAGCATGGAGTCTGTTGATTGGTGCAGGTGACACTGTTATCCATCCATCCATTTTCTGTACCACTTTTCCTGGCATTTTAGCAGGGGAGCCTGGAACCTATCTCAGGGAACTTGGGGCACAAGCCGCAGGACACCCTGGACAGGGTGTCATCCCATCACAGTCACGCACACATTCACACACTACGGACTTGTGAATCTGTGAAGCATAACCAACAGTGTTGCTGCTACCAGAACCCACCTTCCATTCATCAATTTTCTGTACTGCTTTGTCCTCAGGGCACATGGCAGGGGACACCCTGGATGGGGTGCCAACCCATCGCAGGGCACAATCGCACACACACATTCACACACATTCCCATTTATACACTGTGGAAAATGTTGGAAATGCCAATACTACATATGTCTTTGTACTTGGGGTGGAAACTGGAGTACCCGGAGGAAACCCCCGAAGCATGATGAGAACATACTAACAAGTCACAAACCATTATTATTATTATTATTATTATTATTATTATTATTATTATTATTATTATTATTATTATTTATTATTATTTTTTTTAACTCAATTTCGGTTCTCTAGTGCTGATAATGGATCTGATAAATCAGTGGCCTGGCATGCATGTAGGTTTACCAACCTGAAAAAAAGAGAGAGGGAAATGTATTCCTTTTTGACATTTGCAAAACAAAGTTTTGATTTGGTATCCCACTGCCTGTTGCACTACACACACCAGCTGAGGCGTGATCTGACTGGCTGTACAAATATTTTTCTACACAGACATTTACAGACAGACTTTTCAGTATCAGGAACATGTAGATATGTGGAAACAAGAATAAATTCCAGAACAATCTGTCATATAACTCTCTAAATATACTGTATGTAGCAGTCAGTTCACAGTTAAACATTCCAAGAAAAAATAAAGATGCTAGCCAGATTTGGATGTCTATGTGAGGACAGAACACCTACTGTAATTTCTTAGCTCAAACACTGGCCAACAACTTGCTTACTTTTTCTCTAGGACAAAAATAAGTGCTAGATTGAAATATTTGATAGAATATGTTACTTATGTGTTCAGCTTTAGACTGTTACTCCACTCAACTAGCTAACTAGGTGGCCATGTTACATTACATTAGCTACTTTTAACACTAGTCCATTTTTGGACAACCAAACATGGCACTGGGAAGTACAATGGAGCTTTTACTTGTTTGCCTGGCTTGCTAATACATTTATGATGTGCCCATCCATCCATTCCGATGAATTTTGTTTGTTTGTTTGACCCTTTAAGATATCATTCTATGCAAAGCACTAAGGAAACAGGAGGTTTCGTTCCTTTTTTCTTTCTTTCTTTTTTTACAAAATCTAAGTACCTCAACTTTCAATCACCACAATCATTAAGCATCAACATGTTATTGAGCATAAACATATTCTATGACTCATTGGAAGAAATTAGAGAAGAAATTTGAAGAAATTATTTGATTTTTCTATTTATTAGCTACTTTGTAACACCTGAATCCGTGTATTAATGTATCACATCAAATAGTCATGATCTCATTTCTGATTCCCTAGAAGAATGGCGAAAAATACAAGAAGCCATTTTAACCTTTTGATCTGACCTGAGTTGACATGTCCACCTGAAAATGTCCTTACAGAGACAGAAGCCCTGACTTCCTGCCTCCTGAAAAGCTATCTCTTTGAACAAAGTGTGTTTTGATTTATCCTCCTCCATTAGTATGCTCCCGTTAGTGCTGAACAAAGAACTCGACAACCATCAGGAAAGCAGCTCTGTCAAACTCATGTACAGCTGGAGGTCAGTGCGGCCAATACAGAGGGCTGGTAACCCCACAAATTACTGACCCGCTGACAAGACGGGGTTCATTTAAGAGACACAGTCGCGGACATTAACCAGAAGGAATTAGTTGCTCATTAGAGCTGGCTGTAAGTGAAACTCCAGGACCAGTCTTGAAATAATTAGGCAGACAAATGAATCATACCAGGGCCTCGCTTGCACCTGCTCTGACTTTAAAGCTGTGGTTGCCATTTATTTCATCACGAGTGCTCACTTCAGGCCTAAATCAACAGCACCCACCTTTTCTCTGCTTTTCCTTCATTTTCTAAAGTTGCACAAGTTGCATTATAATAGAAAATATGCCAGACTAGTTTATGTGAGGCTATTAGTATAGCAGGATAGCTTAAATAAGCAGTGATTAGTTCCATAATACACTGAGGCAGTGTATTTTGTGCTGATATACAGTATGCTAAGCAATGAAACAATAATAAAACAACAATAAAAAAAAAAATAATAATAAGTATAAGAATAATAGAAATTAATGTTAGAAATTGTGATGTTCATTACCTACTGTAAAATTTCAATTTCAGTATTTTGTTTAGAAAAAAATGCTACAATATTTCTTGTTAAAATATAGCTTTCCCAGAGGTAAGAAATGTAATAATTAATAGCTGCTTTATTTAGACGTTAGGTGAGATATTTCTGAAATTCATTTATGTAGTGAAACCACATTTGAGGTCTCACAGTTGTATCTGTCTGTCTGTCTAATGATAATAATGATTCCGTATACAACCATGAGATGAAGACTGTGCAATGAAAAGTATATAATATTGCTTAAAACATAAATTACAAATAATGATTTACACTGTAAATACATCAGTCGATGCATATTGAGTTTTGGCTTAATCATATTTTAATAGGAACATTGGTAGATCTTTTCATTTTTTTATATGGTTCATCTGTAAGCAATAATGAATTAGCCCATGTTTCAAAACCCACTTTCTTGATCTCACCGGTGTATTGGGAAATAATCCCAATATTATACATCTTACATGATTTTCATTTTCTTTTCTCTGCAAGTTATTTGCTGTATATAATTGTGTATTTGACAAAGAAAAATCTTGACTCTTGAAATCTTTTACAGGATAACATTATTTAATGTCAAATTGTAATTAAGTCTAAGTAAAAAAAAAAGCACAGGTTTATTTTCTTTATAATTCACTTTATACTTATTACAAATGCGGAGGTATTTACCATATTTCATGGTTCAATCCATTGTTTGTTTTTTGTGGTGTCATTCTGTACCAGTGTATAAGACTTCTACGACAGAATACAGACCAGTGATAATCCCTCCTCACTGGCAGCCTTTGGCAATAAAAAAATGGAATAAGTGATTTTATCACTCCTGGACTGGAGTCTTGCATATGTTATGGGCCCAGTAACCTATTGTGTAAGTCATGTGGGAGAGGAGAGGCTTAACTCTGTCCCGACGGCCTGGTTTAAATTGTTAAGCTTCAGCTGTTTGGTGTTCTCAGTGTATATGACTGGATGAAATCAGTGTGCTGCTCTGAGAGTGTGGATTACAGAAGGAGAGGATGGTGGGGTAAAGAGGGTGGGGTAAAGTTTTGAAAGAAGTTTTAGCATAAAGGCCATTGGCTTTAATGGTTTGAAAAGCAAAATTTGAGTGGATGATACAGATGCTCAGATAAGGTTATGATTTCTATAAGCCTGATAGATGCAGACTTCCAGTAGAGTAACAAAATGGCATTCAACAAAAGAATGATGGCAACAACATAATGGGACTCCAAATGCCAATCAAAATCCCCTCTGCCTATTCAAAGTGCTTGCCCTGTCGAATGTCTTTATGATATTCCTTTAGAGTTATCGGTCAGCTACATCAAACGGTCATGCAGCAGCGTGGCGATCGACTGCCTGCTGAGTCCCTCATTCCCTCACAGCAGGAAAGTGTAGAGCCATTTGTGTTTTCCAAGTGCTTTTCTATCTTTCCCTCTCTCATCCTCTTCTCTTCTGTGTCACTTGGCTAGATGCAGAGAATGCCACCCTGACCTATTAGAGAGCCACTTGAAATGAGAAATTGATCCATGATTCAAACTCTTGTGTTTACCGTCTGCTTATCAAAACACATTTTTTAACAGACTTTTTCAAGTAGCATTTCTTTTGTATGGTGTGGTATTCAAACTTCCAGTCCTCCCCTGTGTATGATTCCGCCCAACTGTTGTTAGACAGTTGTTTATGCCCAATTCCTTTGTTTGCATTTGTCTCAAGCATTTTGTAAAAATAATATATATATATATATATATATATATATATATATATATATATATATATATATATATGTATGTATTTATATGTATGTATATGTTCATTTTCACACACAGGTTCGTGCTGTTGTTTGTGATGAAACTCAAACATTCCACTTCCTTCTTTAACTCCTGTCCTTTTTTGTTTTTCAAACTTATCCAGAGACATAACCAACTTTATCTTTTGTATTTGTGCCTCGTTCCTTGTCATCATTCCTGTACTTTGTTTATACTGTCTCAGTTTGCTATTTTGACTTCGGCTCAGCTTACAGCCGCCACAAAACCATTCTGAGGACACATATGGTTTCAGAATGGGCTGCTCATGTTAAATCATATTCAAGCTGTGAGATCTGTCTTATGGAACAATTTTTGAACAAAAAATAAAACCTATTTACATACCTTCATATATAAATACACACATGGAACAATCTAGGAAGTAACTACTGTTTGTTTGAACAATAAGATAGATGTAGTACACACTGTTAACAGAGAAACAGGTCTTCTTGGACATTAAGGGCTTCTTCTACAGTATCACAAGCATAGCTGATGGACTTTTGTCAAATACATACATTAGGAGTGGACAAACAATAAGTTAATTAGCTATACAATGTGTGTAGTGTAGCAGGCAGTGGTATTCAGAAGCATACGCTATATTTTCAGCATGGAGGTGAAGCACCATGAAGTGCATTAAGCTGAAACATACTTTACATGCCAAATAATACATGTTTTGTAAAACTCAGTAGGGAGTAGGTTTTTTTATTTATTATTGAAACCATTGGGCAACTAGAAATTAAAATCTAATAGCCCAGACAATAAATGTGCTAGTCCTGGACACCAGGGATAATGATTTGTCCACCGTTATACACACACACACACACACACACACATATGCTTTTTCATGTGAACTGTGAGAGGCTGGTTATTTTCCAGATGGCCTTTCCAAAACTTCAAATAATCTTTTGCTTTGTTAAAAAAAAAATAATAATAAATAAATAAATAAATTTTTTGTAGGCGTAACAGAAATATTCCCTCATATCACACAGGACCCATCATTTAATGACATACGAAATGAGAAACCAAATTAGGCCTCTTGGTTAGAAGTCATTTAAGCTCTGCAGATGTGCACGTAAAAGAGCCGAGGAAGAAAAGCGCCAAAGCCGAGCCCCAAGGTGTTCATAAGCTCAGCTAGAAAACTTTGCAGACTCGCTGCGCATATTGACGCTCCGGGGTGTGCAGGCTTACCTGTCTAAAAGGAAGCATTAGTGAATAATTCGTTCACATTTTTCATTTCGCACGCGGCGCTGAACAAACAGGAATCTGTGATTAACAGTTTTAATTAGGATCCTAACGTGACAAACTCCGACTGCCTTGCGACACTCTGCAGACGAATAAATCATGATGCAGAGTTTGTTGAGTTGCCGGCTAGAAGCCTGGGCCTGTGGCAGGGTTGGGAGAGTGTATCACACCTACACCTCTCTCCATTTTCACTTTCTCCTGCTTCATTTATTTTACCTTTCCCTTTCATGTATACACTTTCTTTCTCATTAATTTATTCGATTACTCTGGAACTCTCTGTCTCTCTTACCCCTCTTCTTCTTCATCCATCCTGCTGCTCCTCCTGCATATGTTGAGACATATGGCCTGTTGTTTTGGTTCAGCATGTTCCCTTTCCTGTGTTTGCCATTTGCTCCTTGTGCCAAGCCTGGAGTCAG
>CM022767.1:23135395-23142895 GCA_012411365.1 Ameiurus melas | reverse complement strand
CATCCTGTCCTGAGAGACTTGATTGAGAGAGAATGAGAGAAAGAGAGAGAGAGAGAGAGAGAGAGAGAGAGAGAGAGAGAGAGAGAGGTGAACAAGCTGCTTTTTGCAGGAAGATCTTGTGGAAGGGCAGAGGGACACTTTAGGAGGGGATAATGCATTCTTGGGATAAAACAGGGTGAAGCCATTAACCAAATTCCATCAAAAGATGGAAATCAATTTGTTGAGTGGTGCTAAGGGACAACACCACAGCTTCCCAGAACATATAATATGTCAAGAAGTGGTTATGATTTGGGGTAAAATCTTGTGGTAAAATAAATGTGATATAAAGTGATAAAGCATGCATATTATAATGTCTTAACTCTCAATCAAGATGTATGTTATTGATTTTATGTAATATTTTTTTTACATTCTCTTGAAATGCATACTAATAACTCTGGGCTTGACTGTATAACTAATATATATATATATATATATATATATATATAATATGGCATATGACAATCACAAGGAAAAATAATTGCACTTTTGCAGTCTGTTATCTAGTTTGTCTAGTGAAGTTACTTATGTTTTTACAATGTTTTACAATGAGTCCAAAAGGGGCCGAGTCGAACTCAAGTCCAAGTCCTTAATGGCCGAGTCCGAGTCGAGTCTGGCTGAGTCCAGAAAATAATTAAACTGAAAAAAAGATTTGAAATTGCAATTGTAAACTCAACACTGAGCTGTTAAATTAATATTTTAACCTTCACAAACCAGCGGCATCATAAATGCAACAAAAAATATCACTATTATATCTTTCCATTCCTTTTTTTTATTTCATGTTATAATATTTTTATTTCATGTTATCAGCACCTCATCTAGCTTCCTATCAAAAAATGGTTTCAATAAAAAAAGGGATCTAGAGGTACATGTAGAACTTATTATATTAAAAGTGAATGAAAATACAAATGAAAATACAAATACAAACCGGTTTTGTTATTGTATCACATTATTGTATATTGTGTCCTCCAGTTCATTTAAATGATTTGATGCGTCTCCTCTACAGTTATATAGACTGAGAGAGACTATAGAGTAGAGTTATATTTAGCAGCATGTCATAACAACAAGCTTCAAGCTTTATTGCTGTGTTTAATCTGTCTAGGAATCACAACAAACAGCTCTGTTCTTGTAGCTTTTTTTTCCATTTTAATTCCATTTAATTTCATTTTAAAATGAAAAAATAAAATCCCCATCAGCAGGGTTTATGATATTTACTACATTAAGAAGTACATTTCACATTTTACATGAAATTCAAGACTGGAATCACCAAATACTAATGTTTAGGGGTGGTATCTTATTTCACGATAACAATACGTGTATATATACGGTATTCGTGTAAGAAATACTACGGAAATTGAATAAAGCAATTAAATGTAAAGTAAAATAGACTTCACTGTATGACACATACAGTGATTCTTATTAAATTGACTGAAGTTATTCAGTCAAATGAATGAGTGAGTGATTTTCTCTTTGTCTGTTATTGTTTGATTAACATTAATGACACGGACAGCAGCAGGTTTATTAGACTGCTGTCACTTTAAGACCTAATGTACACATCCAATATACTGTACTGACACACCTTAGATTTTTTCCCAACTGTTTACATTTACTTAAGACATATGTAACCGACTGTGTTTGTAGGCCAGGCCTGCATTTTCACATGATGTTTCGATACTCGCACGATGAGGCAGCTTACGGTGCGTGCGTTTCAAGTGTGTGCGCACAGGCACGGAGACATTAATTAATTACCTGTTGTCTTAATTTTATATTTTTATTTATTTTTTATTTTTCTTTTCATGTTACACATGATGCGGACTCGACTGTACTCTGAAAAATTGTCTAGTCCAAAATGTCAATGAGTACAGATTTACCCGAGTACGTGACAAGTCTGAGTTCATTCATAATCTGGGATTGAATACCCCAACTCTAGTTAATGCCATGCAAAATTAGCATAGACAGTGTATCTACAATTAAATAACTGCTTGTGAATGGCCTTGATAATAGATAATCACAAATAAAAGCATCAGTATATTCATTAAGGCTTGTAGCGGGTACATGAATGTGCACACCATGGAAACAATCCTTGTAGAAATTTTAGCTTTGATTTTATGTTGTTGTTTCTCCCTCTCTCTCAGCTTTCCTATGTCCTCCATGACTGTCTGACAAAAAATAAAAAACAAGCTCCTTCCATTTGGCTTATTTTGACAAAATGATTCACATGCTTTAAAGTGAGCAATAATTTTGCTGATTGAAACGCATGCAAGTCAAGTGGAAGAGTCACTAATGGCCAACAACCTGGATTAAATTAAACACAGGAATGGAGAATTTAAATTTTGATGATATGCATCATAAGTATTTTAATTATAGAGCTTGGTCTTTTCCACCATTATTAATTGTCCAAAGCATAATGATTTATCATGGTCTTATGGTCTTGGAAAATGATTATTAATTTTCTGGATGAATTTACCTGTGGGTGTGTACATGACTCTTCTTGGCAGAAGCGAGAGAGAGAGAGAGAGAGAGAGAGAGAGAGAGAGAGAGAGAGAGAGAGAGAGAGAGAGAGAGAGAGAGAGAGAGACTGAATCATACAACATCCCTGAGGACACAACTCATTTTTACTTTAATCAACTCACACTTAAAAGAGCTGATTATGGATGCTGAAGCTCTTTAGGGAAATTTAGTGAAATAAAAATAATGTAGCCCTTAACATTACTTGCTTTGTTATTTATTAATGTGATTGCTCAACTGTGTTGTTTGTGGAAAAATACATTTTGTGTAAAGAAATAACTACTGTTCACACTGTCGTTAATTTGCATAGACTTCACTTAAGCAGACTTGTTAGTGTAGCCATTAATTTGACTTACTGTACATTCAGTACATGTAGCTCTGCAGTAATACACAAGGGAATCGTCTAGCTTTGTGCTATTAATAATTACTTGTTTAAATGTCTGGATAAGAGATATGGAACTATGCTATTGCAGTTTTGCTGTCATTATAAGGCACACTGCAAATTTGACTGGAGGTTGGGGGCTATGATGCATTTGTGCTAATTAGCCTTTTAATATTAATGATTGCTGTAATGCTATAACAATATTATTTAGTAACATTCGATCAGATTTATCTATATACCAAATACCAAAAACATACAGAATAATGTGAAATCTGGATATCTGTGTTGTGTGTTGAATTCATGTGAAAATACATTTCTTATCTAAAAGCCCTATAGAAACTTCATTTCCATCTTCTAATGCCAAAATCAGCCCCTAAAGGCCTTGTGTTATTAGCCAATCAGTTAGATCAGGTTAAAGACGCAGTGTTGCTGCCTTACAGCTTCATGGTCCTTGGTATCATACTGTATTTGGGTTACAGACTATGTGGAGTTTCCCATGTTCTCCCCTTGTTTCTTCCTTCTACCTCTTAAAAACATGCTGGCAGATGGATTAAACTTTCTAAATTGCCCAGTGGTGTGAACGAGTGTGTGAATGTGTGGACATAGAGCCCTGTGGTGGACAAGTATCCCATTCGTTGTGTGTCCCTACTGTACCTTGAGTCATGAGTTCAAATCCCAGCACTGCCAAGCTGCCACTAATGGGCCTTTGAGCAGAGCTCTTAATGCTCAACTGCTCAGTTGTATAAATGAGATAAATGCACATTTACATAAATGTAAATGTACCTTGCATCTAGCATTCTCATGACAGACTCCAGATAAAGTGCTTACTGAACGTTAATGAATGAATGCCATGCTCTGCAGTGCTCTCGCCTTTCAGTATGATGGCAAAACTGTATGGTAAGAGTTTTCTAAGTTCATTTAATTAACTACAGTTAACAGAATCCTCAATGTTACTCAGCTCAACTATTTGGAGTATCTCAAACACCCCCAGAGGCTAATACTAACCAAGAGCTAAAGTATATATCTAGTTACACCCGATTAGCACAGTTCATCTAATATTAACCACTTAGTAAAGTAATAGAAGATATCCACTCTTCAGGATAGAGTAATATGCATATCTGTGTAATACTCACAGGGTAACATGGTCTTGTTGGCCACAGTAAATAAAATTGTATCTGCAACTCACGTTTTCCATTATTGTTATCTTTTCCTCTTTTTGGTTAAGGGTTCCTTTCCATTCCATATCTGTCCATCCTTTTTATGTACTGCTTATCCGACACAGGGTCATGTGGAACCTGGCACCTATCCCAGGAGACTCGGGCAAGGGATACCCTGGACTGGATGCCAAACCATCGCAGGACACAATCACACAACCTTTCACACACAATGGACAATTTAGAGATGCCAATCAACTTACAACACATGTGTTTGGACTGGGGGATATCACAGTTTCCCCTTTAAGCAGCACGCTCGAGAGCATGTGGGTGCGCGTGCACAAGCAGGGTGTTGGCAATCATGACATTGTTTACTATGGACACATGCTTTTGTTATGTTTCTGATATGTCTCTTCCCGTTTCTCTCATAGTCGCTATCCTTTAGCGTGTGTTTAGATGGGTGCCAGCCGTCAGCAATTAACATGCTGATTATGTTTGTATATATATAAGATACCATACGTTAGATAGATTCGATAAGTTTAGATTCCTTATAATAGTTAATCACAGTCATAGTCTTAGTTATTGTCCATGTTATGTTTCCTTATTAGATTAGTTAATTTAGTCCATGCTGGTTTTCCGCTCCCAGTTCCTAGTCATAGTTGATGTTTCTTGTTTTGTATCTCGACCCTGTTTTCTGTGACCACGACGTTTACTTCTGCCTTGCCCAGTTTATGCCTGTTTGCCTATCGCCTGAGCTTTGCATGTTTCTGGATTACGTTTTTGGATTACGATTTGAATTTACCTGCCTGTGTCTCTCTTCAATAAAACTGTAAAACTGCATTTGCATCCATCCCTATCTCCCTTACGTCTTGAGACGTGACAGGGGAGGAAACCAGAGTACCCAGAGGAAACCCCCGAAGCACAGGGAGAACAAGCAAAGCCCATGCACACAGGATGGAGCTCTATATGATTAATAAATAAACCACATAAATGTGTTTAGCTGAGGAACTGTTGGACCATTGACAGTACATGTAAATCTATCACATTCTGTGCAGTAAATGTACATGCTTTCATTTTGAAAATAGTTAAATCCGGAATACAATTTATTTGAATTTTTATATTGAATTTGATATTTAATATTGATATTTGGTATTAGACTAATAATGTTTGCAATGTGCTTGAAATGCCATCATCTTGCCTTTAGAATATTTGGCAACCATTTCTAATCATGAAATGAGATTTCAGCAAATCTGCAAAGATGCATTCAAAGCACATGAAAAGACCAGCAACCAGCTGCACCAGCTGAAGGCATGTTTGAGTTTGACTTGAAGTATAAAAATCTGTTTTAAACCACATGTTGAGATTAGTTAGTTTAAAACTAGTATGGTATAGAATTCCAGGTGCAGAGATCAAAACTTCCTTGCACATCAGCAACTAATCGATAACACTGTCCAACATAACATGAAAGACATTGTCCATGATTGAGATGAGTCAAGACAAGTGAGAAGAGGTTAATACCTGTCTTTTTTACTTCATTTTTTAATCCTAGATAAATGAACAAAATCCAAAAGGATTGTGATTTACAATAAAAACATAGTGACTCAATATATCCATCTCTTGTATTTGTGATTTATGCACAAATATTTCCTTGTTCTATTCAGCAGTTTGATGTCTCATGCAACAAATTTAGTCATTTAAGTAAGAAATATAAATCATGAAAAAATAACTAATGTATTCAAACCTAATCTGCATTTGAACACGAACAATACTGTAATATTACATGTATGGTCAACTTTTAAAATATGTTGTGTTGTATAATATTTTGGCAATATCTCAATTTGATGACATCCACATGAATATCCATGGTTGATATCCACAAGCAGAAATCCTCCTACAAAACACTAAGAGAACTAACTGGATTTCTTGTTGTAAATGTTTTTTTTTGTTTGTTTTTTTTTATCCATTCTGGCAGCATTGTTAACTTTGAACAGAATTGTTTATTTTTGGCAAACATTGTAACTAATAGTTGGGATAGGTATAGATTTTAAGTTGTAACTCATGGCTATATTGTAACAGTCACTTGGTGCAACCATTCAGTTTGTAAACTCGAACGTAGTGGCTTACTCGATTCATCATCGACTATGATAGAATTTTTAGTTGCTGCAACTGGTTGTAGGTGTAAATGGATCTTTGTCTAACTTGTTAGCACTTGTTATCCAATGACAGTAAATGTCATTCATTTTCACGACTGAGACCTTGGCTAACATGAGAAATTACAGAGTGATGGTTTCAGGAAGAACAGTCAGGAAAATAGACTGAATAAAACAGTTTGTGTGTGGGCAGCTGGTGCACTGACCAAAGGCAACCTACGCCTACAACACTCACACACTCACTCACTCCTTGCCTCTCATCTCACTGTTAGCAGCCTGTTATTTTTTACCACAGCTGAAGGTTGTGTAACAGCTCTGCACTCTTGATAAGCTCAGTGGGTGCCAAACATCCCTCATTGACATGTATTAATTAATTTTGCATCTGATGGATCTGTCCTGTGCCATTTGTTGCGAGGGCATTCCTTTTTAATTAAAAAAGCCCCACGCTTACATCTGTGACTGATATGAGTTCCACATCGACCTTGAGCGAGAGCAGCGTCCTCCCGTTCAGTACATGAGCATTTTATTATTTTTTTTTTTCTACTTATAGAGGTTTAGTGTTAGGGTCAGTTGATTATCACAAACCAATTTGTGTTTAGTGTCTACTTACAGCTGTGCACTTTGCTTTTGCACTCAGCCACTAAGTGCTAATAATACTTAGAGAGTATAATTACCATCTGAAACCCAGCACTCCTAGCATTTCCTTTTGTAAATGTGACACACTCAAACAATCTGCCTATTGATCACATCTCCTGCTTCCCAGGCTTAACATTTTCTCTTTTATTGCTGTATTAATGATCAGACAGACAGGAGAGAATTTTTGAGACGCCTAGCCGCTTTGTGATTGATCACGAGAGATATTGCCATGCCCAGGACAAAGGGTCTCCCAGCTTTCATTATCTGAATTGAGTAACTTATCCGATTACGGAGGTTCACTCGATTGCTGAGCGCTATCTGTCGTTAATTTAAAAGGCACGGGGAACAGAAGAGGAGTTTGCAATACGCCGTTCGCCTCCTGTCTCTGCTGCAGGCTGACATTTGGTGGATATGTGCTGAGCAGATTTGTTTGGGGTAGCACTGTTGACCCGGATTGGGTTCGAAGTGTGTTGAAAATGAAAGTGAGAGAATGAAAGTCCCTGAAGCAGCACATGCTCGAAGCTACAGGCAGATGAATAGATGGACTCGGTGTAGCCAATGAAGACAGGTGGCAATAATCCTGCTAAGAGGCAGATGTGAACGTGCTCATACAAAACCAATTTTGGTCGCACCC
>CM022767.1:23042895-23130395 GCA_012411365.1 Ameiurus melas | reverse complement strand
GGCTATTCTTAGGTGAACTCTCGTCTATTAGCCCATCTCCTGGCTGCTTGACTGAATAAACGCAAATTTTGGCCCTCAAATGTATCTCACAATGGATGTGGGAGAGCAACCCTGATTTACAGAGTATTTAGTGTCTGCACTGAGTTGAAGGGAGCTTGTTTGGATGAGGTATGGGGGTTGGTGTAGACGAACATAGTGCAGAGGAACCAATCAGAGACAGAGAAAACCATTCAGGAAGTACGAGTGGGTTTTTGGGACAGGGCTGGAGCCCAGGGATCATCCTGAAAGCTTATGTTTGTTCTGTTTTGATGTGTGGATTTCTGAAATGCTGTAGAGGACAACTGTGTGCCTCTTGCTGTGAGGACACACAGAAGCCTTCATGAGTACATACCCAAACACATGTGGCACCAATGTGGGAAGATTTTTGGTAATTGTAGTAAGTCCAGTCAATTGTAGATGTGTTCTAAATGCTAAAGAGCTTCAGGTTTAAACAACAAGGCCTTCGAACAAGAAGGGATTCTTTTTTGCAGCCATTAGAATAAAGTCACATGAACTTTACAAGAAATGTATTTATTTATTTATTTTATTTGTAGAATCATCGTGTTATTTTGTAGTGGTAATTTCATACCTGTGGTTGTTTTTTTTTTTTTCAAATTTGTTTCATTTGACATATTCATTTATTTTCACATGTGATTTTTACACAGTTCATTCATTCATATTCATATACTTTCACACATTTCATTTCTCCCATGCAATGTGCTTTTACTTGCACATGCCCTTTTTACATGTGATTCATTCATATACATACAGGGCAATCTGTTTCATTTTTCAGATGTGATTTTCTGACAACAATAATTATTTTTCACATGTGGTCACATTGTTCCCATTAAGGCAATTGTTCACTTGAGGATCACTCCAGTAGCTGGATCCCGCTTGATTATACACAGTAATCCGGTGCCTTTACATTGTATTCCAGTGAATTGGCCTGGTGAACTTAAACCACATAAAGAAATTATTATTGTTGTTCTTCTTTTGGCTGCTTCAGTTTTGGGTCACTACAGTAGATCATTGGTCTGCATATTTGATTTGGCACAGCCCTTCCTGACGCAACTCTCCCATTTTATCCAGGCTTGGTTATCCAGGCTTGCAACCCAGTAGCTGAGTTAGTTCCCTGCCCAGGAAGAGAACCCGGTCCACTGGATCATTAGCCACTGGACCACCAGGGACCTATAAAGAAATAATTATCCTCCTTACAAAATATAAACAAAAGAAAGTCTGTGTAGCTGCTATTAATACTTTGCGCATTGTAGACATGTGCACTGGTATAGACTAGGTTTTTACAGAGAATATGGCACCTACTAGGAGTTGGCTGATATGAAATGTATATGATTTTTTTTTATGTGATGTGATTTATTTTTGAAGAAGATCGTCCATAAGTAGGTGCCTCTGACAATTAATAAGCGTTATTGTGGAAATAAAAGCAGGCAAAAGTTTAAAGAGTGTCTGAGTTGGGTCCTATCAGCCCTTTTCTCTTTCTCTCTCTCTCTGGCTGAAGAGCAAAGCCTGACAGCAGTCTGACTAATGAAGACAGATGTGGTCTGCTATCAGGAAGCCACTTACTGTGGTTTGATGTAACCTTAAACATCGTGGATGGCTTGATGGCAGTCACCACAAAGAATCTAATTAATGAATAGTGATTCTGAAGAGGGTGATGCACTGTGCATTTGTACATGAGGCCCAGGCGCTAATTAAAATATGTTCAAATATCATGCCACAACTTCATAGGCTGTGTTTTCTATTTCCTATTCAGCCACAGGTCTTAACACCCTGCATCGAAAGAAAAATGCAGACTAAACAGCTCATCTCTATAAGCACTGTGTTAACTCGTAGTTCTTATTGCAGGTCTGAAGCATAAAGCATAATATAACCTGAGCCACATTTCTGTCTACACATTTAAATAACCTCTTCTTTCTATTTTTGCAATAAACTGTTCACCTGTAAGTTGAGTCAGATATATCAGAAACAAAACACCTTAGGGGGAGGACTGATTAAGAACACACTCAGCCTCATCCACCCTCCTACATCTGCTCATGCACGCGCACACACACACACACACACACACACACACACACACACACACACACACACACACACACTACAAATACACCTACAGACCTGCCTAACCTGCCCTGCTTTTATAATCCCCTCTGGTGCAAGAGCTGATGTTAAGTGGAGACCTGTATGTGTTGTAACAACAGAGCACTCTACGCCTGAAGGGAGAGAGAGAGAGAGAGAGAGAGAGAGAGAGAGAGAGAGAGAGAGAGAGATCATTTAAAAGAACAGGTGTGAAGCTGCTCTCATCAGAGGAGTTGTTGGACCTCACAAATGGGCCTTTGTTCATTTTTTTTTTCAAACAAAAGCCCTAATGACTTGGTGCAATGAATGCCAACATGTACTGTGACATACTGAAGCAGAGCATGATCAGTACGCAGTATTCCAGCATGATAACAACCCCAAACACACCTCCAAGACGACCACTGTCTTGCTAAAGAAGGGTGAAGGTGATGGACTGGCCAAGCATGTCTCCAGACCTAAACCCTATTGAGCCTCTGTGGGGCATCCTCAAACAGAAGGTGATGCTGACATCCATGATGTGGTCATGGAGGAGTGGAAGAGGAGTCCAGTGGTATCCTGTGAAGCTCTGGTGAACTCCATGTCCAAAAGGGTTAAGTCAGTGCTGGAAAATAATGGTGTCCACACAAAATATTGACACTTTTGGCCCAATTTGGACATTTTCACTTAGGGGTATACTCACTTTTGTTGCCAGCGGTTTAGACATTAATGGCTGAGTGTTGAGTGTGTGTTCACATGTTCTCCATGTCCATGTGGTTCCTCCAGGTTCTCCAGTTTCTTTCCACTTCCTAAAAACATTCTGATAAATGCATGTGTACTTTTAATCTGATATGTGCTGTTTTTTTTTTTGTTTGCCGGTTGTTTTGCAATAATTAACAGCAATTTTGTAGTGAAACATATCAATATATTTTTTTTAAATATACTTTACCATGTCAGATTAGAGCCTAAGTGGTATCGAACTATATTACCCATCAGCCACTGCATGTCATATGACCACACCACATGTCCCATTGTTCATGCACACCTGTGTCCTGTTTTACCTTAATTAGCACCACTATTTATGTTCTAGCTTTTCTGTATGTCTTTGTTTAGCTTTAGTTGTCGTTTGTGTTGTATGCACTTCTATCTGTGTTCCCCTCCGTGACATGACATTTCATTTACCATTACATTAAGTGTAACACTTTGGAATGATCTGTGATGTGTTCTTTGTTTACTATAGAATTTTATGGCGGGTACAGAGGAAAGAAGTAACCATACTGACTGCTATATACAAAAAAATTTAGAGCTCTCCTTAATGTCTAAATCTACGGAGTGTTTCACTCTATGTAATCACCTGATATAACTAGTATGCATTAATCTACAATCTGGGCTAGAAAGAAATCAGCCCAAGCATTACCTCTTCATAATATTTTTCTTATGATTGTTGGTGCTGCTGCTGTGCTTGCTTATAAAAGTCTAAAATAATACACAATAAGACATTTGTTAACAGCAAATAATCTCAAGAATTTAACCGTATATTTATGCCGTTCTTTTTTTGAAAAACATGCCATGTTAACTAGCCCAATTATTCTGAGCTGTATTAGATTTGTAGAAGTTCAGTTTATGTTTAAACAAGTCTATGTTAAAACATAAGTTTGGTTCAGTGAGACCCTCGGTATTAACCATGTCTGTTCACACTCTGTCTCTTCTTCAGTACCAGCAGCAGAGAGTAGCACCATGGCAGACCATGGTGTCTCAGTGGCGTGTGTGGCCTGTGGTGGTGGTAGCGGTGGTGTTGGTGGCCCTGATTCCCTACACTGTATACCACCTGCTGACAGCTTTCGATAACCCTCCTCCACATATTCTCTTCAACATGGCTGCCATCTGCTTTGGCATCCTTTCTGAAATCCTGCTGCTCAGGTGAGTGTCGATGACTCGTATATGACTGTAGCCATCACGAGATCCACTGTGGGGCACAGATCTGAACAACGGCGTAAACAACTACGAAGTAAAGAAGGCAGGAACTCCGGACATGCGGATCAAGATAAATAAAATAAATAAATAATTTATTTTCTTTTTTTTTTTTTTTTTTTTTTACAAAAAGTCAAATTGAGTTGAGTTGAACTAAATTGCATCACTTTACTGATATACAGTACACACCTCTATGCATAATGTTTTGTTTGTTTGTTCTTTACTTTAATATAGCATAAAATTTCGATGAGTAGACATGAATACAATCCACAGTCAAAACAAATATGAAAAATATACATGAAGAGCTGTGAATATTCACTGCATTCCTGATATGAGTGCAAAATGTGCAAATGTGCAAGTGTACTGTTTAGAAGCTAATTAATGAGCATTACTGAATCCTACACATAAAGCTAAATGTGCAAAATGGGACATGACAGCTACACAATGTGCAAAAAAAAAAAGGTACAAATGCCTGTTTAATAGCAAGAATCTGACTGTGTCTCTCTTACAGAAAAACACCTAAATGGGGGTTACGCCTCAGGGTGAGAAAGAAGTCTTCTTCCCTGCTAAACCTGTTTGGGAGAGAGGGAGGAGGGGAGGCTAAAATTAATTTGGTGGTTGGGGGCTTTGTGGTTGCCAGAAGGTATGCACATCTGTGGCTGTCTAATTGCGGAGATGACAATAAACCATGTGACTCGCACCACCCACAAACCTCCACCACACTGCTCCATCAGAAAGAGGGAGAGAGAGAGAGAGAGATTGATTTTTAGCCTCTTATGTAAGCTCTTCTAATCAGAATCCATGCTTTGTCTGATTAATACAGACGTATAGGTTGAGTTATATAGCGGCGATGTCTACGGCATATAGCTTTCATCACACAACCAATCATAGAATTGCTTATAGAATTTCTTTTTATTTCTTCTGCACCAAATTTTACATGACAAAGTACAAGTACAAGGTACAGTACAAGGCAATTAGGCCTAGAGTGAGTATGAGTGACATTTAATGCATTAGTTAACACAAACAAACTGCAAACTTCAGCATTAATGTGCAAAAAAGTAACTAACTCCTGTCCTAATTATATATGGTTAAATAATAAGCCAAATAAGGAACTCCCTAAACCAGTGTTTACAGAATGACCAATATAAACCTGTAACGTTTTGTGCAATTAAAATCAGATGACAGGTTTGGTAGCAAGATAGATAATGTGACATAAATTAATACTGTATACTGTGTAACTAAAACCATTATCCAAGTTCACTAGTTAGCTAGCTATAACTGGGTAAATTGCTATATTGTCTAATTAAATCCAATAGCCAGACGCTAGCTTATGTTAAATAAACTATTGTAACGACGTCACATTGTCAAGTTTGTGATTGGTTGACCTGTAATTCAGCCTGTCAGAGTTGTCTGCAGGAGGACAGTTTTGACATTGTAAGAACAAAAAACTGCTTTTTATTAAAACAAAACAAAACAAAAGACAAACTATACTAATAGAGCCAAAATGTGTCCTTTTGTTTTCTGAGGCTAAGGTGAGGGTTAGATGTTGGTGTAGACATAGCATTAATATCACATAATTCATGAGGTTTTGTGTGTGTGTGTGTGTGTGTGTGTGTGCGCACACGTGTGCATGTGACTAGGCTTTTTGCACAGTATTACAAAATGTTTTTCCAGAATGTCTTGACTGTGTGTGTGTGTGTGTGTGTGTGCGTGTGCGCCTGTGACTAGGCTTTTTACACAGTATTACAAAATGTTTTTACAGAATTTCTTGACCATGTGTGTGTGTGTGTGTGTGTGGGCATGTGTGTGTGTTTTTGTGCTGTATTCATTACAGACCCCTGCTGCGTGAAGTATTTGCTAGAGTTTGATTAAGTTGAGCTAAATTTCATTAGATTTCAATAAACACCCTCTCCTCTCAAAGGCTCAGTTTACCTAGCTGCTTTCGCCATTGTAATCACCAAAGCAATGAGCCAAACGCAAGGAAATGAAAGCACTTTGAAATACACACCCTGCAGACCGTGAGAGAGAGAGAGAGAGAGGGAGAGAGAGAGAGCTGGGGTTGGGGGTGTTTGTGAGTGTGTGTATGATTATGATTTCAAAAGCATCAAATGTCTGTGTTTCATATTTATGCAATACTTCTTTCTCCAAAGGGGAACAGACATTAATTTTCCTTCCAGGAATACACGTCACACTCACAGACAAGTCATTACAGCCACATCGCCACCAGAAATATGAGTCTCTATTTCTGCCAATTGTGAAAGGTATGTGCGCTATTGACATGATCAATGAGGGGTAAAATTAAAAGCTGCATTGATCTCCCTTTATTTTTGCCCCTATTTCAACCCCTGCGATTCTGCTGCACCATTTTCATGCATAACAATTTCTTCTGCATTTCCCAGCGTAATGTGGCATTTGAAATAGGCATTTAACATACTACATGATTGAGATGTCATCATTAAGGCGAGCATGCTGGTTACAGGAGATTATGAGGTCTGAGGTGTGGAGCAAAGGTCTAGCAGAGCTCGATATCAGATAATCAAATATACATCTGAAATCACTAGGCAGCCAGAGGGAAATTAGAAGGAACATAATAAATGAAACTGCTGTTTTCTTGATAGACCATATATGTGATATAGTCTGTATACACCCTATGGCCAAAAGTACATAGACACCTGACTAATCACACCCATATGTACTTGTTGAACATCCCATTCCAGATTTAGTCCCCACTTTGCTGTTATAATAACCTCCACTCTTTGGGAAGGCTTTCCACTAGATGTTGGTTGTGCCACAAGTGCATTACTGAGGTCGGGCGAGAAGGTCTGGTGCATAAATAGTGTCCACTTCATCCCAAAGGTGTTCAACCACACAAAACCAACACTCTAAAAACTTCTTACCAGTACACGAAAGAACAGTGTACAACAAACTGTAAAAGGTTGAATTAAGGTGGGTTTATCTGCTCACTTCACAGACGTGTTTTAAGCACACAAGGAATTGAATTACACTGTAGGGGGAAAAAAAGTCAAATATGTCTCCTCTAATACTTTTCCCATGTGGCCATGCATGGACACCCTGTTTAATGAGAATTGTGCTGAGGTAATGAGGGGACAAGAGCTATATTAAGATTCCCATATTAGGCAGTTAACTGGCTCAATGCTCTGAGTAAGATAGAAGTTCTCATGAGTGTGGCAGGTCTTATACAAGGCTTAGAGATTTCCTTTCTGGTGGAAAGAGGGCTCGAATCACCAAAAAATGGGTTGTGAGTTAGTACTACTAGTCAGAAAAGAAATAGATTGAAGTGGAACTAGTACTATTGTAGAATGATTGCAAACATTTATCATGTATTATAGACCACTGCAAAATATTAATCAATATCAATATCAATCAAGTGCTGTGAAAGTGTTTGCCCATATCCTGATTACTTGTGTTTTTGTGTGTATCTCATACTAAATTGTTTAAAAAATTTTTAAACAATATCTAAGATAAAAACAAAGGTAACCTAAGTAAACACAAGATAGAGTAAATGATGTTATTTATTGAAGCAAAAAAGTTATCCAATAACGACTAGGCCTGTGTGTAAATGTATTTGCCCCCATAGTTACTAATTCCCCAAATCTATGAAATTGCATTCATAATGGGGTTCAGCTGGACTAAATTCAACTAGGCCTGATTACTGCAATCCCTGTTCAATCAAATTAACACATAAATAGAACATTTTCAACAGCATGAAGTTGGTTAAAAGCTTTTACCGAGTAACACACTATACCAAAGTTGAAAGAAATTCCAGAAATGATGAGGAAGAAGGTGATTGAAATACATCAGAAGTGGCCGACCTTCCAAAATTCCTCCAAGACCACAGGAACGACTCATCCAGGATGTCACAAAAGAGCCTAGGACAACATCAAAGGACCTACAGGCCTCTCTTGCATCTATAAAGGTCACTGTTCATGACTCCACTGTTAGAAAGACACTGGGCAAAAATGGCATCCATGGAAGAGTGGCGAGGTGAAAACCACTGCTAACCCAGAACTACATTAAGGTTCATCTCAATTTTTCCAAAACACACTTTGATGATCCTCAAACCTTTTGGGAGAATGTTCTGTGGATTGATGAGTCAAAAGTGGAACCGTTTGGAAGATAGGGTTCCCGTTATATCTGGTGTAAATTCCACAAAAAGAACATCATACCCACGGTCAAGCATGGTGGTGGAAGTGTGATGATGTGGGGATGCTTTGCTGCTTCAGGAGCTGGGAAACTTGCAATAATTGGGGGAAACATGAATTCTGCTCTAGCAGAAAATCCTATAGGAGAATGTTCGGTCGTCAGTCCGTAAATTGAAACTCAAGCGCTACTGGATTATGCAGAAAGACAATAATCGAAAGCACAGGACTAAGTCCTTATCCTAGAAGTAAGTGACAGATTGAACTCCAGTTATCAGAAATGTTTTATTGCAGTTATTCCTGCTAAAGGTGGCACAACCAGATTATGTATGTGTAAAGTGGCAATTAGTTTTTTCCACACTTTTTTTGATTCAATAAAATAAATAAATAAATAAAACTGCATTATGTATAAACAGGCCGTTCTCAAAGTTGATGTGCTGGAAGCAGGGAACATGGGCAAGCATATGGATCTTGTCGATTTTGACAAGGGCCAAATTGTGGTGGCTAGAGACTGGGTCCGAGCATCTCCAGAACGACAGTTCTCGTGGGACGAGATAGAATTATATTATTTTTTAATAGAAGTCAGTATGTGAGAAGCAGAAGTTTAATATGCTGTATTGGTTGATTTTTCCTGTCAACAGTTGATTTGAAGAAATGATCAGGTCTGCTGTTTCCTCTGAGAATGGATCCATGAATGCATTCATTTCTTGCACCAAATTACTCTCGCTATGTATAATGATTTGAAATAAGATGTTGGTAGATAGTCCTGCAGAAAATTGACTTCTCCCGATTCTCAGTTTCACTGCGTATGTGCATGTTCAGGGTGGCCTTGTATAATGACAAACTCAGAGTTACAGATTCTATTATGCAGTTTAGTGTTCCACAGAAACCCTTATCTGTGCACAGAAATGAAGTAATCTCTGAATCATTTCAATGAAACTGAAAATTAGGTACACGCGCACACACACACACACACACACACACACACACACACACACACACATACACACTACCTCTCTTGCTGGTTTTGAGTCTTTTGCAATATAAATAATTGGAATAACGCTCCGGGTGCTCTGCATCATTAACAAATGAGCAGCCGGCTTTTATTAGCCTCCGACTTGTAAATAATGCATTAAATTCTCAGCGTAAACATGATCAACTGTTCATGATGTTCATGATGGAAACAGAATGTTGCTTGACTTCCCCTAGTCGTTCAGCAAATTCAATGTGATAGCTGATCTTTACGGAACAGTGATACAAATACAAAAATCACCTCGGGGTGTCCTTCCCTGCTAACAGGGGAAATTAAAATTTGACATGTACACTATGTATATATATATATTTTTTTTTAAACTTTCTCCATTGCTCTCAACTTGCTTCATTGTTTATGAGAAAACAAACAAGGGGGCTGTTTATAATCAAGGCAAAATGCTCCTAATCTTTTTCTTCGGGTAAAGAATGTACCTTATGAGCTGGTAATTAATATCATGGCTGCGCTGCTAATCTGCTGTTGTTCCAGCTCTCATCATGCTCACATTAGTGAGCTGTAATTTTACGGCAGGAAATTGGTTTATGTTTAAACAACATGTTAAATAGCTGCAGAGAAATGCTTGCACAATGCTGTGGTCAAGGAGGACTTGTAAATCTGTATACAGATCTGCCTCAAGGGACAAAAAAAAAAAAGTGTGCGTGTGTTAAAGCACATTACAATTCAGACTCAGTTTAGAAGTGACTTCATTCAGTAATTGTCTACCATATTTTTTCAGGCCAAGTAGTGTACTAAGGCTGTTCAGAATGTGCTCAAAAAGTGTCCAGCATGCTTTGCAGTTTTAGTGCTGAAGACCTGAAGGAGGTCTGACTTAACTCTATGTCTTTAACGAGGCCTTCTGAATCATCAGTTCTGTATTGAGCTAGCCTTATTTAAAATAATTCATAAGACAATTTTTTTTTTTTAATTAAAGAAAGCAGACAGGAAATGAAATAAGACATTTTGTCCATTCTGAAACAGCTTATATTCTTAGCAGTGTTCAGGCCACAATGTATGTAAGTTTGTTGGCTCTGATTACCAGATACCCATTAGTGTCTATTTCTTAGTGTCATGGGCTGTGACGTGAAGGAAGCAGGCAGGATGTAAATGCAGTATGAACGGTGATGTTTATTTACTGTGTGGTGAACGCAAAACCAAAACAGAAACAAGAAACAAAACACTCTCAATAAACTAAGCTAGGCTAACTATGATGATGGCTATGGCTATTGCTAAGGCAAAAACATGACATGGAACAAGTTCGCTAAGTGCTGAGATACACAGAATACATACGTGCAATCTACATCGAGATATGTATCGAGATATTAAACCACCCCGTGTGAAGCACGGCTCACGGTATATATAGACATCTCATTAATTAGCCCACGACCGCTAACAGCTGCCGGCACTTCCCAAATACACGTGACCCAATGAACTATGACCCTTGACGAGGTGACACGAAAACATGACGTCAACCCGGAAGAAGCAAGCGCATGCACGCTGCTTCAAGGGGGAATCGTGACAGAATCCCCCCCCAAAGGCACTCCTTCCGGAGTGCCAAGAGTCCACCCCTTTCATTGGCGGCCCTGGGCCCCTGGGCCGAATGTCCCAGGCAGAGCCAGGAAACCGCACGCTGTTCTTGGTGGAGCAGAGAAGCAGAGCAAAGTCCCTAGCTGAACAGGGAGGCAGAGCAAGGACTACACCTGGGCAGACAGGCTGAGCGACGCGCTCCTCGGCGCTTGGGAGCGGTGCAACGTCCTCGGCTGGATGGGACTGCTGGGCGATGACCTCAGCTGGACGTAGAGGCTGAGCGACGTCCTTAGCTGGACGTGGAGGCTGAGCGATGACCTCAGCAGAGCAGTGAGGCTGAGCAACGTCCTCAGCTGGACAGGGCTGCTGAGTGGCGTCCTCAGCTGGACAGGGCTGCTGAGCGGCATCCTTAGCTGGACAGGCCTGATGAGCGGAATTTACCGGAACAGCCGGCGTGGACGAGAGGTCAGGAGCTCGAGACAGGACTTGCACTTGGCCTGCTGAGACCTGGGACATGACTTGGATGAAAGACATGGCTTGAGCTTGAGACGTGGCTTGGACGAGAAACATGGCTTGGACGAGAAACATGGCCTGGACAAGAAACATGGCCTGGACGAGAGACATGGTTTGAGTTTGGGACCTGGCTTGCGCTTGAGCTGGAGACATGGCTGGAACAAGAGACATGGCCTGGACCAGAGACATGGCTTGAGCTTGGGACATGGCTTGGATAAGAGACATGGCTTGAGCTTGGATAAGAGACATGGCTTGATCTTGAACTTGAAACATGGCTTGGCGGTCAGGCACCGGCGACTGGGCTTGGACTTGGACATCCGAGACTTGAGACTGGGTCTCTACTTGGGCGTCGTGGACTTGGGACGGGGTCTGGACTTGGGCGTCGTGGACTTGGGACTTCGATTTGACCGAGCCTTCCAGCTCCCGCATTTTGGCAGTCAGATCCTCATTCTGTCTCTCCAAGCTGCTGCCGAGCAGTCTCACCCTTCTGAGCCTTTCTGCGCTCACCCGCTAGCTTGGTGCGCAGCTTGGTGGTAGTTACAGCTGGTCACTTCCTCATGGAGCTCATTTCTCTCCTGCTGAACATGCTTTTGACTGCGATCAGCTGCAGACAGAACCTCACGGAACCGGACATTTTCCGCCTCCATACTCTTGACTTTGCGTTCACTCTCTTCGGCACTGCTCCGTGCAGCATCTCTTGCTGCTCAGAGTTCATCCACATCCAGCAACTGATCCTTTAACTGAGTTTGTACTCTCTTCAGTTGTCCCTGTGGTTCATCTCGAGCTTTAATGGCTTGGATGAGTTGAGCTTCCCACTCGGACAGGTCAAGCTCCAGCTTCTTCTTTGCTGCTACAGCCAGAGCTTTCTGTTTCCTCTCATCCTCCAGCTTTGCCCCCATTTCATGCACTTGTTCCAATTTCTTTTCCAATTCTGACAGTTGTGTCTGAACGGTGTCTGAACAGGGTGAAGCTGGTTCTCTGCACTCTTCCTTCTCACCTTTTCCTCCTCCAGAAGCTCCCTTAGTTGATTTCGTTTGTCCTTTAGTTGACAAAGCCGTATGCTCAGAACCCGTTTCCGTAGTGTCTCCTCTTGCAGCAAAACCTGTGATGCTTGTAGTTGCGACTCTATAGATGAGCCCTCTTCAGTAGCTTTGACGTAGGTACTCTGAGTGACTGTGCCTGGAGCTTGAGGAATGGCTTGGGTAGGAACTTGGATGGGAGGTATGGCTGTGGCTAGGACCTGGACCAGAGACGTGGCCTGGACTTGAACTTGGGACGTGGGTTGGACTTGAAACGTGAGACTTGACTTGGGCTTTGCAATTGGAGACTGGGGCTTGTCCTATAGACGTGACTGGTGCATGGTCTTGAGACATGGCAGGGACATGGGTCTGAGACATGGCAGGGACATGGGTCTGAGACATGGCAGGGACATGGGTCTGAGACATTGCAGGGACCTGAGATTTGGACGTGGCTGGGACTGGAGCCTTGACTTTGACTGGAGACTTAGCATGGACTGGAGACTTAGTGATGAGCGGGACTCGCTTCCCTGGATGAGCGGTGAGTGTCTTGTCCATCTCCTCTCAATGTCTGACCCGCTCATAGTGCACGTGGAATGGGAGCGTAGCACGAGGCCACCAAGTAACCTCCCTCAGCACTTTATCCAGGTCGTAGTCCTGCCCTGGTTCTCCGAACTCCTCCAATAACAAGTCCAAAAACTGCCTAATATCTATCCTCCAGCTTCCCAGGGTTTCGTGGCTGCCACTCGCTGTGACCATGTGCGGACTGGGCCAAAAAATCAAGACATAATAAACCGTATGAACTGGCTTTCTATGGGCTTTGTGGCACAGGCTGGAGAAATAGTGATGACAGTCCTCCACAAAACAATCCGGATATCAAAATCACCTTAAAACAATTTAAAAATTTACGACTTAAGTTAAAATTAAAAGTTAATCAATAAGTATTAAGAGTTGGGTTACACAGATACTTAAGTTTCTCAGTTATAGTATTCAACTAACCTTCATGTAGTTCATGCCTCTGAGGTTGCCATATTAGAAAGAGTCAAACCTTCAAAACAGGGGTTTTAAAATAGCACTTGATCCAGCACATCCTATTATTTTGCATTTATTTATTATTATTAATAATAATAAATAATTGTTTATTATTGTGCACACAACTTAATGTGTTTAATCAAGGTCATGAACCCATAATGTTTGCAAGATGTAGAATATCAGTATTATTTCACTAATATGAGTTGTCAAATTAATAAAATATTATTTAATTTGATGTGCTCTCCTATGAAGAAGACATGCTCATGCATTAAAGGATTTTCTGCAATGCCTTAACTTCAACCCACACTCAGCGTCTGATTGATTAGTGATTCGGGAAGCTCTAATGCAAAAATCTATGATAGTTAATGACTATTATATAATTATTTCTATCCTTTGATTTGTTGTGTTGATCATGAAAAAGATAGTGTAACAACATTTCAGAGAATCAAAATCTAAAACTAAAATATCTTCTATATAATCTTGAGAATGTATTGTAAAAATATATATCTTACAATATAAAAAATATTGTTCCTTTTTATATATGAGTGGTTTAAAATATGGATCATAAGGTCATGAAGATTTATATACAGTATTTCCTATATGATTTATGAATACATACTATATTGACCATATCTGAGAAAAAGTTATTACAGGTAGGCATTGTAGAATAACTAAACTCACTGGACACTGTGTTGACATCTGTTAGTGTGCACAGTTTGTCAGCCACCTCTACGTACTCTATACATCAATAAAAAGAGATCACTGTAGGAACACTGCTGACCAGCGCAGCAGTTACACTGACATGTGTGCGTGTGATGCAGGTATGAGTGTATCAGACACAGCATTGTTGCTGGGTTATTTCTGGTCATGGATGCAGACTTGAGCTAAATATTGCCTCAACAGCCTACTACTAACAATACATATTGTGTTCAATGAAGAGATGCTGCTATCAAATTGAGGTGCAGTAGTATTGTATATTGGACCACAGGATCACTATTTTTTTTATATTAAAAATAAAAGCCACTTTAAACTATCAGTTAAATACCAAAATTGTTGATTCGAGATGGTAGGGATGATAATAACAAAGCATCATATAACTGGAGCAGAGTAGGCCTTAAATTATATTAAACACGCAACATGTCTAAAGACTGATTTTGGGAAGTTTACACTGAATGAGGTCAGTGTTTGTTTTTGGATGAAAGGAGATTGGTTAAACAGCGGGAACATTTGTCTTATTTCCTCCCCCAAATTCTCAAAATTGATCTTGACTCATGGGCAGAGTGTGAGTGTGTGTCATTGCTGAGCACACAGAATGGACATATACTCACAAGCAGAGGTTTCTCTGCACTCCTGATTCACTGTTTCACGCTTCCAAATAGCTTTGTGTGCCCTCAATACCTCAAGCTCTCTGTTAATAAGCACTTTCACTAACACTGTTATGTTCGCTCAGATCTGGAACCCTCACACTTTTCATTAAATATACTATTTAAACACCATACTGTATGTGTGGATATAGAAATGAGAATTATTGCTGAATGTTTTATATATATATATATATATATATATATATATATAATTTGTGATGATAGTGAAAATGATAGTTTCTTGGATTATTGAGCCATGTGCAGCTTTTATTTACTTCGATTGCAAACACCCAACTTTAGTTTTCTGGGGGGTGAATGACCCAATACCCTCCCATAGACGGTGCCCATGTTGCTGGTACAACATTACAGTTCAGCTGCACAACTAATTAGAATCAACTATGAAGGATACAGTTCTGTTTGCGCAGTTGTATTTGTCTGATGGAGTGCAGTAAGTGCTACCGATTCAATGCTCCCCAGAGACACTTGATGCACATTAACAGCCATCGTAGTGGGTACGAAAAATTAATTTCACCACTCCTAATTAATTGCAAGGGAGTATTTTTATATGCAGGTTTTGTTTACATATATATTTATATATAATGTATATATATATAGGGTTTTGGCTCTAAGTGAAAATTAATTTGCCCAACTAAAAAAAACTTGGTTAAAGACATGGGCATGTGAAAAATGCACTTGAAGGAATAGTTAATTTAGCTTTTCATTTAGGTTCTTTCAGATGAATTTTAACAATGAGGATTTAGGAACGTTGGAAATTAGAGCCAATTGTAAACAAGACAGCAGAATGTGGTCTTTTTTTCTGGGGGAAAAAAAAGAAAAACAAAATGGAGAAAATGTCACTCACAGCTGAAAAAAAACCCCAAAACAAACTACAAAATGTTAGCCATTTACTCAACTTAACTTACCACACCATTACAGCCTGTATTCACCGGAATTTTACTCCACCGGGTGAAGAGATCTCTGTTTAACTCGTAATTCTGGATGGGTCTAAACCCCCTAAGTCAGTTCCAGGTTGATTACTAATGAATCTAATGTGACATAGGGCTTGAGAAAGACCTACATCAAATTAGGTCATATATTTGCTGGTATGCTAGTGTTAATCTAAAGTTTTCTGCCCGTAGGTGCCAACATTTATGGTGTAATTATAGCATTTACAATTTTTTATAAATATATGTTTTTCTGCTTTTTCAGTCAGAACAAAAGCAAATAAAATTCACTCAGCAGTAACAATTTGTGGTTAGCTCGGCTTTGTGGCAACTTAGGTGTGTTTTATGTTTTTAGTACATGAATGTTGGTATTGTGAGCTAGTAGAAAACAAAGAATGGATAGTTTTGCATTTTGGTGTCAATATACAGGTTGGTCAATAAAAAATAAGTAAATTTGATATGTATCACCATTTCATTTTTTTTAGCATATATGATATACCTCATGAGTGTCTGTTTTCACACATTGAGCTAGTCTGTATTTCTGTTTGGGCAGACACACTGTTTAATTTGTTTGATATTTTCTTTTCATGACAGTAATAGAAGTGGGTGTGGCCTAAACTGGAATTTTTTTTATTTTATTTTTAAATGATTAAATATGAACCCTACCATTTATCCCCAAGAAAAACTGGAAACTGCTGAGAAACCCAGATGTAGAAATGTCAATACTGTCAGCATCTTCTATGAATTCTGGCATTGACAGTTCCTCAGTCTCAACTACATAACTCTCACTCATAATTGGTCTCAACTGAAGTTGACTGATTGAATGCATGAAAGTAAAAAACCTCCTTTTATTGCATCCTTTGGAATTCTAGTTCGATATATACCTTTAGGCAGATTTGCTATTAACCTTTATGGCAAGCTTTACATTTTTATTTTATTTTTTTTAAATCCCAATGTATTTGTACAAGGTTATATCCCTAATACTTATATACTGTACTTTATTATTATGAGCAACATCTGACTTGGACTGGACTGTGTTAATTTTTAACAATTTTATAAAGGAAGCTTATGCAATCAGCTGGTTGCTTATAAATCCAAACTATTCTGCAAATTGCGGTTAATAAATTTGTTCAGCCAATACATTTGATCATTGACTCATCAAGTCTTGATAAAATTCTCCCTGCCTAATAGGATTTTCTCATTAGCAATGTGGTCTTTGCATTAGTATCTCCTCCGTGTGTGTGTGTGTGTGTGTGTGTGTGTGTGTGTGTCACGTAGAAGCCATGCCAGCATTCCAGTGTCCTACTGCCCGTTGTCACAGTGTGTCTCAATCACTGTGACACACATGCACCACCCCTCTTCCTTAGCACAGCATCCTTCCGTGCTTATGACATCTTAACCTTTGGAAAAGTGCTCGCAGACAAGCATTTAAGAGAAAACATGAAAACAGCCTTCCTCCTGACCTTTCCATGCTGTGTATTCTTATTCAGTTTCTTTTAGGAAGCAGAGATGCCTATTAATTTGTTGTAGCAGGTTATTAATTGAGGGAAATACAATAGAGCATAGCTTTTGTCTCCATGCAGGGGATATTAAAATTGTGTATTAAAAAGTTATTCCGCTCATTCCAACTGTTTGTAGAATGTTACCGGTATCTTTTCTTCCTCTTCCTGACTGGTAGGATGTTCCTACTTTCTTTATAGTGTGCATGTGCCAGCAAAATCAGCTTTATCTCCAAAACTGCCACATGTTAGACTGCAGAGGTGTTGTTTTGGTCTTTAAACTTGTGTATAGTATCGCTGTTGTCTTGTTATCACAGAATAACCAAGAGTCAGACTTCCTTAGGGCTTGTGATAATTCTGTTAGAAAGTCTGCTGTTAGAAAAACACCTTGTTCCTAACAGATAAAAGCAATTAAAGATTTTGACCTCTAACTAACTGTAATGTGCCATGGCCTGTTTTCTGAACCCAGACAAATAAGTTAGGTTGAAGTATGCTCTTTCAGCTTTCCAAAGCAAGTGTTCTGTACAGTTTGTTCCATCAGGAGGTGTCACAAATTATCCGTCTTGCTTTTGCATAGTTTTGTTTTGGGTTCATGTCATGTGCTTTTGGTTACATGTGCCTTTGTTTTGTTTTACTCCCATCTGTGCCCCTGTGTTGTCATTGATGTGTTACCCAGTTGTCTTTTCCTGTTTTGTGTTAGCTCATTGACTAGTTTGTTTCTTTTTCTCTGCTTCTTGTCTTTTTCCAAAGTCTAATTTGTGATTCCTTACTGCCTTTATTTATATATATATATATATATATGTACTGTATAGCATACTGTATCCTGGATCTTGACCCTCTCCTTTTTTTTTCTTGTCTTACAATTGTGGATTGTTTTAGTTTGTTGCCGTTTGCCTGTGTTGTGACTCTTGTTCTTGCTTTTGACAATGATTCTTCGATTCGGTTAAATAAAGCTCATGTTGACTTTTTGTACTTCTATCCTGCCTCCCAACTCTTCACACTGCAGATGGAACCTTTAAAAGGTTCTTTATGGGGGCCTATAAAATGTCTCCCTATCAGAGAAGATACATAGTTATAGCTAAGAATCCCGATTAAATCCATAATTCATAAAGATGATTAATATGCAAGTATAGATGCCACTCTGTACTGATTGTACAGAGTGGCATCTGTCCACAATATTTATGCTTATCTACCTTTTACAGTACCTATAGCAGTTACAAATACAAAAAAAAAGTTTTCTATACACACATAATATAAATATTGTACAAAAAGTCTCACAGTTTCAGTTATGGAATGACCAGAATAGACTGACTGTGTGAATTTTTTACTTCTCAGGTTCTTGTTGTTGTCGCTAATACCATTTGCAGAAATTTACTCTTCATTAGTTAATACTTAGGGTCTGTTTTTTCCTAGTGTGAGAATGAAAACATATAGAGGGCAGCATGCTTCCAGGTTCCAATGGAGAAGCTTCACTGGTCTGTTATTAGTGCATCTCATCAGCAATCAGCTCTTTTACAACAACATACAGACTAGACCACACTGCATGCACACACTCAACATCAATGCCATCCTCCTGTTTCATTTACACCCCCCTCCAATAATGCTCACCGCCTTATCTGTCACTGCTGCTTAAATAATGTAATTAATGAGTTAATTAACATTTCCATAATCTATTTTAATAAATCTCATGCGGCATAATGAGATATTCCAGGCTCTAGGCAATGACAATGTGCACTGGAATGCTTCTCAGTTGGGATGGGGAGGGAAAGTGGGTGGGTGTGGGGTTTGAGAGCTCTTCTTTGTGAGTCTCGACTCACTGTGACAGTGTGGAAAAAAGGAGGTGGGGATGAAAAGAGCGATGAAACACTGATGATGGCAGTTGGGAAGAGAGCTCGACCCTGACAAATGTCACTGGACTTGCTGGTTATGCACAATGAACGTCCTGTGGCAGTTTTCTGTCTTCTTTCGTCAGGGAGCCAGGCTTCTCTTATTCTATGCTTTCCAATCTTGGACGATCTGCCACATCAAGTTTACCATGCCATCTCAGTTGCTCTTTGATAATACTACTTGAGTTTGTGTAAACAGTGCAGGCTATGAAGGCTGAGCAACCCGTTGTAAACGACTCAAATCTGTATGACACGTAGGGAAAAAAACAAGCAGTCAACAAGCATCTTGCTTGAGTGAGGTCACAACACAACATATCCAGAGCGACTTCCCTAGAGAAGAATTACTGCATGCACAAGGTTTTCTGTCAAAGCGAATCCAGTTCAGGCCTGCAGGAGATATGCTTATAAACAAAAGAATTACATGCTTGTGTCATATTAAACTTGTAAACATATTGATCGTCCAGTGAGTCCGCACCATTTTAACCTCAAATAATCCTGTCCTCTACATTTCCTTTATATTTTCAGAGTAGTAAATTAACTGTATAGAGAAACAAAGAAAACTGCATAGAAATTTACAGTATTGAGGCTTTTAACACAACACATCCCACTGTTCCGTGTGTCCATTTTAGTTGTCATTTCTTTCAAATCTTTTATGGCAGAAACATTTGGAGAAATCATTGGGAGTGACATTTGGGCAAAGGCCCCGAGCCATATTTTCAAGCTGTTTGGAAAGAAATACAATGGGAGCGATGGTGAGATGGCAAGATGGATTACCAGCGAGACGATACTGTGAACTTCCTTATCTGCTGACAGCTTGGTTACCGTTAAGAACACAAAATGTGTTTTTCAATTCAGCACAAATGGAGTTCTGCTTTGTCCCTGCAGACCTTCATTACAGAACTGCACGATCAGACCAGATAGCTGCAAATAACAGCTTAAAAATAACTTCAGAACATTGCCTGATTTGGTCTGTGATTCCAATTATGTTGTCTGTTCACTTCACCAAACACTTTTGATCAGAATTGTAAGAAAGTTCTGTTTATTGACATCCTCTTCTGAAGGACAAATGATTTTGTATTTCGAATTAAATGCCCTCTTGCATTGGAATTAGCTGTTTGTCATTTTGTCTGGCTGTTATTGTCTAGAATCTGTAGGAAGTCTTTGTTGTGTTTTTATATGGCCTTTATTATCAGAAACATGAACAGAAAAACACATTCCAAAAGCAGGAAAGAATACTTTTGACCCTAAATGTCTATATATAGCAGTAAGACCATGTGCCTGCCGAGCACTCTTCAGTACTATCAGAAAATTTCTTACTTAATCAAGTGAGAATCAATTGTCACAAGTCACTGCACCTCTATGACCGAGAACATCCACTGGACAGTCATTGTTCAATAAGGTGCCATGGTGTTCTTTCCCCATCAGTGTCTGTACTGCTGGGGGTAAATGCTTCATCAAAGTGCTCAGATTGAACTGTAACCTAAGAGCGATCACATCCAAATGGCACCCCTTCATCTCTACATCTCTATTTCTTTGTTTCAGGTTGCCTGGCAACCTGTAGTGGCCTAGCTCTCCAAAACCAAGATGTTCTTGATTGCCAGAGTGAATGACTGTTGTAATGAATCTCTCAGTGAAAAATACATAGATATGGCGGCCCTCCTGAGACACCAAGGTGACTCGTTTCACTATAACTGATGACATGGCAATTCCGTACATGACCTTACTAGTGCACTGACCAGCTGAGCGTAAGACAGTGAACTGGCTCAAAGATAATACATAATTAAAAATTTCAGTTGAGGATTCCTCTTTTAGGGTGGTTCTTATTATTTGATACTTGGGTATATATATTGCTCAAAAAAATAAAGGGAACACTTAAACAGCACAATGTAACTCCAAGTGTTCCCTTTATTTTTTGAGCAGTATATATATTATAGTTTCAATCAAAATTATTCAACCCCCATTGCAGATCAGGTTTATTGTCAAAATTTACAGGCTTTCAGCTGCTTGCAATCGACAAATCAAACAAAAGCCATTGAAATAGTTCAACACAGCAAAGTGTTCAAGTGGATTCCCCAAATTCAACTGAAAATATAACTTATTATGACTTCTCCAGTTTAACATCTAGCCCCCCCACCTGGACAGGGCAGAAAAAGCAAGTTATCAATGGCTGCAAGCAGATTTCTGAGAAGGCAGGTTGTGAAAAACCCTAAAAATTTATTTGTGATTTTATACAACACTTTGGTCGACATTTATTGTTCTTAAATGTGTTAAATATAAACTAGCCTTGCCTTGCCTAAACTCTTTAGCACATACAGTAAATACTCTTACAAAAAATCTCTATCTATTTCTCCTGTAGCACATTAAATCTCTGGCACATTTCCTCTTTAATAAAAAAAAAACTGTGCTTACTTTAAACACTTTTACGTTGATGCTATAAATAAACATTTGAAATACATATCCACATAAAAGCAATACTACCTACTTAAACCTTCCTTACATTTTTGTGATAACATGCAGAATTAGGTTGGAATTCGGGTCTCTCTGTGTTTGTGTTGATTATGGGCCATATTCAGAGTTGAGTTATGAACGCATAGTGAGGATTTAATACTGAAATTTCACACATCGGTACTCAGATGCCAAACATAACTACAGACTGAAGCACTGTTATGTGAGAATTACTACTATTGCCTATTATAAGCTTGGTTGCCAGTAAAGTACTGTAAATTTTTACAGAAAACAGCTGTTAATCATATATACAGTAAATTTACATTGTATAAAATAACACATATTGTAACTCAATACATTTGCTCATTTGGTTGATGCAGGACACAACTGAGCTGAAGAGCCTTGCTCAAGAACCCATTCAAGTCAGTTTGGTGGTGCTGGGATTTGAACACATGACCTTCTTATCGATTACTTGAAATCTTACCTGCTGAGCCACCACAACTAGTTCGACTACTGTAGCTTGCATTAATTAAATGCAATATTTTAGTGGCGTTAATTCATTGGTAGAAGTATTTGAATGAATGCAAGCATAACCTTGACCACAGTTGTGTCCTTCATCAGCCAGATGAGCAAATGTATTGGGTCATGTGTTATTTTATAGAACAGTAAGATACTGCAGTACTTTACTGGCAACCCAAGTTGAAGTAAAACTTACAGCATTTTTTTTTTTTTTACAGTGAAGTTATTATAATTCTATTCCCAGTACAGATAAATATGTAAATTTGTGATAATCACATATATTGTGGTAATCACAGAGGCAGTTATGTTTTTAAAATTAATTAATTAATTAATTAATTAATTAATTAATTAAAATACAAATACAAGATAAGTTTTTTTGAAATCTTTCATATATACATGATTTAAGTATGATTGACAATTAGTGTGCACTAACTTCCCCATAAAGCATCCCCCCCCCCATGTGTTTGCACTGGAAAACTTTCAAAAGGTTCAAAGTTTACACTTTAATCTCACCTCATAAATGAACACCTCACCTTAAAAGTGTTTCAATCAGATTCGCATTCACTTTGCTACCTTTTTTTTTTTTATCTCAAACACCTTCCGTTTTCCTTAATTATTTAACCAATTAAATGTGTCAGGGTGACAGTTTGTGTGATATTTCAAACAGATCTGCTCTTCTGGGAAAAGCGCTCTTAGATTGGCCAGCTCGGCCAGATCAAATGCTCCATGTTGTGTTTGAGGAAATACATTTCTAATTTAATCTCTAGAGCATTCTACATGGAGCCTTATAGAAAGGAAGCATAACTATATAAATAAACGTATTGTTTTTCTTGCTTGCATTGTACACTGCAATAAAACTCTTACATGCCCACAAGTTTCCTTTCATACTATCCACTTTGTTTGTGACTTTAGTTTTTCTTTTTTTTTTTTTTTTTTTTTTTTTTTTTCTCTCTCTCTCTCTCTTCTAAGGCTCTTATTCTGCTATGTCACCAAATATTTCCGGAAAGCACAGCGGGCATCCTTCAATCTTCAACCTCGGAACCTAGAGGAGGAGCAGGAGGCTGGGGTCAGAGGTCAAAACCACAAGGCAGATGTCCTCTGGCAGTGGAAAAGCAGCCTTGTGGTGGAAAAGGCGAAGCAGATTGACTCGCAGTGATTCATTTAACTTCTGGACAGGATGGTGTGTCTGCCTGCTGCCCTGATGGCTGCGTGTCAGCAGTAGCAACCTGGCGCAAGCAGCCGGGCATCACTTACCCGGTCTCACATGGAATTCAAAGGAATGTGAATAATGATTGAGAACAATTTTGTTGAATTGACCCTTACCCTGACTTTAACCATTCAAAATGTAGCATATGTGTTGTTAACATTGCTTCAATATCTGTTGTGTGGAAGGATATAAGAAGCTTCTGGCTTTGATGTGTGCCTATTTCCTCTCTTGTTGCACTTGAATTGGGTTAAAGCCAAAGTCAGATGCTATCCAAACATGGCTGGTGTGGGTCCAGAATTTCATTCCAACCAGAAGCACACCTGATTTGGCTTAGCAAGCTCTTTCTTAATGAGTTATTATTGCTTGATCAAACGAGTCTGATGTATTCTCACTGGTAGGAAGCATGTTGTGAATCACTCCTTGACTTTGTAGTTGAGAGAAGCATGTATGTTTATAAAAAAAAAAGTTGTATGTGTTAGATTTAAATGTTGTATTTTTTGGTTGCTCTTGTCACTTTTAAAAGAGTTACTTAGAACTCAGTCCAGACTTGTCACGTAAGTGTAAGGCATGGCATGAGCAGGTGTTCATCGAGTTCCCCACTGATCATGATTTTGACCACTTTAATTCATTAAACTTTAATGTCAAGACACAATCGCTGTCTTTTCTGACAGTTCTGCAATCTTTGATTATCAGTAAATTTGACATTAATTTACATTTCTTGCTATTTTGTTTTTGCTCGAGAGATACTGACCTGGGGCACACAGTGGCTTAGTGGTTAGCATGTTCACCTCACACCTCCAGGGTTGGAGGGTGGATTCCCGCCATGACCCTGTGTGAGCGGAGTTTGCATGTTCTCCTCGTGCTGTGGGGGTTTCCTCCAGGTACTCCAGTTTCCTCTTCCAGTCAAAAGACATGCATGGTAGGCTTTTTTGCATGTCTAAAGTGTCCGTTGTGTATGAATGGCTGTGTGAATGTCTATGTGATTGTGCCCTGTGATGGATTGGCACCCTGTCCAGGATGTACCCTGCCTTGTGCCCTATACTCCCTGGGATAAGGTCCAGGTTCCCTGCGACACAGTAGGATAAGCGGTATAGAAATTGGATGGATGGATGGATGGACGGATACTGACCTGATTGTGTAATATTGACTGATATTGATATAGACTGGCATCCTGCAGTCTATTTACTCTCATGCACAAGGGAGTGAGTGGTCAGATATGAAGTTTGTGGTACAAAGAGTGATAGTAACTTTTCAGTATCATTCAGTAAAAAACCCATTACTTAAAAAAAAAAAAAACTTAAAAAAAAACTTACTTAACCCATCACATAACCCCCCCTACTTTAACTTTAAATGCAGAACATAATATGTGACAGATTTGGTTTTCCAAAAATAAATAAATACATAAAAAAAAAAAAGATGTGCAAAAGTTATCAGCACTGGTTGGTATACTACAATTATAAAAGATATTTTATTGGACTATGTATCCAGGGGCTGTTGATTCAGAAGCCAAATATCTATCTAAGGCAAAATGAGTGGCAACGTTTTAAATAACAGTGAACACAAATCTGGTTTGTACAGGTTTGCTGATTACTCTATTTTTTATTTGTTCATTCATTCATGTTTTATTCAAGGTCTCTATGGTTTAAAGTTCTCATATTTTCAGAAATTGTGTGTGTTCATTAGAAAATATTACAGGCAGGTTACAAACAGATGAAACTGTGCATGCAGAGGAATTAGTCTGAATTCCATTGTAAAAACGGGGTGGGGGTGTATTCTCATGGACCTAGTAATATATGGTCATGCCACATTCCCTGAACTGCCACATTTTCAAGCTAACATATTCAGTCTCCTTTTGCAAGAAAACATTTTGTATATTTTTATTACATTAGTTTTCTCACTGTCAGTAACCACTTCAGCTTGATTCAGGTTGTGATGGAACCTGGGAACACTGAGCATGAGGCAGGAATACACCTCGGATGGGACACCAGTCCATCACAAGGCAACATACACACACACACACACACACATTCACACCCAAGGGCAATTGACCTTAAACAGTCAACCGACTGGCATGTTTTGGGGAGTTATGAGACTAAACCCATGCTGACCCAAGGAGAACATGCACATAAACATAGCACAGACAGTAACCTAAGTTTAGGATTGAAACTGGGGACCCTGGAGCTGTGAGGCTGCCACGCTACCCGTTGCACCATTAAGCTTCTCATAACATTGTTGTTGTTGGGTTTTTTTTTTTTCTTTCTTTCTTTGTTTTTTTAATTATAAAATTATTTAAAACACAAACAATCTTTTAAAAATGCATTTTTTCTTTTTCTAAGCGTCCTCTATGATCACTTGCTCCTATCTGCCTGCTCTAGCATACATCTCTTACATTCAGTCAAGCCCCAAAAAGGACTATATCAGTCAGGTCCCACAGTTACTGTGTGATTAGCATCTGCTACTACTATAGAGGAATAGTACAGGAATACAGTCATCTATTACTTACGTGCACAATTTAAAAAATAGACTCTGTATAAGAAAATAAACAAGACATATGTGGTTGTTTTTCAACAGATGTGATTCGCTTCTGAACTATGCTCAGCGTGACTTGACCTTTACTCTTAATTACATTTGTTAAGAATGATAGTAAACCAAGTGTTGTGTTGTTTCTCATTATGATATTAATAATTCCACAGTTTTGTGCCACTATATTAAGAACTATTTTTGTTGATTGGGAAACAGTCTTCACATGCTTAATATCTTGTTACATTCCTACATTAACTAATGTAAAATAATACACAGCATGCTGTTTAGGGGTGGTTTAAAATTTTGCTTTTCTTTTAAAAACAGTGATCATACTCCTCCATGAATGCGGTGATGTAAATGTAATTTTCTGCTATTGGCAGCAGTGGAAATTAAATTTTCGGCTATTGGCAGTAAAATATATGGTGTAAGTTGTAAAGTCATATGTTTTCACTTTTATATTGCTTACCCGGTATTTGTTTGGGATACCACTCTCATTTGACTGTGATATTGAGAAATAAAATATTATTTTATATTGCATGGTTTTTTTTTTCTGCTTCACAGAAACTGGAACATGTTCATGCACATAATTGAGTTAAACTATTTATCAAACACTGCTAAAGTAAATGGGAGTGCAAGGAGAGGTTTATATATCAGAAAGCCAGGTCGGTTGGTTAATTGGCACATGGCTAAAAGAGGGCAGAGGATATATTTCTTTGTGTTTTGTTTCATTTCGGACTCGAGTAACACCATCCTTCAGCAGAACGATAAGAGGGCAGGGAGAGTGGCCCGAGGGCAGTCAGCGAGCCCTTGACTTTATCTATGTGCACTCACAGCAGCTGCGATATAAATGGATCCTTTTTATTTGGTATCTCAGTGGCACTTCCTGTCTCAGTGGGCTTCCTCCTGTGCCAGACCTCTGTGATATCCTGAACTGTGGCTCACTGTCTTTCCATGGTGAGTGCGTGTGTGTGGGTGTGGATCAAGTGCCAATTGGCCACTGAGGTTGGGTAATGCCACAACAAAAACAGCAGCAGTGAGCATCAGAGGAAGAGGAAGAGTCTCCTGCTATAGAGTGTGAGTCTCTGGTGAGTCCATGCCAGCATGGACTGTGTGTTCTCTAGGCTTAGTGTGTGCACATGGGGCCAGATGGGCACTTTTATGAGTGTGTGAGTGTGGATTATTCCGCCTGATACATCTGGGCCTCCACATGGCACAGCAGACTGTGGCCTTGCTGACGTCCATGCCCGCCGACATAGCGCTGGCACAAATGCCACCCAAAAAGGTCACATGGCCGAACTGCAGCCACGGCACTAATAGAAGACTTGTGCCAAGTCATGCAGAATCATCCTCGTGGTGTGGGGTCTTTTTCTGAAGTTGACTTCTTGATCAATTTGGATAGATTTGGTCTTTAATTTAGTATCAGGAATGTGAGTTCCCTTTGAGATAATCAGTACATTCAGATATAGCTGCAAAGACCAAAGCTGCATTCCTATGCTATTTTAAAATGCCTTCCTTGACTTCTCTTCACCATTAGCTCTTGGTTGAATCCCCACTGCTATTCTAAGGGCCATTTGAATACTATATTAAGCCAAGTTAAGTTTGTTAAACTTCCATTTGGAAAACAGGAGGTAAGTCAACCACCAGGCTCCAGAGTAAAAAAGGAAAAGAAAAGAAAAGAAAGGTGGATGGCATCTATATGATCGAGTAAAAACTCAATGAGGGTGTATTGTTAGAGAAGGAAAGTGTGTTTCTCATGTGCCATTTCAGCTGGGACTAGGTGAGGTAGAGGCAGGTGATGGTGGTAAACGATTTGCAGTTAGTCTTGGGTTACATGATGCACAGTGTGTAGAAAACATGTAACAACAGTGTAATTCATTAAACCAGAGTGTACAATTAAAAGCTGAACATGTATCATTAAACCTGTTTGTCTTTAAGTAGGTGTCCTCTCTCTGTAGAGTGGCCCACCTTGCCATTCCACTCCATTACTGATGAGGTAAACTGATCATGTGGCCAAAGTGCTTTTCAATTTACATGAAGACCAGACTCTCGACTTCCTTCCTGGAAATGAAACAAAAATGCTCTCATCGCTTAACGGCAGTTCAGATAAGTAATCTGCTTTGGCGTAGACTGACACAGACATCATAACTAGCTGTTAACCCACAGATGGCAATCTCACAAGAAACAGAACAGCTCTTGTTTCTGTCCTTCCAACCGCCCCCCCCACACACACACACACAACGCACACTCTCTCTCTCACTCTCTCTCATTTCATTGCATGTGTCATGCTTCCTCATTACAGTGATATAATGGTACACGGTGATAAAGAAAGCTGAAGTAAAATACGAGAATGGATAAAAAAAAAGATCACACTGCATTGTGAATGAGCCATTACAGTGTATTCTACATTTAATAAACACACTAGGGTTGGCCTTTTTTTTTAAATTCCCACAAATACGACCTAATTATGCTGTACTGATGTAAGTCATTATGCCACACTGCTTAAAATACTATTAGCTTTGGTGGAGTAAGATGATGAACTCCAGTGCCTTTTTATACTCTTACTTCAGGTATGACTTAATGACACACCTAACTTGAACTTAACAATGCTCTTATTCATGCTGAACTGTTTGCTCCAAAGTTTTGCACTCTTCATGTCACATTACTCATAGCCAACGGGAATTGCAGCTACAGTAAAATCTATAGAATATCAGTAGACTATTGAGCAGACTTGGCCGTGTTCACAGTACTCAGAATGCCTTATGTGTGACTTAGAAGCTCTCACACACTTCTGACAGTCTCTTGGTCAGTGACAATTTGAGATATTTTTTTATTTCAATTTCATTTAAAATATTTTCAAATTCTATTTGAAATATGAAGTTTTCAAATTACACTAGTTATTTTGTTATTAGCTATTTTATAGGAATATTATATATGTTTCACAATGTTCAGTGAATGAGAAGCAAGGCACGAATCTGAAGAAAATGCTTTTTTTAAAATGTATTTTATTATTTATTAAGGATTTTGTTTTTCAGTGATGAAGATTCACTGAAACTAGGCAGATGCCACTGTAGCCTCATTCTGTTCTTGGCTGACAGGAATGGAATCCAATGTGGTCATGTTTCTTAAGGTCTGACGTGTTGTGCATTCTGAGCTGCTTTTCTGCTCACCATGGTTGTGAGGAGCGATTATTTGAGTTGCCTTAGCCTTCCTGTCTCGCTAGGAAGATTCTGTATTCCATAATCAACAAGGCATCTCTTTCTGGAGTACTGCCACTCATTTGGATGTTTTTTGTTTGTTTGATTTCTGCACTACTCTGTGTAAACTTTAGAGACTTTTGTGTGTACAAATCCAAGGAGAAAACGGGCACCATCTGGCATCAATAACCTTACCACCAAAGTCACTGAGATCCCATTTATTCCCCCATTTTGAGGTTTGATGGGAACATTACCTGTTGAACATTAAGTTCTTGACTTGTGTCCGCATGATTTTAATCATTGTGCTGCTGCCACCTGATTGTGTGATTACATACTTTTTTTTTTATTGTATTTACTTTTTATTTGCATGCTGCTACTCATCATTCATGTACAATAAACATTTTATCCTGGTCAGGGTTGGATCTGGAGCCTATCCTAGAAACACTAGGTGTAAGGTTTGAATACACTCTGGATGTCAGTCATATGGCAAAATGCACAGGGAAATTTAGAGTCACCAATCCACATACAGTGCTGTGAAAAAGTATTTGACCCCATCCTGATTTCTTCTGTTTTTGTGTGTACTGAAACTAAATAGTTTCAGAAATTAAAACAAAATCGAAGATAACACAATGGTAAACTCAGTAAACACAAAATACAGTTTTTAAATGATAGTTATTTTTTTAAGCAAAAAAGTTATCCAATATTAACTGGACCTGTGTGAAAATATATTTTCCCCCATAGTTATTAATATCCCAAATCTCTGAAACTGCATTCACAATGGGATGCACCTGCAACCAGGCCTGATTACTGCAATCCCTGTTCAATCAAATCATCACTAAAACAGAACATTTTCTGCAGCATGATGTTGGTTAAAATGTCTTATTCAGTAACATGCAAAAGTTGAAAGAAATTCCAGAAATAATGAGGAAGAAGGTGATTGAAATACATCAATCTGGGAAGGGTTACAAAGCTATTTCAAACTCCAAAGAACCACAGTGAGAGCTATTGTCTCCAAATTGAAAAACTCAGCACAGTAGCGAACCTTCCCAGAAGTGTCCAACCGTCCAAATTTCCTCCAAGAGCACAGCAACAATTCATCCAGGAAGTCACAAAAGAGCCAAGGAGAACATTAAAAAACCTTCAGGCCTCTCTTGCATCAATAAAGGTTACTGTTCATGCCTCCACTTTCAGAAAGACACTGGGGAAAAAAATGACCGAGGTGAAAACCACTGCTAACCCAGAAAAACATTAAGGCTTAATTTTGCCAAAACATACCTTTATGATCCTAAAAACTTTTGGGAGAATGTTCTGTGGATTGATGAGTCGAAAGTGGAACTGTTTGGAAGACAGGGGTCCCATTACATCTGGAGTAAACCAAACACTGAATTCCACAAAACGAACCTCATATCTACAGTCAATCATGGTTGTGGAAGTGTGATGGTGTGAGGATACTTCGCTGCTTCAGGGCCTGGGCAACTTGAAATAATTGAGGGAAACATGAATTCTCCTAAAGGAGAATGTCTGGTCTTCAGTCCAAAAGTTGAAACTCAATCACAACTGGATTATGCACCAAGTCAATGCACAGGAGTAAGTCCACCTCAGAATGGCTCAAAAAAGCTAATTTAAAGTTTTGTGGTGGTGTAGTCAAAGTCCAGACTTGAACCAATTCGAGATGCTGTGGCAGGACCTTGACCTTGACAGTTCATGCTCGAAAACCCTCCAATGTGGCTAAACAGTTCTGTAAAGACAACTAGGCCAAAATTCCACCACAGCACTGTGAAAGCCTGATCTCCAGTTATTGGAAGCGTTTGGTTGCAGTTATTGCTGCTAAAGGTGGCACAACCAAATTTTTAGTTTAAGGGGGCAATTAGCTTTCTACATGAGTGATAAGTGTTGGATAACCTTTTTTTTTTTTGCTTCAATAAAAACATAAATGCTCTTTGGTTAAATGCCTGCTGTAAATACATAAATATTATAGACAAATAAAGAGAACATATCAGGTCATTTCGGTATGTGTTACAGTGATAATAGCACAGTGTAAAGTGTTCATGTGTCCCAGGAGATAACCAGATGTCTCATTCTCCAGGTAAAAGCATCATGCTGTGATTTACCTGCAGGTGGAACAGTACATGGCTTTGAAGCACTACAGCAGATCTAGCAGTACAGGCATCCGTGCCAAATGTCCAGTACTCTGTACCATGGGGGACTTTTGATCTGTAACTCAGCAGTGAGATCTGAGCACATGATGAAATAATCCCTGACATCATTTAGGCTGAATATAGAAAACCTTTCAGTATGGTGCAATATGAAATATAGACATGTACAGTATGTGGTATAATGTGTGATCTGATTTCAAATGTTAAGAAACTATGAATGTCAATATTAGAAACAGGAAATGTGTTAATCATATGACACAATAATATTACTATACATACTATGCCTATATTATATACATATAATATACTATTACACTATAATAGTTAGTTCATAATAATAATATGGCACTAAAAATGATGCGAGTCACATCATGTGAATAATATGTGAAAAATAAAACCACTTACATGTGAAAACTTAACGTGTCCTACATGTGAAAACTTCCATTCAACTTCTATACCACTTATCCTTCATGGTGTGTGGGGAACCTCAGGGAGCATACGCCACAAGGCAGGGGATACCCTGGATGGGGTGCCAATCCATCGCAGGGCACAATCACATTCACATTCACAAACCCATTCATACACTACAGACACTTTGGACATGTGAAAACTAAACATATGAATTGAAGAAAACTTGTAACACATGGAACACTGAAAACACATGCACTGTATTTCAAATGCCCTGGGATAGGCTCCAGGTTCCCCGCGAACCTAAAGAAGGAGTAAGCGGTAGAGGATGGATGGATGAATGGATGGATGGATGTATTTCAAATGTCTACATGTGAAAATGAGTGAAACATAGCATATGACATGTAAAGTTCCCTTACAAATTATGTGATTAGTCACAGTACATCTGTGTGACTTATCTTATTAGTTACTACTTACTAGTATTTTAAGCAAAATCTATTGAAGGGCAAAAGTGTATTTCTGTAAAATCTGTGAAGCACATTAGTACAGTTTTATGTACTAAGTGCACTTACAAGGGACTTTTTTTTTGCCATGTTAGTCATGTTTATTATCCTCTATTTATGCTTGATGGAATTCCTCTAAAATGCAAGATATTTAGATATATTTTCCTGCCTTACAAAGAAGCCCATTTATGCATACATAGATTGCTCTGAGCAATGTGTCCTAAATGATTAAATTCACATCATGCTGTTAATGCCACAGGTATTAATATGACATCAGTCCAGACTCTATATATAGCCAAACTCATTTTCCAACTAAAACAGATGATTATAATACATAAACATGGGAAAGAGCTAGCTGTTTATTCTGGCTTTACCATTTTAAATATCATCGGAGCAGTTTTTGTCCAAAGCAGAAGAGCGTTATATAAAAACTTGTTCATGAAAATACATCGACACGATTAGCTTGAGCATGATCATTTGTTAATTTAGGACATAGGTGACCTCTTGTTAAATGTATTCTATGACATCAGAGAATGTTTGCCAAACAAATAACAGCAATCAATGGTATGAGTGCACTGACGTTCACGCTTTTCTGTAAATCTATATTTGCAGATTCACTGCCAGTAAAAATGTTTTGGAACATATGGAATTTCTTGTGTTTGAATACGGTTTATACCACAGAACTGTTGAATTCTCGAATCTGATTGGTCAGTTGCTGTTCATTAACTTTCTTTAACAGCATCCCTGATAATGCTTCCAGGAGCAAGGTTTAAAATAATGCACGCATACTTCTACGTTATCATTTCTATAGTAATGGCTTACACGGGGACTCAGTGGACACTCCACATAGATGGATTTTGGTGTGTAGTCATTAATATGATGACATTTCTGATGAGGAAATTGAGCATTTTTCAAAGGGGTCACCAGCATGAATAACAGCTAGATGCAAAGCTGTAAAGGTACGTTCACACATACAGTGACTCGCAGCAGCAAAGCAACAGGAAACCATTAATTTTCGGTGAGAGTGACAGTGACCATTGGAGATTAGATGTGGGTGTGTCCACAGGCATGAAAAAGTTGAGAAAAACTTTATGCACATTTGGAGCAACTTGGTGTGGCGACTACCAACGGGAGTGAAGACAGTACAGCGCATGTGATCCGTGATCCACCATGCTTCCTAGGAGTCTGAATTGTTTCATGGACCCATACAGCCCACTGCTTGTACTTTCATCGAAGATGTGGATATGTAGGATATGATGCATATATACACTGGTGAATTTTGTATACAAACCCTCTCCCTACAAAATTTAATTTTAACAGCAAAAAAACTGGTTTGTTGACCAAAGTGGAATTCTAGTTGATAAATGTTACTATGGAAACCAGTTATGGGAGCGCCTAATGGTAGCTTCATAATACAGTGACTGGTGACTTGCAGTGATAAAACCGCTGTATGTGTGAATATAACGTTACTTTGTTTTCCAAAACTGGAAAGTGTCTGTTGCTGTAAAATGATATATATATAGCCAAACTCATTTTCCAACTAAAACAGATGATTATAATACATAAACATGGGAAAGAGCTAGCTGTTTATTCTGGCTTTACCATTTTAAATATCATCGGAGCAGTTTTTGTCCAAAGCAGAAGAGCGTTATATAAAAACTTGTTCATGAAAATACATCGACACGATTAGCTTGAGCATGATCATTTGTTAATTTAGGACATAGGTGACCTCTTGTTAAATGTATTCTATGACATCAGAGAATGTTTGCCAAACAAATAACAGCAATCAATGGTATGAGTGCACTGACGTTCACGCTTTTCTGTAAATCTATATTTGCAGATTCACTGCCAGTAAAAATGTTTTGGAACATATGGAATTTCTTGTGTTTGAATACGGTTTATACCACAGAACTGTTGAATTCTCGAATCTGATTGGTCAGTTGCTGTTCATTAACTTTCTTTAACAGCATCCCTGATAATGCTTCCAGGAGCAAGGTTTAAAATAATGCACGCATACTTCTACGTTATCATTTCTATAGTAATGGCTTACACGGGGACTCAGTGGACACTCCACATAGATGGATTTTGGTGTGTAGTCATTAATATGATGACATTTCTGATGAGGAAATTGAGCATTTTTCAAAGGGGTCACCAGCATGAATAACAGCTAGATGCAAAGCTGTAAAGGTACGTTCACACATACAGTGACTCGCAGCAGCAAAGCAACAGGAAACCATTAATTTTCGGTGAGAGTGACAGTGACCATTGGAGATTAGATGTGGGTGTGTCCACAGGCATGAAAAAGTTGAGAAAAACTTTATGCACATTTGGAGCAACTTGGTGTGGCGACTACCAACGGGAGTGAAGACAGTACAGCGCATGTGATCCGTGATCCACCATGCTTCCTAGGAGTCTGAATTGTTTCATGGACCCATACAGCCCACTGCTTGTACTTTCATCGAAGATGTGGATATGTAGGATATGATGCATATATACACTGGTGAATTTTGTATACAAACCCTCTCCCTACAAAATTTAATTTTAACAGCAAAAAAACTGGTTTGTTGACCAAAGTGGAATTCTAGTTGATAAATGTTACTATGGAAACCAGTTATGGGAGCGCCTAATGGTAGCTTCATAATACAGTGACTGGTGACTTGCAGTGATAAAACCGCTGTATGTGTGAATATAACGTTACTTTGTTTTCCAAAACTGGAAAGTGTCTGTTGCTGTAAAATGATAAGCTGCAATTTTTTTGTCTTATAAAACTTCAAGAGAGAGACAAACAAGAGTCTGTTGAGGGAACAGCTGTGTAGCTGTTATAGCATAAGTGATAACAAGAACTAAACATTCCATAGCATTAAACTTAACTCTAAATTAATTTAAAAAAAAAAAAGAATGTTAAGTTGTATACCACATTATTTTGGTATAAGAGGAATAAAACATTTCAGGACATATTATTATTGGGAAAATAATGAACTTCGGGGTGTTAACAGTAACTCAACCTAATTAGTGTAGCAGCTCAAACAAAAAGGTACTGCATTGCACCAAACTTAAAAAATAATAAATAAATAAATAAATAATAAAAGTTTGTATGATAAAAAATGAAATTATATATCTGTATATATACGTTATAACTTTTATGAACACTCAGTATGCTACACATAAAAAGCTATGGTCAGGATTAAATAATAGCAAAAAATCACCCATGGCATTTATTAATACCAGTTTACTCCTGGCTCAAATATATTCATGTTCAACAAGCTGAAAGATCATTAGTAACAATTTTCCTGCCAAATACAGAGTGTTACTAGGTGACGTGTGCAAATATCCAAACAACATGTTGCTGTAAAGACCACTGTGGTTTGATTAAATAAATTATGCTTAACCAGTATAAGGGTCCCTGATGCACAGTGACACAGCAGCACTGCTGCTACACTGAAAGAGACATGTGTCTGACCTTGATTTTAGGAAATTATGCATAGTATCAGAGGTTTTTGAGATACAAGCTGACAGTCTGGCGCTCTGTACTGATTTGTCATGACGTAAAACCATGTTGGACTACTTAAGGGCCAACTCACCTGATCACCTGTCAACCTCTGGCTGCTAAATAAAGCCGAGACAGAAACACAGTCCTGCTGCTGCGATCCGCATGATCTGGGCTTTGAGTTTACCAGAGTAATCATGCAATAGCAACACATGCTTGCTTAGACATAATAGAAAGGTGTCAAATAATAAAGAGTGTCATATCCTCAGAGCTCATTTACAACGATTGGGCAGGAGGACCTGATGATGCACAGAGTCCTTCACTGTCTGTCCTCTCGACGTCTCGATCGTCCATTTTGATAAAAATCGAAACCCGAAAGTTCAAATTCAGCCACTTTGTAGAGCCAAATAAGCGTACCATATTTTTGTGTGAGTCATGCGTAAGTGACCTCTTCTTCAGCTTCGTCTTTCACCTGTAATCTGATGTGGTGATACGTGGAGGAGCGAGAACCGGCTGGAGCTTCCACTCATGATTTATGATTGAGGACATGTTCATAAAATATCAGAACAATCGGAGCTCTGCTGGGAGAAGATACCAAAGTGTTACGTACATCATGCAAGACAGAAAGGCTGGGCTGTGGAAGAGCACTGAGCTGGTAATAAGATGCCTGTCCTCATGTGTGTCCTCTCTTCCATTTTAAACAGTCTGTGTATCAGTATGTGGATGTGTGGCGCTTTTTTTTTCTCGTGTGGTTAACTGTCCTTTTTTGTCTTCCAGAGACACAACTTGGGTCACTTAACCACAGATTATACCACAGCTCTGTTGAGTGCTCAGTTCTGATTGCTTATTAACTTTCTGTAATGGCAGCTCTGACATTAGTGCTGACTGCAAAGTTTATATTAAGGCACTTGTTCTAATAGGTTATTGTTTCTATAGTAACAGCTGACACAGGGACTTGTATGGTGGGCACAGTACGTAAAGTGATTTTAAAAAGTGTGTAAGGTTTCAGTGATGAGACATTTATATAGTATTTTAAAAGGAGTCTCTAGATTCCTCACTTTTTAACAGTCAGAAGAAAAGCTGAATTTTTTTTTTGTATTGTGCTTCCCATATTCTTGGTAATATGACACTCTCAATGAGTGTTTACAGCTCCTATTGCATTATATACACAACAATCACCCATAACATTAAAGCCACCTGTCTAATACTGTTTAGGTTCCCCTTGTGCCAGCAAAACAGCTCTGACCCATTGAGGCATGAACTCCACAAGACCTCTATAGGTGTGCTGTGGTATCCAGCACCAAGACATTAACCAAAGATCCTTTAAATCCTGTAAGTTGTGAGGTGGGGCCTCCATGGATCTGACTTGAATGAATGAGGACACTGCCATTAGGGAATACCTAGGTTTTTAGTTATAAAAAATACCTAAAAAATGAAACGAAAACATTATTTGTCAGATCAGGCCACTCCTTCCTTTGCTTCATGGTCCAGTTCTAATGCTCACATTCCCATTATAGGGACTTTCAGCAGTGGTTAGGGGTCACCATGGGCACTCTGAACCGTCTGCAGCTACGCAGCTACGCAGCCCATACGCATCAATACACATCAAGCACCTTTCTATCATAGCCAGCATTACACTTTTCAGCAATCTGTGCAATCTGTTCATGCAGCAGTGAACTTTGGGCACCCATGACCCTGTCACTGGTTAACTGTTTTTGGTTCCTTGGATCACTTTTGGTAGGTACTAACCATTGCATAATGGGAACATCTCACAACACTTGCCATTTTGGAGATGCTCTGACACAGTTGGACCTTGTCAAAGTCGCTCATACGCTTGCCCATGTTTCCTGCCTTGTCCCACCCCTTGGCAGGTGCTATTGTAATGAGATATAAATGTTATTCATTTCACATGTCAGTAGTCTTAAAGTTATGGCTGATTGGTGTGTAACAACATTAAACATAACTAAATGGTAAATGGCGCACTTATATGCAAAGCGCTTTACAATGTATCTTTCACCCATTCACACACACACACTCATGGTAGCAGAGCTGCCACGCAAGGCACTAACTTGCCATCGGGAGCAACTTGTGCTTCAGTGTCTTGCCCAAGGACACTTTGGTATGTGAAGTCATGTGGAGTCATGTGGGCCGGGAATTGAACCGCCAACCCTACAATTAGTGGACAACCCACTCTACCACCTGAGCCACAGTCGCCCGGCTAAAACATAAAAAATTTTTTTTTTAAATTTTTTTTTATTTTTTTTAAAATTTTAAAAATTTTTTTTTTTATTAAAATTTTAAAAACTGGCACTTTCATATATTCTAGGTTCATTACACATAAAGTGAAATATTTGAATACTTTTTTGTTTGTTTGTTGTAAGCTTGATGACTATGGCTTACAATTCATGGATATCAAAAATCCAGTACCTGAATATATTAGAATAAAGAATGTATAATACAGATATGTCAGAGTGGTAGAAAAATAACACTTCAGGATGTGTTACCAGGGTGGTAACAGTACCTCCACTTCACTGCGGTCCTCATCACACCACCCCGCTGTTGATTATTTTCCCATAACATTATACTTTTTTTTGTTTTATTCTCTCAGTGTTGTATTTTACTGACTACCAGATACAAGTAAATTGATAACAGATATGTTATTGTTTTGTTGTGGTTTGGGTTTTTTTGTTTGTTTTTTTGTTTTTTGTACTTTTGCATTAGCATTTTACATAAGCCTATATGTTAGGGTTTTTTTTGTTTGGCGTGCTACTCCAGCATGCATTAGAAGGGATCCCATACTTGTCCTAATGTATATTAGTTTTGTCACAGAGACAGTGATCAGACAAATAGAAACTATTTACTGTATACAGAGAAAAAAGGCTTTAGCATTAAACAGTGCTACATTATGACTTTGTAAGGATAAGTTCAATTTTCAAGAATGGCTAAGAGATTAATATAAGGACAGTAGCAAAGGTGCCATTTTAGAATGCACACATCATGCAAAGTAAAACCTTTACTTATACAACAATGCATTGTTGATATTGATTTTTCACTAAGCTTCAGAATTCAGGGAGGAGCATCTTTCTATTCAACTAATTTCCTGTGAAGTATAGCAAGGATGTCATATTTAAACATAATTTTTGTATTTTCCAAAGAAGACCAAAAGCATCGGTGTAAAACAAAAATGTGTGCGTGTGAAGGACTGAAGCTAAATGTCTCTCCAGCATGGACCTCACCTGACCTTTCGAAACACATTAGCTGAAGTGAGGTGTCTTTGTTCCTGCAGCTCCTTTCCCTGAATTCCCACTGACAGTGAAACATGGAGGGTGTAGCCCAGCAAAGAAAAGCTTTTACACTCGTGTCGACTAAAGACATTTCAGATGTGCTGTTATATCACTGCTGAAGCCGTCATGGCCAACGTCAATGTAGAAAAAGTGCATCTGCTAGACGAATTCTTTAAAAAAAAAAAAAAAAACAGATGATGATTGTAAATAGTGGTGTCTCAGGTGCCTCATGAACCCCGTGTCATTTTGCAGCTAGCGTTGATGGATTTGCTCCAAGTGAGTGAATGGACGAACAGCAATTTATATGTTAAAAGTACCTCCTAGTACCATGATGTAGCTTTCAACGCGCACACTTAATTCCACTTCCATCATTACTATTCCAGAAATGTCAACGATTTTCTGTCAGGTTGTCGCGCCCAAACACAGAAATCATCTCCAAGTAACACAGTGTTCTAGTGAGACAAATTTCACCTGACATGAGCAATTGTGTGCCGACACCGGCAAATTTAGAGTTGTGTGAAAGTCAGAAGAGATGTGTAATTCTTTTGTTCTCAGCAAAAAAAAACAAAAAACTTGCAAGTTGCTCAAATCCACCAGGAATGTTTTAACAGAGCAGTTAATTCAGTAATTAATTAAAGGAATCACAATTCAGTGAGCACTTCAAATTAATCTTTGGAGACTTTCTTTCACACATTTGACAGTGTTTTTCACATCTATGGCATGGCGGAAATTACAGTTCATCATCATGATGATCATTTTCATGTTCTTTGGTGCTATTTCTGGAGTTGAGCTATAGCACTGGTCTTGTCTGTACTTTCTAAAACACAGCTTGTGTCATCATGTAACCTACGTGCTGCATCTCACTGTGAATACAACATAAGACAGAGGAGTGTGTATATGTGCTGTTATTCAGTTCTGCTTGTAAAGGAGTGGGAGGGAGGTGGCTCATGAGGAAGCACAGAAGCTCGACAGACAGTGAAACATTTGTGTGCGATGCCTCCAGGGTGTGAGCACAATTTTAATGTTGCATTATTTACTTCTAATGATGAAATCGCTAAGAAGGAGGATATGTGCCAGAAGGAAGCATGTTTTTAGTGCGATGTTAATTGGCTGTGCTGTAAAGCGAATCATGAGGTCAGAAAAATCTGCTGTGTTAAAATGATGAGATAGGTATAACACAAACAAAGAAAAAACCTGGGTGTACGTATGTGTGTGTGTGTGTGTGTGTTTTCTCTTCTTTTTACATTTTTTTTCTGTGTGGTGAAAATATATTTACATTTCAACTCACTCTGTGGATGCATTTATACCTGCAACAACTTGGTCGTCTGCATCAGTATGGAACTCGAAAACTTGTGTTAAATGTTTTCTCTCAAAGTAGGGGACTTTCCTGTTTCTCAGTGCTGGCAGTGCCATGAAATATTTGTACAGTGTGCTCATAGCTTTACCTCTCATTAGGCTAGAGAAGAGGCCTTGGGCTGCTCAGGCACAGGAGCCACGCTATAAATACTTGAACTGGGCGGCTCGGTGTGCAGCATGCCGCCATTTGGCGGGTGATAAGGCGCTAATTAGTGGCTCTTAGCAGGAATACCACTTGTGAGGAACGCAGCTCATGTTGGCGTTGTCACCGAATGATCATACCAAACCCCCCTCCTCCTCTCTCCTCCTTCCCTGCTCCAACACTTGAAAGATGTTCCTATTAACACTGGCAAGAAGAAATCTGTTTTTTCTCCCCAGCCTGACAAATGAAGCTAGTGGAGTCAGTAGATTAAGATAAGAACTTATCTTCTGCCTCAAGACAGAATTTTATGTGTTTTGTTTTTTTTTTTCTTCCCGTCTCTCCTCCTCGTTCCCTCCCTGCAGTAATTAGGGGGCTATGTGGTCAGAATCAACTGATAGGGGTTTTAACCCTGTCACATGCTGACCTTTATAACCAAAGGGGTGGGCAAAGACAAATTCTAAATCTCATTTACACCGAAGAAAGAGTGGAGATACTCCCTAGAGACTCTCTCTTTCTCTTTCTTCTTTCTTTCTTCTCATCCCCCTTCAGGTAAATGTGATGAGGGTGCTCTGTCCGACATGCGCTTTCTTCCAGCCGCTCTTATTAAAGCGCACAATGGATCTTTGGGGTCAGTGAACACTGGAGCTCTTCCATGCTTGAGAGCATCACTTAGAAATATTCAACAAGGCTTCAGTGTAGGACAGCCCTGAGATATTTAAAATGCCCTTTTCAAGTTCAGCACAAGTAGGCTGTCTTAAAAAGGCATTGCTGGAGAAAGATTCAACAGAAACACATTCCACCTGATCATATAGAACTAAATATCAAACAGATATCATTACTTTAACTAGCAGATCAGAGCTTCAACACAGCCTGGATCTCATCAAACGGCGATCAATTGGCCATAATGATGAGTGCAAGATTTCCTAAGATGTTTTTTTTTGTGCCTGTTGAACTTAAGCCAAGCTAAATATTTGATCGAACGAGCCAGGCTTGGATGCCTCTAATCTATATTTCTTACTCTTATCACATTAATGTGTGAGTTGCCTCTGCACTAGCACTGCAGGCAGCCCTACTCATCCTCACATTCTTTCTGCCTTTCTGATTAGCTTTTGTGCCTTGCTGAGTTTCATGCTAATCTAAACTTGCTCAAACTAGTGGACATGGTGTTTTGTAGAAGATCCAAAGATGATTCCACCATTTCTCAAAAGATTCCATGTCACATAAAGCATCTTGTTGATATTTAGAGTTATATAACCCTACTAATTACTGTAGCTGAAACTTAAAAACAACCTAACAAGCACAGAAATCTGAAGTACTTGTTTACCCATCTCTGAGGTAGCAAATCCTTTAAAAAAAATATAGGGAGGGACTCTTAAATAATGAAACAAGAAGCAAAACACATTATGCTTCCCATTTTAATGCCATTTAAGTGAGGGGAGCTACATGAAAGAGCTTCAGTGGGACCTCGATGGCACGTGTGGCTGTTGGGCACGTTGACGTGGCTTTGATGTGAGCCCTAACAAGCTTGGCACTCAGCTCTGTGGCATATCAAACCTAGCCCGACTGATATGAGTATTCCATCTGCATGAGGCACTCTCGGAAGTTGTGTCATCTATACCTTTAATTTGATATTCTCTAATTTCTCAGTGTGGGCGCTGTTAAAAAAAAAAAAAAAGAAAGAGCCCATTAGTTTGCTGTAGATCCTCTTTTTTATTCATTCTTTGGTTCGCTGTGCTCAGCTTGACCGTCAGCCCTCTAAGAGTTGTCATATTTATCAGTGCACAATGTAATGAGATCGGAAACTATTTACATATTGGAATCATCAGGCACCAGCGAGCATTAATAATTGAGATGGCGCAAAAATTAAAAAGACTGAGCTTTTTCAAATTGCGGTTTGATGTTCCTGTTGACAGGGAGGCATTGGACGGTGCTATGAACACAATTATTTCAATTCAGAAAATTTTCTGGAATAGGAGCATCCATAAACAAGAATGGAGGGAAAAGATTGTTGCAGAAATAAAATGGATCCCTCTGTAAAACATGTGTACAAAATCCCAGCTTTTATGTTTCCTGAGTCTATAGTGAATGAAATCTGAAAATAAGCTCCACTTTCAGTAATCGTAACTAAATAACATTTCACAGGACATTTCACAATGCAGCAGGTCCCCATTTGACCAAAAGTGATTCATTTGACAAACCACATTATTTGGGCTGTGCTCTTTGTGTCACTCACAGCAGTTGTTTGCCTGCCACATTGATGAATAGCGGTGAACTGGGACAAGACGGCTTACCATTGGCCAAAATGCGTGGACAATTATTAGCCACAAGGCTTAGATGAGCACACAGAGGCCTTCAATGCATCAAACACAATCTTGAGTAAATACTGCCTTGTCATTTATCTGTTTGCTCTGCAGCTGGGTGTGCACATCACATTGTTTCGCCCAATTCATTCACAGTTCAACTGATGGTAAATGTAATAAAATGATGCTCTGAATAGTGATAGATTCAAAAGAATGTCTGAGAGAAACACACTTTGTCCTCTGTCTAGGACCCAGAAAGGAGATAATCTCAGGTTCAGTAGAATGGATCTATATTGTATTTCAAGATGCTATCTATGCAAATCTGAAATCTATGGAAACAAAAGAGGTGCCAAAACTAGCACACTTACTCACTTGGAAGCTGGTTTCATCCAGAGCGACCTACAATTGAAAGATATGGGCTGTGCCCAAGGGCCCAGCTTGGCAGTGCCAAGATTTGAACTCACAACCTTGCAATTATTAGCCTAGAGCCTTTAACTGCTGAGCCACCACTGCACCACTTGTCATAAGCTATCTTGTAAAGTCATTGCTTAATGCGTGCTGGTCTACAAGCATTTGCATTTGACGATGCCCTTCCTAAGGAGACAACTGAAATGTGATGGCTTCAATAAAGAGTCCAAAAGAACCATGTGACATGGTATTAGCTAATGAAGTTTATTTTACAGATAGACCTGACTATATAAATTACCCACAAGGCAGTGTTGGGGAGGATGTGGAAAAAACAGATGAGCAAAAATACACTAAAAAGGCTTATCGACCTATAGCTTGAAGATGTATCCCCCAATCAGCCATTAGCACTAATACAACACACATTCACACACCAGAGACATTCAGACCATTGATCTTCATACACCAGTGTGTCTGTAATCAGGAGCAAGGTGTTTGATAAACCTCACACACTAGAAGATGGAGGAAAAAAGTTACAAAACCATATATATCTTAACTGGCTTTCCTCTAGTCTTAGGGTTTAGGATGAGGACGCCCTTGGCACAAATGGATCGGCATGTTCATTTGGTATATTAAGAGAGGCACACAGCTGAAGAGTCTTCATTACAATTGTAAATTTCTGCCCCAGGGCCTCCAGCCCAGTGCTAGATTACATGAGGTCTGTGCTCACGGACACAGCCTGGGTCTGATTGAGAGTCCAGCGCACCTAATTAATTTCATTAGAAAGTGAAGTCATCTTCTAGCAGGAATTAATATTTGGAGCGTCGTGCCACTAATTCATTTCCAGATTTAATTAGCTCCAAGAAGAAATGTTGCTTGGGCAAAGAGGACTTTTTAATTATCAGCTTGGATAAATTTGAAAATGTTGATGCCTGAGGGTTGAGTTAATTAAAACCTGCATTATTTTAACTTTAATTAGTTCCCATCTTTGTTTTGCTCTGCCATATGGCCATGTCCTGTAGTCAAATTTAGTTAATTAAGCTAATTAAGCTAATCATTTTAATTACTCAAGACATTGTGATTGGATAGACAACGACTACAAGTCTATGGCCTACTACTTGTTTTTCATTAAGTTGAAGGGACGGTTATTTCTGATTGCAGCTGGCAAGCTGCATGGCACTCCAACAGACTCAGAGATATTAAGGACGAAGCATGATTGCATTCCTTGATAAAAAAAAAAACAACATGTCACAAGCACAACTCTTTTAAATTTAAAGCTCCATCTATTAGCATTCTGTAGGACTGTGTGTGCTGGTCCAGGGCGCTATCTGATTAAATGGTACGGCAGGTTCATTCAAGTGAGAGAAGCCTCTCTCCATCTACCTCTCTCCATATCTTTCTCTCTCTCTCTCTCTCTCTCTCTCTCTCACTCTCATCCTGCCAGGCTTGCAGTCCTCTCAGCTTGTGATCTATTGCACATGTAGTGACACACACGGAGCGTTGAGATTAAACTTTATTAAATTCACTCATAGAAATTTATGCAGTGTGTCATGGACCTCCAAATAACAACGATCTCCTGTGGTTTCTGTCTCCCGGCTTGATGTTCAGTTTTATGTCAAAAGTGGCATAAGATTCCAACGCTACACTCATTATGGCTTATTACGCTATTTATATACTATATTAAATATAGCAATAACTTTAGATGTTTACATCCATGATAAGGAAAAATGTGTATACTCTAACCATCTACTTTAATAGGAACACTTGTACACCTGTTTATTCATACAATTATCTAATCAGCCAACTGTGTGGCAGCGTTGCAGGGCATAAAATCATGTAGATACAGGTCAAGAGCTTCAGTTAATGGTCACTTCATCAGAATAAAGAAACAAATGTGTTGCTGATGTCCTGGGATTCTCACACACAACAGTCTCTCAAGTTTACACAGAATGATGGGAAGAACAACAACAACAAAAAACAGCCATCAACAAAAAAGATCTATGGATGGAAGCTCCTTGTTGATGAGGGAGATCACAGGAGAATGGTCAGACTAGTTTGAACTGACAGGAAAGCTACAGTAACTCAACTACTCTTTACAACCATGGGGAGCAGAAAAGCAACTCAGAATGCATGTCAAACCTTGAGGTAGATGAGCTAAAACAGTAGAAGACCACACCACATCAGGTTCCACTCTTATCAACCAAGAACATGCACCTTGGCTGATGGGGGGATGATTGTACATGTGTATTAAAAGAAAGTCTAATTAAACTAGGAAATAATCTCAGCTCGCGTAGAACTTGATGGAGCGTTCCTTTTTTTTGGTAGAAACCGAGTATTGAATTCTACCGCACTGTTTGTACAGTACAGTACAGTCCTGTAGAGCAGAGGTGCAAGCTTGTCTTCACTCACACACCAGTTTGCTCCTCACACCCTGTTTACGCCTGACGGTAGATCAAGGAGGAGCTGTGTGTCATTTCAATCCACTAAGCCAGCTCAAAAGCAGCAGCTGTGTGCCGTCCTGCGATGGCGACACACACAACGTCCTGTCCACTGACATATGCAGGGGCGGAGTGGCCTAATTAAATAACACACTCAGACATCATGTCAGTGGTCTCCATTATGGTTAAAGATTTTGGTAGCCACAGTCTGCCCACTTAGGTAATTTGTTTCTGTGTATAATCCCATTGCCTGCTATTAAATTAAACCAACTGGTCATTTGGGTTTGAGGACTATAAATAAAGCCTGTTGCTATGAGACATGGGAAGTGTGTGTTGTGTCTCATTCGATTAAAGGGGAACCGCTTCATAATTTCATCTGGAAAAGGTGACCTTGATTGCCAGGTGACCTCAGCGGGTCTGACTCCCAGCAAGTGGCCCAGGCTAATGGCTAAAAGAGGTAATGTTAGTTGCTAATGTATTTCCTGCCTCATTCATATCCATGTCCTGTGATTTCTCCTGTCATACTGCTTAAGCAGACAAATAGACGTGCTGCTCTTCCTCTTTATGGACTTTAAAATTAAATATAAAAGACACAACTCAATCTCAACTAAAATGTGGTCCACTTCTAATAAAAAAAATAGTGTTTTTGTGTTGTAGTACAATAACACTATTATATTGTTATACCATAACACTTTCTTTCTTTCTTTCTATCTCTCATTTGTTGTGTATCCATGTGCACTGTTAGATAAACGTTTTCAGAAAACCTACAGCGTCTTTATGTGTTATTACTGTAAGATGCACAAAAAATGAGTTAGAGCCTAAGTTAAAAGCAAGTGCATTTGGAGGGTGAACCAGTTAATCATATACATATAAAACTCATAGAGCTTGTATGTTGTGTGCCACAGGTGCCTAATTATTGAGAGCTGGGATGTTTTTATTTAGATGCAGTTTAGAGCCTTTTAACTCTCCTATTATATGTGTATTATGTATTTAAAAAAAAGTTATATCCATTATGTTATGGGTCAAAATGACTTCCATAGTTTATATACACACAAAAACAGCAAATAACAGCTTAAAACAGTAAACCTTTATTATCGTTTATTACAAGAAGAAATGTTTGCATATAAGTTCATAACACTAAATGAGGAAAAGTAAAAAAAAAATCAATGAGAAAAGAGAGATTAACCAGTATTTCAGACATCACAAATGTGGAAATAATAATAATAATAATAATAATAATAATAATAATAATAATAATAATAATAAATAAATAATAATAAATTAGTGGTTAGCACTTTCACCTCACACTTGCAGAGTGTTCATCTTCTACCCGTGCTGCGGGGGTTCCCTCCAGGTACTTTGGTTTCCTCCCCCAAGTCCAAAGACATGCATGGTAGGCTGATTGGCATGTCTAAAGTGTCCTCAGTGTGCCCTGTGATGGACTGGCACCCTGTCCAGGGTGTACCCCGCTTTGTGCCCGATGATCCCTGGGATAGGATCCAGGTTCCCCATGACCCTGAGAAAGGAGTAAGTGGTAGAAGATGGATGGATGAATGGGTAACAACATAATAGGAGGGGTAAGATTGTTGCTTATTGAGATGATCTAAATAAAATCTTGGAATTCTATAACAGACTATGCGATAACATGATCTCCATGTCAGATTATTTGTTGAAGATCCTCTAAGGACAGATTTGCAATTAAAGAAAATCACTATGTTTTGCTTACATTATCAGTCTTGGCTCATGCAGAAACAGAGTCATTTTTTCTTCTGTTTACTAGAATGATTCATTTATATTTATTTCCCAAATCACCGCTTCGAGTTTTGCGTAATCCATTGCCGTCCACCAATTGGTGGCATTTAGACAAGCATTACACATGAGCAGAGATTTTAATAAAAAAATTCTGATACCTTTTTATTATTTTATTATTACTATTTTATTTAGTCACAATAGCACTAAATCAGCTGTAGGTGAGAAGGTGACATTATGTGTTTTAAGACCACCAATCTCAACTCACAACCAAATAATTATTTTACGATGTGCGATTTTTGTGTACAGTAGCAAAACCGTACCATCTACAGACAGCATAAACTTATCATATACAGTGGGGGAAATAAGTATTGAACACATCAACTTTTTTTCAGTAAATATAATTCCAATGAGGCTATTCACATGACTTTTCACCAGACATCAATATTAACTCAAGAACTCCAGAAATATACTGTAAAGAATTCACAACATTAAAGTCCATATATGAAGTTTTGTGCAATAAAGAGGCATTTTCACAGGAAAAAACTATTGAACACGTTAACTGAAATTTATTTAATACTTAGTGGAGAAGCCTTTGTCTGTAACGACAGCTTCAAGACGCTTCCTGTATGAAGAAATGAAGCGGCCACAGTATTCAGGTGTGATTTTGACCCATTCTTCTAAACATATTGTCTTTAAATCTTGTTCAAATGGATTCAAGGCAGGTGATTGACTGGGCCATTCTAACACCTTGATTTGTTTCTCGGAAATCAATTGAGAGTTTCCTTTGCTGTATGCTTTGGATCGTTGTCCTGCTGGAAGTCCACCCACGTCTCATCTTCATCATCCTGGTGGATGGCAGCAGATTCTTTTCAAGAATCTCCTGGTAAAGGGTTCCATTCATTGTTCCTTCAATTATATGATGTCTGACAGTACGATGCAATGAAAAACATCCTCAAACCATGATGCTCCCACCTCCAAACTTCACTGTTGGTGTAGTGTTTTTAGGGTGATGTTGAGTGCCATTTCTTCTCCAAACACGGTGTGTAGTATGACAACCAAAAAGTTACATTTTGCTCTCATCTGACCAGACTATTCTCTCCCAGTATTTCATAGGATTGTCCAAATGAGTTGTAGGAAACTTTAAACAAGCTTCAACATGCCTTTTATTTAGTAATGGAGTCTTGTGGGGTGAGCGTGAGCAGTGGAGTGCATTTCTTATTGTTTTCTCTGTGACGATGGTAGCTGCTGCCTCCAAGTGTTTCTGTAGCTCTTTCCGAGAGGTCCTTGGCTCTTGGGCATCTCTTCTGACTATTCTTCTGACTCCCTGGTCAGATATCTTTTGAGGAACTCCTGTTCATGGCCGGTTGATGAAGGAGTGATGTTGCTTCCACTTGTGGATAATGGCCCCAATGGTACTTACTGAAGTTTTGAAATACGTCTGTATTCGATTCCGTCAATATGTTTCACAACAATAAGGTTTCGAAGGTCTTTGGAGAGCTCTTTGCTTTCACCCATCATAAGATGTTTCTTGTGTGACACCTTGGTAATGAAAAGTCTTTTTATAGACCATCAATTTACTAACCCAGCTGATATTCATTTGCACAGATAGGAGGTATAATTACTTTATAACTACGTATGTATTTCAGCTGGTTCTTTGCCTTAACTTGCCTTGGAGAACTACTTTTTCTTAGCGTCTTCAATCATTTTTTCCTGTGTCATTCCTCTTTATTACACATAACTTTATTTATGGACGTTAATGTTGTGAATTCTTTATAGTTCAGGATTTCTTGGGTTAATACTAATGTATGGTGAAAATTTCATGTGAATAGCCTCATTGGAAATATATTTCATGAAAAAAATTTTGATGCATCCAATACTTATTTTCCCTACTGTATCGGGAGTTCAAAAGTCAATGTAATCAGTATTAATTGTATGCTTTTAGCACATAATCAATTGTTGTCATGGTGGCTAAAATAAGACATTGACACAGTTAATACTCTCCATTATCAGTGTAATGTGTTCTTTCAACCAGTAAAAACACACTATCTTGAATTATTGTAGAACAAGTTGATTAAATACAATATTTACAGCTTAGTATAGTATATATTTATAGCACTCTGGATCCTGTGTATTAATTTGAACAAATATATATAATAAAAAAAAAGCTGATCTGGGTAAATTACCTACAAAAATACTTAAGGCCAATGTTTCAGTGAGGAAAAAGTGCATTTGTAACCAAGTATAAAATAATGTCACATCAAAGCATGTATTAGATTAGAACACCATTAGATGTATTACATCACATTGCCGGTATGCAAAAAAAACAGCAACTGACATGAATAAACCAACTATAATTTCATAAAACGTATTTGTAGCACTGCCTTCATGTTCCTAGTAAATAATAAAGCTCAACATAAGGTCATATGTGCCTTTAAATAATTCTGCAAAAGGGCACATGATGACAAGATAGTCTAGAAGGAACCATTGTGTTAATCCCAGTTTTGAAGCAGCTTCAAGTCTCTCCCTGCACTCTATCTGCCCCACATGCCCCACTGAGAAAGGGCTTAATAGATTATCTAACAGAAGGCCATAACTGAGGCCCCAGCTAGTTGACACCATGAGGGGCATCTGCTCAAAGGCCACCTTTCTGTACCTTGGGCCAGAATCACCACAGAAACCCAGACATGGAGCTTTTGTCCTGGACCACTTGCTAATTCCACTCCTCCTCCTCCTCCTCCTCCTCCTTCTCTATATCTCCCAGCACCGCTACAGCACAGAGGTTAATTAGATCCATGCATTTATTTATGACTGTGCTCATTAAGCCTCATGTTCTGTTCAACATAAAAGGGCCCGTTTTACAATTTTTACTAAAAGCAGAACAATGTACATTTTCCCACAAACAGGAAACTGCTCACTTTCTGTAACTAACATAAAAATCATATTTATATTATAGACAATATTCTTAAGCACTGATTTTATGCTGTAAGATACACAGTGATTTTTTAATTTATATTCAGTTATATAGGGTTTGTAAACCTGAGCTCAGGTTAGAGAATGTACAGAGTTTTGTGTTCTCCTTGTAGGACCGTAAGACTTCAGTCTGAACTTGTACTCAAGTCTGGTCTCCAGACTTGTTATGGATTTATTGGCATTTGTACTTGGACTTGTCTTGAGCTTTGGCATTGGTCTTGATAAATGTGGTCTTGGTCTTGTTTGTGAATTTGTTATAAAATAAATAAATATTTTTTTTTTAAATTTTGTGTTGTCTTTTATATTCGCATACACAAAGTTTGACAAGAAGTCATTAAATCTTTTAGAAAACATACCCTAATGATTGTTGCAATGCACCAATGAAGCCGACTAATGGAAGTCAAGCCTTTGCTTCGAAAAGAATTTGACCATTCTCTATAGTGACTCAGTCTTGCTTTCATTTGGATTTTGACTTGACCTCGAAACCCTTAATACTTGGTCTTGACTCAGTTTCAGCTGGTTCTGGTCTTGGACTTGACAAAAAGGTCTTGACTTGTATCCATCACTATGTGGATTTCCTCTGGGTTCTCCAGTTTCTTCCCACCTTCTCAAAAACATGCAGATTGGTGAAGCGGCTACTCTAAATTATTCCTAGGAGTGAATGTGTGTGCAGAGTGCCCTGCTATGGACTGCCGTCCAATCCAGAGTGTATTCCAGCCTCACACCTGGAGATATTTCTGAGATAGGCTACTGATCCACAGTGACACTCACCAGGATAAAAATGGTTACTAAAGATGAATGACTGAACAAATTAATGAATATAACATTAGTATACTGTCACAAAGCAGCTTTACAGAATTCCAGATCAAGCCTCCAGTGAGCTAGCCAAATGTGACAGTTGTGCTAAAATAAAAGCTCCTTAGGAATATTAGTAAAAAAGTTTTCAGGAGGAGACTCAAATAGGGGAACACATCCTCTTCTGGTAGACACAAAATGTGGAATTAAAGTAAGAGTACAGGTGAGATTAACAGAGGGACTCGGCTCAAGGAGAGAGAGAGAGAGAGAGAGAGAGAGAGAGAGAGAGAGAGAGAGAGAGAGAGAGAGAGTAAAATTTATTGTTAAAAGTCTATTAGAAAACTGTCAGAAAAAATATTTGACAAACAGAATTATGCACAAGGATTAATTACAAATTACAAATCATAACATAATGGGAGTTTAAAAGCTCATAATTGTCTATGTGGTCTCTAAACTGTCTGGAGCATAAGGAGAGTAAAGACACAGGGAGCTTCTTTAGAAGTGTTCTAGCTTGTCCAGAAATCAGGCAGGACTTAAGCATGAGCATCCAGAGAGAAAAGTGTTATTGACTGGTGTTTGTAAATTTGACATAATGCTGTAAATGCTGTCTCATTCCCTCCATTACTTATTTACCTTCCATCTGTGCACACACCTGCCATCAGTATGGGAAGAGCTGTGTATTTCCATACATATTTATTTAGTTTGCTAACAACTGAGAGGAACATTAGTTATATTGAGTGTTATAAAACAAATCCGCAATGCAGTTTCTGCAATGCAAAAGCACTGAATGTACACTCACGTAGACACAGGAACATACATATATAAATCGGTGCACTAAGCGGGATGAACCAAAGGTAAAAAGTGAAAGCTCTTTGGGGTCCATTTGGAGCTGCTTGAACTACTTGCTTAATTATATGTAAAGGTCAATGGTAGATAGAGGGATGAAATGCCAGGGAAAGGGTCATTGGTTAAGGCTCTGTTTTCTGCCTAATAGCATATTCTACCTTTACCACATATACAGCTTTCCCATCCATCATCCATAGAGTCATCCCAAAGAATTAAAAGTAGCAGCTAATAAGCACTGACAGTCATGCCAAGATAAGGCTGAACTGAGTGGGCAAGAACATCTGTCCAAGAATGTACTGAGAAATTATTTATCTATGAGAATTTAAATCAAGGTGACACAGTGGTGCTGCTCCAGGGTCCCTGGTTTGATTTTGAGCTTGGGTGTGTCGAGTTTCATGTTTTTCAAGTTTGTGTGGGTTTCTTCTGGGTTCTTTGGTTTCCTTCCAGTGCCCAAAACCGTGCAGGCAGATGAACTAGAGACTCTAAATTACACCAATTATGTGCATGGTGATCTGGACTGGTGTCCCGTTTGGGGGGCAGCATTTACTGGAGAAAATATATTTAATTGAAGAAAGATGACCTCATCTTGCACTGTGATTAGAAGTCGGCATGCTTGTTGGATGCATTGTTATTCATATTTCTGTTCTGCTGTTCCTGCAGGAATGTTCAGGATTTTAGTCCAAAGCCAACACAGTCACCCCATGACCTCTACGCCAGACACTTCAACACTTAGCAGTGCATTACTAATGGTTTTCAATTAGCTTATAGAAGACTCCTCCTCTCAGGGAAGAATGATATGTGGAAAGAAGTCTATTGCAAAATAGTCTACTTCAATCATTTATAGTTTGACTGATTGATTTGTGGTGTGTATCTAGCACTCCTACAGGAAATTACTTAAACACTTGTTGTGTTTTAGTTGTGACTCCTTCTGTTCTTCTTAGCACTTGTATTTAGCCAGTTGGTGGAAATGTTGGATTACATGTATCACAAATGGCTCTATGTTTACACTATGTACTGCCCTATTTCTAAGTTGTTTGGACAAATGTTTCTGCCAATCAAATAAGTGAAAAACTAATGCAAGTTTAAATTTTTATCCACTAATCACAACTGTTAATTGCTATGGCATTGTACTAGACAGTGAATTTTTCTATCTCTAATCGATGGGTTAAAACATTATGGGCTGAGGAATTCAGGCAGGGTCAAGTTCTGGTATGAGTATAAGTCATGGCAACTAAAGCAAATGAGAAATGACTACAAGTAATGGCTCTAAAGTAAATGTGTGTCTGTGTGGGATGGGCTGAGAATGAACAGATAGATCCACTCCCTTGGATGTAATTGCTCAGATAAGAGGAACTCACACTGTCTCTCTATGGAAGACACCGGGCTACTTTGTGATTTACAGCTCGCTAATGCTCGTAGCTTCAAAGCCTCACGGAAAAATCATTAATAGATATATTTAACAATGTGAAACATTAGTCATTGCCAACACATTCTCTTTGCAGTAGTGCTTGAAAGAGAGAGATAGAGTACCTTAAAGAACTGATTTCAAATACTTTATTAATAGGTAATGAGATAACTCTTCTTCTTCTGCTGCTTTTTCTTCTTTGATTTTGCTCCGCAAATGATATCTAATTGAACAGAGAAGGTCACCAATCATTTTTCTATTCACAGCAATCATAATAGTGTATTCTGCTATTATTTTTTCCCCACACATTTTCATACCCCATTTGTCCACTTAAAATAAAAAGATCATTTTGTATGAACAGCTGTAATCCATACAATACCCAATAAATCCACCTGGGGATTGGCAGCACATTATTCAAAACTTATATCATTAAGCAAATCACAAAGAAATCAAACAGGGGTGAAGTGGTGGCTTTTCTTGCTCTTGATGTGGTTCCTCTAGCACAGAGAAGGAGATTTGCAGATTTTTTAATGAGCTCTCCTCTCGACGTCTCGCCCTGGTTTGGCTGATTAATGAAAGCATTTGGTGACCTTTCGCTGTTCTTATGGAGTGTTCAGCCCTCTCCAATTCTTTTCCAAGCTCAGACAAGATCATGCTCGCTGCTGCATTACTGCTAAATTCCCACTGACTTTTATGAAGTGTTCTTTCTCATTTTGTCAATAATTTGATCAAAAAATATTTATTTTAAATTTTTTTTTTAAAAAAAGATTTTTTTTTTTTTTTTTTTTAAATTTTTTTTCAAATTTTTTATTTTAAAAAAAAAAGCGGGAGTGGTATTTTTTTTTTTTGACTTTCAGTTTGATTAGAAAAACTTAACAAAGTTTTTCAACTGTCATGTGTTTCTTGCAGTTGCATGATGTCCTAATTTCCCAGGCACTCTTTCACATGGCATCAAGAGCAGTAGGAGGCAGATGATGGAGTGATCCTGAACAAACGAAATGAGTGCCAGCCCTGCTGCTGAGGCCTTCACAATGGGCATCTTAGCCTGGTTATCACTGGCACATACTCAGCCCAATATGCCCTATTCCCTCTACAACCACGCATATGCACCAGATCCCTTACACAATATAACCACAAAATAAGAAATGAAATAAAACATAATTGTTTCAAAGCAATTCTTTTTTGAGATAATATAGCAGCTTTAAATATATCACTGCCCCTGGTGGGTACACCAAGGGTAAAAGTGGCAAGGAGCTTTGAAATGAAACTTTGAATGAAAGCTTGGATGAAACCAACACTCATTGGGCAGAACCTATCCATCTCTGGTGAGCTCTGGGGAACTTTATGAATAGCAATAAGAATACCTATCTTCAAGTTGTCACTATAATTTTAATACTATACACAGGTTAGTAATTATCAGCAGTGAATGTTAGAAGAGGAGCAGGATCTTATGGTCAGGATGATGAGAGAAGGAGCTTGTCTTCAGAATCTGGTAGGATCTTGTAGGTCACACGTTAAAAGAAGTAAGACATGCAAGCGTGACAATAGTAGGAGAAGGATCTGGATAAGGCATGACCTTGTGGGCATCAGAATGACAAACGTATAAGCTTGTGGGAACTTGTGGGCCTCAGAATTATTACTAAATATCACTATAAAGCTGGAGGCCTCAGAATGCCTGGAGTAGAATTATTAACTTTGCGATCGTAGGAGTAGTAGTTTGTGAGCCTTGAAATGGCTGGAGTAGAAATGTCAGTTTTATTATGGTAGAAATAAGAGCTAAAGGGTCACAGAATGGCTGGAGTACAATTGTTGACTTTAGGATGGTAGGATTTGTAGCTTGTGGGCTTCAAAATGGCTAGAGTAGTACTGTTGGCTTTAGAATTTTAGGAGTCGGAGCTTGTGAGCCTTGGCATGGCTGCTGTAAAATTGATGGATTTAGGATGGTGGGTCTTAGGAGCTTGCGGACCTTGGAATGGTTGGAGAACAGTCAAGTTTATGATAGTAGTAGTAGGATCTTGCAGGTTTCAGAATGGTTGTAGTAGAATTTTCTGCTGTAGAATTTTAGGAGTAAGACCTTGTGGTCCTCAAAATCACTGAAATAGAATTGTCTGCTTTAGGATTTTAGGTGTAAGCTCTTGTAGACTTCATAATTACTGAAGTAGAATTGTCAGCTTTAGGAGGATAGAAGTAGAACTGTCAGTTTTGGAATGGTAGGATTAGAATGGAAGGAGTAGAATTGTCAGTTTTGGAATGGTAAGAGTAGAATTATTGGGTTTGTAATGGTAGGAGTAGAATTGTTGGGTTTGGAATGGTATGAGTAGAATTGTCGGGTTTGGAATGGTAGGAGTAGAATGGTAGGAGTAGAATTGTCAGTTTTGGAATGGTAGGAGTAGAATTGATGGGTTTGGAATGGTAGGAGAATAATTGTCAGTTTTGGAATGGTAGGAGTAGAATTGTCAGTTTTGGAATGGTAGGAGTAGAATTGTTGGATTTGGAATGGTAGGAGTAGAATTGTCAGTTTTGGAATGGTAGGAGTAGAATTGTTGGATTTGGAATGGTAGGAGTAGAATTGTCAGTTTTGGAATGGTAGGAGTAGAATTGTTGGATTTGGAATGGTAGGAGTAGAATTGTCAGTTTTGGAATGGAAGGAGTAGAATTGTTGGATTTGGAATGGTAGGAGTAGAATTGTTGAGTTTGGAATGGTAGGAATAGAACTGTCAGGTTTGGAATGGAAGGAGTAGAATTGTTGGATTTGGAATGGTAGGAGTAGAATTGTCAGTTTTGGAATGGTAGGAGTAGAATTGATGGGTTTGGAATGGTAGGAGAATAATTGTCAGTTTTGGAATGGTAGGAGTAGAATTGTTGGATTTGCAATGGTAGGAGTAGAATTGTTGGATTTGGAATGGTAGGAGTAAAATTGTTGGATTTGGAATGGTAGGAGTAGAATTGTTGGATTTGGAATGGTAGGAGTAGAATTGTTGGATTTGGAATGGTAGGAGTAGAATTGTTGAGTTTGGAATGGTAGGAGTAGAACTGTCAGGTTTGGAATGGAAGGAGTAGAATTGTTGGATTTGGAATGCTAGGAGTAGAATTGTCAGTTTTGGAATGGTAGGAGTAGAATGGTAGGAGTAGAATTGTCAGTTTTGGAATGGTAGGAGTAGAATTGATGGGTTTGGAATGGTAGGAGAATAATTGTCAGTTTTGGAATGGTAGGAGTAGAATTGTTGGATTTGGAATGGTAGGAGTAGAATTGTTGGATTTGGAATGGTAGGAGTAGAATTGTTGGATTTGGAATGGTAGGAGTAGAATTGTCAGTTTTGGAATGGTAGGAGTAGAATTGTTGGATTTGGAATGGTAGGAGTAGAATTGTCAGTTTTGGAATGGAAGGAGTAGAATTGTTGGATTTGGAATGGTAGGAGTAGAATTGTTGAGTTTGGAATGGTAGGAGTAGAATTGTTGGATTTGGAATGGTAGGAGTAGAATTGTCAGTTTTGGAATGGTAGGAGTAGAATTGTTGGATTTGGAATGGTAGGAGTAGAATTGTCAGTTTTGGAATGGAAGGAGTAGAATTGTTGGATTTGGAATGGTAGGAGTAGAATTGTTGAGTTTGGAATGGTAGGAGTAGAACTGTCAGGTTTGGAATGGAAGGAGTAGAATTGTTGGATTTGGAATGGTAGGAGTAGAATTGTTGAGTTTGGAATGGTAGGAGTAGAATTGTTGGATTTGGAATGGTAGGAGTAGAATTGTCAGTTTTGGAATGGTAGGAGTAGAATTGTTGGATTTGGAATGGTAGGAGTAGAATTGTCAGTTTTGGAATGGTAGGAGTAGAATTGTTGGATTTGGAATGGTAGGAGTAGAATTGTCAGTTTTGGAATGGAAGGAGTAGAATTGTTGGATTTGAAATGGTAGGAGTAGAATTGTCAGTTTTGGAATGGTAGGAGTAGAATTGTTGGATTTGGAATGGTAGGAGTAGAATTGTCAGTTTTGGAATGGAAGGAGTAGAATTGTTGGATTTGGAATGGTAGGAGTAGAATTGTTGAGTTTGGAATGGTAGGAGTAGAACTGTCAGGTTTGGAATGGAAGGAGTAGAATTGTTGGATTTGGAATGGTAGGAGTAGAATTGTTGAGTTTGGAATGGTAGGAGTAGAATTGTTGGATTTGGAATGGTAGGAGTAGAATTGTCAGTTTTGGAATGGAAGGAGTAGAATTGTTGGATTTGGAATGGTAGGAGTAGAATTGTTGGATTTGGAATGGTAGGAGTAGAACTGTCAGGTTTGGAAGGGAGGAGGGGTGTTTTTTTTGGGTGGAGGAGGAGGGTTGTTGGTTTTGAATTGTAAGGAGTAATTAAATAAGAACTATCAGGTATGGAATGGTAGGAGTAGAATTGTTGGATTTGGAATGGTAGGAGTAGAATTGTTGAGTTTGGAATGGTAGGAGTAGAACTGTCAGGTTTGGAATGGAAGGAGTAGAATTGTTGGATTTGGAATGGAAGGAGTAGAATTGTTGGATTTGGAATGGAAGGAGTAGAATTGTTGGATTTGGAATGGTAGGAGTAGAATTGTTGGATTTGGAATGGTAGGAGTAGAACTGTCAGTTTGGAATGGAAGGAGTAGAATTGTTGGATTTGGAATGGTAGGAGTAGAACTGTCAGGTTTGGAATGGAAGGAGTAGAATTGTTGGATTTGGAATGGTAGGAGTAGAATTGTTGAGTTTGGAATGGTAGGAGTAGAACTGTCAGGTTTGGAATGGAAGGAGTAGAATTGTTGGATTTGGAATGGAAGGAGTAGAATTGTTGGATTTGGAATGGTAGGAGTAGAACTGTCAGGTATGGAATGGTAGGAGTAGAATTGTTGGATTTGGAATGGAAGGAGTAGAATTGTTGGATTTGGAATGGTAGGAGTAGAACTGTCAGGTTTGGAATGGAAGGAGTAGAATTGTTGGATTTGGAATGGTAGGAGTAGAATTGTTGAGTTTGGAATGGTAGGAGTAGAACTGTCAGGTTTGGAATGGAAGGAGTAGAATTGTTGGATTTGGAATGGTAGGAGTAGAATTGTTGAGTTTGGAATGGTAGGAGTAGAATTGTTGAGTTTGGAATGGTAGGAGTAGAACTGTCAGGTTTGGAATGGAAGGAGTAGAATTGTTGGATTTGGAATGGTAGGAGTAGAATTGTTGGATTTGGAATGGAAGGAGTAGAATTGTTGGATTTGGAATGGTAGGAGTAGAACTGTCAGGTATGGAATGGTAGGAGTAGATGCTTGTTTGCCTCAGAATGACTGGAGTAGAATTGTCTATTTAAGGAGATAGGTGTAGTGGGTTGTTAGATGGCCACACAGTCAGGAGGGTCTCTGAGACACAGGCAACTCTCTAGAGTGGAGACTTTAATTCTTTAATGCACACAGTAAGTCAGTGTGTGTGCATATCCTTTTTTGAGAGCTTTTTCTAGCTAGTAAATTCTGTGAGTTTGGCCTCACTGCAGGGGTCCATCCACACTCGGGCGTTCTTTCAGGCCAGCACTTAAGAGGAGACACACACGCCATGTTGTCGCAAGTTGTGGCTGACTTAATGGATTATTATTGTTACTGCATTCCCTCAATGCATGCTCCGGAAGGGGGAAGAGGCTTAGAAATGTCTTTCAAAAGCCCATTCACTGAGAACCTACTACCAGAAATAGTTATACAGTATATGGCTTTGGTATGGATTGGTTATGTTTTTATTCTTTCATTAGTGCCCCCCTGAGGTGGTAAAAGGAAAGCGAGTCGAACCGATCTTTAAGAGAACATGTGACGTATATGTGGTCAGCCTTCAATAGCCCAGGCTTTGATCTTTGCCTTCAAATTGGATTTTTTTTTCTTGAACATTGATTTGTCTTGACATTGTGAGAAGGTATACGTACATCTTGGCCTAAGTATAGCATAGGTGTAATTATCTTTAATGTTAATTTCACAATTATTATGAACAGCAACGTATGTAGCACTAATGGAAGGTGATGCACCACGCTAGAGTGAGTTATTTTCAGATGACACCATTAACCTTTTGTTTTAATGCCTTTGCACTTAGAAAGATAAAACCTAGCTGAGTGTTTGTGTGCATGTGTATGTGTGCGTGTAGTTAGGCTCGTACACCCAGGTGAGCTCAGAGTAAATGGGAGTAGAGTTACTAATGGGGCTGAGTCTTCCTCTTTTTGTTTGGTGAAAAAAGAATGAAGTATCCCGTAAACGCCTCCCTTCCAGAAGTCCATTGTAGCCCCCAGGGGAAAAGGAGGAGTGAAGGAAGGGAGAAAGGGAGAGAGAAACAGAGATGGGTGGTGTTTTCAATCTCATCACATTACAAGTGCATTTACACGACGGGAGAAGATGGCTGTTGGCGAAAAGTGAGCCTTCCAGTCGTCGCTAGCTAACCCTTTTAGCTGGAAGGAGCGCTGGCTTTCTGGTGCCATTCACAATTGCGTTAGCTGTACGCTCATAATGGCCTCGGATTGGGTTACCCCTTTGCTTTAGAGCAAACAGGACTGGCCTTAATTGCCTTACCAATATTTGCATGTCCCTCTTCATGTTATCGAACACTGTGCTAAGTAACTGAGCACCTCCGCCCAGGTGCTATTTCTAGTTTGTTTGTACATGCCACAGAGAAGGCTGTTGAAACAGAACAATTACTAACCAGATTTCACACCATAATGGAAGGAAGAATGCTTTCTCCATTTCCCCTGGCTTGCTTCCTGGCACAGGGGCACTGTGAATGCACCCAGAGGTCATGACCTTAATATGTGTTGATCTTGGATCTGTGCCAAATGCTAGAATTCATGTTTGGTTGTTTTCATGTTTCATCAATTTAAAAAAATAAAAGTTGGTTTTGTTTGTTTGTTTGTTTGTTTGTTTTTGTTTTTTGCCAATGTTTTTCGTTGTTTTACGGTTAATATGCCTTTACAAACATGTTTGAAAAATCAAAACCCTAAATATAAAATCTCAAAAATCCCAAACTCAAAAAACCTTATTATTTATCTTATTTTATGTAAATCAGGTTAAAGGTAAACCGTCCAGGATTCCTTGGGAAAAGTAGAAACCTGACGTTTATTATAAGCCCAGAGTAAATACTAGCTAGTTAGGCTATTTTATTAGTACATTAAAAAGTTCCCTCATTATAGTTCATATCTTCCATTTTGACACAACTTAACTGTACTCCACATCTCTTGAGCAGATGACAGTGATTGACTAAATGCTGAGCTGGACCACTCTGAAAGTGTTTCCCTGGGAATCCCTGGTGCTTCACCTATTGACCTAATGTACACAAGAATAGTATTTGTAAGATTAGAATTTTTTGAGATTTGTATTTATTTATGGCAAAACTGAAACAGTAATTTCAAATAATGCTTTTGAAGGCAAAATTACAAACTAGCAAGTTAAAAAAAAACACCACAAGCAAAAAAAAAATCTAAATGAATTAAATACACAACAGAATTTTTTTTTAATGTTTTGTGTATATAATCCCAATATGCAAAATTCCTGTGCAAATACCAAAAAACAACAAAAAAAACAATATTCTCCATTTATTTAACTGAAATAAATGGATCATTACCACTGCTGCTGACTAACTAACCAAATGACTTTATTTATTAGCAGGCTAACATGATGTTTTGATTGTAGCCCATTCTTTCTTTTTAACTGTACACAAGGTCAAGTTTACATTCATGTTAGCATTAACTTGTGTTTAGCTGTGGCATGTTTTATAATAAATTCAAATTTGATCTAAAAGTCCATTTCATAAAACCTGTATAATCTGTAAGATCTGTACAATTATCGCTAACTGCTAATTAGCTTAACATCTTGTAGGCTATTACTAATAAATAGGCTACAATAGCACAAACTTCTTTGTGATGTCTAATGTACATTGTCCAGAGAAAGGAAGAAAACAAATCAAGCTAACATTAACTTTGCCTAGTCAACTAGCTGTCCACTATCATGTTGATAGTGAGAAATTCATGCTGGTTTTTTTTCTGTTTTTTTTTAGCAGTAAAAAAACACTAGCGGTTAAACACTAGCGTTTATTATTTAGCTAATGTGATGTTGCTGCTATGCAGGGGATTGCGTGTTTCAGACATCATTAGAGTAGGTAAAACAGAAGACAATGTTCACAGCCTTTAATTATTAAAACTTTGAGTTAATTATTAATGTGCATAATATGAGGATGAGAATAAACTGGGGGAGATAATCTTTTCCAGATAGTGTTTTAAGAGCACATGGCATGGCGCAGTAGCAGTATTAACGACCGAGTGTGTGTTTAGATGTGCACGGCTGGGCGTAATGGTAAATGCATATACAGCCCTGGCTTGCATAATAACTGGGGAAAAGGCATTTTTGAGGAATATGGGATGTCTTTACATGATTCTGGTTAGGCTCTCTGTTGTTCTTTGCGTAATGTGAGACTTGGACTCCTGCAGTGAGGGCTAACAGTCTTTCATAGTTTCATGTTTCCCAGTGATGTTTTTTTTTTCTTACATAGACTCCTTGTTTTTGTTCAATTTCTCCTCTTTTGCGTCTTTTATCACCATGTGTCTATTTATTCAGCCAACATCTTTAGGCTGTAATTAATTGTAATCTATTCAACCTCTTTTTCAATAAGCAATGATACTGTTTGTGTGTGTATATATATATATATATATATATATATATATATATATATATATATATATATATAATATATATACAAATATATTTTTTATAAACCATTGTTTTGTTTGCAATTGTTTATATAATACTAGTGGAGGGCACTGTGTGTGTGTGTGTGTGTGTGTGTGTATATACACACGATATATATATATATATATATATGTATCGTGTGTGTGTGTGTGTATATACACACACACACACACACAAACACACACACACAGTGCGCTCCACTAATATTGGCCACCCCTTGGTAAATATGAGCAAAGAATGCTGTGTAAAATTGTCTTTATTGTTTAACCTTTTGATCTTTTGTTGAAAAAAATCACAAAAATACTCTGCTCACATGGATCAAACAATTGCAAACAAAACAGTGGTTTAAAAAAATATATTTGCTAAATATAGGTGTGCTACAATTATTGGCACCCTTTTAATTAATACTTTGTGCTTTCTCCCTTTGCCAAGATAACAGCTCAGAGTCTTCTCCTATAATGCCTGATGAGGTTGGAGAATACATGGCAAGGAATCTGAGACCATTCCTTCATGAATGAATCTCTCCAAATCCTTCAAATTTCGAGGTCCATGCTGGTGGTCTCTCCTCTTCAGCTCACCCCGCAGGTTTTCTATCGGTTTCAAGTCAGCGGACTAGGATGGCCATGGCCGGACCTTGATTATGTGGTCAGTAAATCATTTTATGTTGATTTTGATGTATGTTTTGGATCATTGTCCTGCTGGAAGATCTAACCATGGACCATTTTAAGCTTTCTGGCAGAGGCAGTCAGGTTTTCATTTAACATCTGATGATATTTGATATTTGAGTCTACGATGCCATGTATCCTAAAAAAATGTCCAGAACAATTTCCTGTTCCTAGTCACCCAGGTGTATTAAAAAAGTAAAAAATGTAAATAATAATAATAATAATAATAATAATAATAATAATAATAATAATAATAATAATAATAATAAATAAAAATTAAAAAATGTACTCTGGCACTTACACCTCTACTCTGCGCACATTGCTTCTTCTGGAACTCAATTAATGGATCTTGTAGGGTATCACTATTTGCATTGTTCTCTGTTTGATATATCGCTTTGCTTGTATTTCCTCATTTGTAAGTCAATTTGGATAAAAGTGTTTGCTAAATGAATGAATGTAAATGTAAATGTAAAATATCAATGGGAATATACTTCAATTATATTTTTCTCAGATGAATTCATGGGGTGCCAATAATTGTTGCACACCTATTTTTCTAATTTTTTTTTTTTGATAAGCCTGTGTTGTGTTTGGAATTGTTTGATATCCATAAGAGCAAAGTATTTGTGTGTTTTTTTTTTTTTTTTTTTAGCAAAAGATCAAAAGGTTAAACAAGAAAGACAATTGTTCACAGCATCCTTTGCTCATATTTACCAAGGGTGCCAATATTAGTGGAGGGCACTGTATATATAGGGAATATTTAGGGGAAAAGATAAAGGGGTCTCATCTTGCGGCTGTCATGAGTGACATACCTTTCCAACGTGCGTAAAGGCTTTAAGTGCATCTCTGAAATGGGGCTGAAATGTGCCACATTCTTGCCTGATGAACAGACTGAAAGTGATGAAATGTTGACCTACATAATGACAGAGCTAAGTGCTCAGTGTTTACACCCACTCACACACTTTCGCACAACGCCCTTGCCACCTGGCCAAACAACCAGTAATTCAAAGTAGCTGAAAAAAGACTATGACTCTTTCATTTAGTTTTTTTTTTTGTTTTTTTTTTCCAACAAAAAAGTTTCTTCATGTGTTACTGTATCAACTTTAAGATCAAACGAGCAAATAAAGATGGATCCCTTTCCTACTTCATAAAAGCAGAAGGAAATAAATAACAGCATATTTACAGATACCTCACTTATACATGTCCTGAGACCTCCCCAGTCAGTAAATGCTTCAAGACCAAGCTGTCTCTTCCTTTTTTAAATTCCTTTTTTTAAATCATTCTATACATTCTCTCTTAATCTATATGACTGTAAGCCAGCGGGCGGTAATCTGTTTAAATATTACAAAGCAACAGGCCCAAACATGCCATGGCATTCACAGCTGCTCCCAGGAGGACTGTCTCTCTCTCTCTCTCTCTCTCTCTCTCTCTCTCTCTCTCCTCTCTCTCTCTTCAGCTTTGAAACCTGAAAGTAATCTCCTGTACTATCTGTTGTAATTATTTTGTAGTATATAAAAGAAAAATAAACAATGCAGTTAATTTTATTTTTATTATGAATAAATCAACTGAGACATAATTGTGTTATCCTTAGCATAATGTCAAATGATCTTTGTTTAATACATATAGCACCAGTCTCTGAAATAATTGTTCTTAAATGAAATATAATAGGATTTGATTCAGCATTTCATTTGGTATTCATGGCTTTTGTCCAAATGCATTACATTTAACAGAGCGCATCATTAAATTACCCCCATCCTCATTACTAGTGCTGCATCATCAGAATAATACAGTTGCTCATATAATGAAAACAAACTCCTGATTGTGTTAGCTCAAGCTACTTTACTATTTCGGTTCAAGCTGACCTACAGTACATCTGCTAAAACTTAAATTTCTACAGTATTACCTGTTTGTAATTTCTATATGGACAGAAGCTTGTGGACACCTGTCCATTACACCCATATGTGGTTCTTCTACAAACTGTTACTGCAAAGTTGGAAGCACACAATTTTCTAGCATGTCTTTGTGTGTTGTTGGATTATAATTTCCCTTCACTGGAACTAAGAGGTCCAAACCTGTTCGAGCATGACAATGAGCCTGCACATAAAGTAAGCTTCATAACATGTTTTGCCAAGGTTGATGTGGATGAACTCGAGTGCTCAGCACAGAGCCCCGACCTCAACCCTGAACACCTTTGAGATTAATTGGACCCTAGGCCTCATTGTCTGACATCAATACCTGACTTTACTAGTGCTCTTGTGGCTGAATGAGCACACATCAAGGCCACGCTCCAAAATCTAGCATAAAGCATTCCCAGAAGAGTGCGAAGTTATTATAGCAGCAAAAAAAACAACAAAAAAAACCCCACTTCAAATCCATATCTAAAATAAGTATCATGATTTCACAAGTAACTTTCTAAAATGTGTTATTTGTATCAAATATGCATTTTCCTGTAAGTAAAAATAGCACCTTAATGACCTGTTACGTCTCATGTCATATAGATTATACAGTAGCTAAAAGCTACAATGGCCAGGGATGATTTTATGAGTCTTACTGTTTTTTTTTTTGGGGGGGAGGGGGGCAGTTAAGTCTGAAATCCATTGTCTTTTGATTAAGACAAAACTGCCCTGATAATTGTCTTATCATTAGCGTAATGTCAAGCACAAGTACCCTTATTCATTTTAACTGAATTTGATTAACAGAAGTAGCTCCAACATGTCATGTTCATTAGAAAATGGTACTTGGTTCAGAATTTAATTATATTTTATTCCATTTTTTGGTCCAAATCTAGTGTATTTAACAGATTAAATTATCCTCATCCTTTTCCTAATCCTCATCATCAGAACGATTACCATTGCTCATATGATTAATACTGTTTTTCAGTACCAGCTCCAGCTGTTGTTGTCTGCTGTTTCACCTGTTGCTCATCAAATTATTTAGAAATCCACACTATATCCATTACACATAATGCTTGGAGCACATGGTAAAGAGAGCCTATTTATAGAGGTTAACAAAGCATTCATTAGTTGCCTAAACAATCACACACACACAATCACACACACACACACTTTTTGGACAATATTTCTGTAGTTTGTAAGTCTACATGCACTTTCACTTCCCACTAAGTGTGTGAAAAAGGGATGCATTCCTTGAGCTTTGCATGTAAAGCAAACTGTTAAAGCACTTAGGAAGCAGGGCGTGTCTTAAAACTGATTTCATTTCCTCATGCATCTGCTAACGGCTACACCTGCTGTGATGGCATATTCCACATCTCTCTAATGAAGACTTTAAAAAGCTGCATATTTCCATCAAGTAAACCTGTGTGCAGGGTCATGGTAGACTTTTCTCTTACGCTTTAGTCTATTTTACCTCGCTCTCGTCCGTCGTCACACATTTGAAAAATGTCTGGAACCCAGCAGGGCTAATAACTTTGATATGAAAAATGTTACAGCGCTGTTTATACAGCATGACTGGGGCCATGATACTGTAAACTATTATAGGGTCCAAGAGTATAAGTCCGATATCAAGAATTTTTTTTTATTTCATCTGTTACCAAAGTCTAGTGCCCTTTTCTTTTACCTGCAGCTTCAAGTCTGGAATGCTTACTATGTGCACAGTAAAAATCGCCAACACATCACATATTTAAACTTAGCCTTAAAACAGTTTATTTCACTGAGTTTAATTATCTCTAGGGATGGTCCAATTTCAGAATCAACTATTCGGTTTCCGATATAATGGCAAGCTTTTTGAATGTGACGACAGATAGAAGTCCTTCCTGAGAACAATATGCAGAATATAGCTATAGCTATAGCATTTGCAATCATGTTTGCATCATATAATAAATTCTTTTAGTCTGTGCACACCATTGGGGGACTACATAAAAGGAAAAGTTTCCATACATGCTTTAGAATTTGATAGAGGAGCATTGATATTTTGGAGCAATTTTGTGGCTGGTGTTTGGATTCCACAAAGTAGCATGAATATTTAGCTTTAAACCTGATAACCTCTGCTAGGAGGGTAAAACATGGCCATAGATTGGTTAGGATTATGAACCCATTCACCCAAATCAACTCAAAAACTGTTGCAGGACAAAAAAAAAATTGCAATGGCTATCCCAGTGTCTGGGATTTGAACTCTATTGAAAACATGTGGTTTGAATTGTAGAGGGAAAGACACCTAGACAGACACATTGTATAAGCGTGTGCATGTCGAAGAACAAATATCTCCATCCGTGTGAGACATTACAGGAAGAGGCTCAGTGCAGTTATTGTCTCCAGAGGTAGGCTTCACCAAACCAAATTGTAACTGTGAATGTAAATGATCATAAAAACAAACAAACAAAAAAAAACACTAGTTTTTCATTTTGTGTTAGTCATTTTTGCTTGTGCCAATAATTCTGGAGTTGACTGTAGAAAACCTTGGCAAATTTCTCAAAGAACATGGGCTGTAACCTCTTATAAATCTTTCTGTAGTAAACAGGAACTGGTCATAATTTAATCTGCAAACCACAGACCTGAATAAAATGTTCAGTGCTGAAAAAAAAAAAATTCACGCTATTACTCAAATCAAATTTTAGGCAAGTGGTTTTCATAAATGGTGACCGTGCTATAACCATGACCAACCTTGCAAAATACACGGTCAGATTTGGTTCACGTGCTGTTAAGGTCCACCTGTCTAATGAGTGTGGCAGAACTGGCCAGGCTTTCCGGGTATTATGCTAATCAGATCCCCTTCATACCCATTAGGTCGCGCAACGGCTTCAAACGGCGATTTGTTCTGTAAATAGTTCATTCAGGCTGCGCTGAAACACCTTTCTCTCTCCCAACGTAATTGAATCTTCAAAGGGGCATTTGGCCCTGCGTCCGTGGCACTAAATAGCATGTTCGTCTGAAAAGAAGGACCAAGGATACATGTTTATCCGTTTCCAATTAGCCACCCTATCATGTGCATTCGTAATTACTGTGGAGAAAAGCTGAAGAGACACAATGGAGGCCTGGATGGATGCTCGGAGATGGCACTGCATTTAGGAAGGTTAATGGAAAAGCATAGTTTTGCTAATGAGCCCTTTTCTCGAGAGAAACTCAGAGATAAATCGCTGTGATAATATAAAGTACTCAGCTCTCCTGATGGAAAAAAAAAATGAAATTTGTAGAGCTAGAGACCTAGTGATCAGAAAATTGTGAGCTCAAATCCCAGGACTGCTAAAGAAACACTGTTGAACCCCTGAGCAAGATCCTCAAACCTCAATTACTAGCTACATGCTTGTATTGTGTTCTATCTGGATAATCAAGACTGCTATGTACATGTATACAATACACAAACTGCACACCTTATTAAACATTTCAACCACAGCTTATATAAAGCTGACATAATCTAAATAATGAGGTATCCAAATAAAATAAAATGAAGTGGTAAACAAATCGAACAAGGTCAGAAAATAGAAGTGCTTTTAAATCTGAACTTTTTTATTAATTAAATACACCATACTGGAGCCAATGTCTCTGAAAATATCACAAATAGATTTCTCTCTCATTCAGCATTTACAAGTGGACAGCTATGAGCTTAGTTGCTATGGTTCAGGTTCCGGTAGGAAGGGGCAGGGTAACGTGGAGGATGTACGGTAGCCACGTTGGGACAAAAACATTTACATGCATACATACGTGATAGTTTTACAAATACACCAAGAGTGTTCATGATTCGATTTGCACAAAAAAGCCACGGATACTTCTTGGAACCCAGTCTTTTTGATTCTTGAATCACCCGAAAAACAAAACACATTCCCTTTACAACATTTAAAATATAGAAAGCGGAGATAGTTGAAGAAAAAGAGAATAGATAAGGAAGTAAGGAGAAAAAAAAGAAGTAAAAAGGAAAAAAAAAACGCAGTCTGTTTTGCCCCTGTTAATGATCAAACAAATGTAACAACTGCGAATCGAAAAGCTGCAGCTGATTAGCTTCATTTATCTGACGCTCTCCTTTTCTCTTACTTTCGCTTATCCAAAATGTCCTTCAGTTTGGTCTAATTCTCTCTTTTCACTATCTCTCTCTCACTCTTCTCTCACTCTCTCTCTCTCTCCGTCTTTGAGTCCCACAGGGTCTGATCAGTCTCCTGTAGGTCATGGAGTCCTCAGATTTCCATTGGAAGCGCCTCAACGCTGGGAATCCGCCTATGAACAGGGGTCAGGTCGGGGGGAGGTTTAGAGAGGAATTCTGGGATAATCATAAGGGGAAGCTGGGGTAGTGCTGCGACTCCGGAAGTGGATAGGAAAGGAGGGTGGGGCGGCGGTCAGGTCAGGACTGAGAGATCTTCAGTGACAATGAGCGAGGGCTGGAATGAAGGCACACATCCCGCTTTGATCAACTCCTCCCTCCTAACACACCTGAGAAGAGAGAGAGAGAGAGAGAGAGAGAGAGAGAGAGAGAGATCATAACATGTATTAGACTCGCTCAGAACAGGGCAACCATTATTCCAAAGTAGGCCAGTGTGTAGCAGATGGGCTAAATTACAACCAGGGAGCTATATTACTGCTCTAGTTTAAACAGAAAATCAGCAAGCTTTTAGCTTTTAAGGTAGGATATTTTACATTTTCATAATGGTATGGTATTGGATATTTTTGAGGCCTTATTTTCATAATCATAAAACACAACACACACACACACACACACACACACACACACACACAAATAAGGCATATGATCATGGTGATGGTGTGGGAGGGCATGGCTGAAATATTCAGTGTATTTTCATAATGTTTGAAGGAATACATTGTGAAGAAGTATGGTTATGTGTGATATTGTTTTATTCCATCAAATCAGTTCCTCTCATTCCCATTAAAAGCCCAGTGTGTAGCGCACTGACAATTCCACCATGACATACAATTAGATTCCACTTGAAGTCTTTTGCATTATTTTTCTAAAGTCACACCTTCCTAGAAATGGTCACACAATCCTAAACATATCTCTGTTGTGGATTTCACTGCCTGGAAGATTAAAAGTAAACACCTCTCAGGCATTTGGTAACAGAGGAGAACAAAAAGTGTGTTACATAAAGTCCCTAATTCTCAGTGTCTAATGTATGTATGTATATGAACTAAAACAAAAATGAATAAAAAAAAAAGATATACAACTAAAATACTAATAATAATAATAATAATAATAATAATAATAATAATAATAATAATAGGTATCTGTTAACAGGTGAGAAGAAAAAGTGCTTTACTCTGTGTTAAGTATATGAGCTAAAAATAGAATTAAATGATAAAAAATTATATATATATATATATATATACACACACACACAAGTATAATAATAATAATTTGGCAACAGCTTAGAACTTTCAGTGGTATATGACAAACAAACAAATCAACAGAAGAAGAAGAATATCCTAAAAGTCAGTCATACTTTTTCAAAATATCTTTGTATATATGTCTGTGTCAAATGAAGGTGGTGTTCTGTACTGGCAGCTCTGCTAAAGCACCCGCTTAATTTATTGATTGGCGAGGCTTTGGAAACCATCTGCTGCCCTATTTCCTCCACATTAACTCACAAGAACGTTTTATGAAGTTAGTCTCTTTTTGTCTCGGTTTTGAGCAGCGCTTCAGCACAGCCCCCAGGGTGCACGGCTTCTCCGGAGCAGAGCAACAGGGACAATTAGAGGAACGTCTAAGCAACAGCGTTCTGCTTTCACAGACAGTCGAGCCCAACTTCGTTCTCTCTCTTCCGTTCCTTTTGTTTTAAACATTCTAGGGGCAATTTACTTCTCCCTTCCTTCCTCAAGTTACTAGCAGGGTTTCGTTCTATTAGTAATTGCAACTCCCCCGCCCCCCCTTCCATACATAGACTCACACACACACACACATTCGGGGGGCTAATTAAGGAGAAGGCAGGGAAGGTTTGGCTCCCTCGGGCTCGGCCTCAGCATGAGAAAGGTAATTTGTCTGTCCTGAACAAAGAGATTAGGGAGAAGCCAGGAAGCCCACTTAATAAATGAGCATCAAATGTCCTGAGCCGCCGACATGCACAACGCCAATTATGTCGCCATGAAATCGCAAATAATAAAAACATTGGCGGCCAGACGGGACCTCGTATACACTGAAGTAGAGGAGGCTTTCGACTCCTCTCTGACTCTCCTGTTGCACTGCTTTTGCATAGATTTCATGCCGTAGTTTGCACATTTTTTAGGAGCCGAGTCGATCACTTGGGGCTCACGCTTCATTCGGATTGGACGAGTGAAGTATGGAAAGGCTTAGCCATACACACTGTATCTCTGCTATCAAGAACTGTATTGCTGTGCTGAATCCCATAATAACTCAATACTCTACGGCATTATTCATCTCAAGCATCTGCTGAAGACACTTGGACACGTCAACTCTTTTTTTCCTCTCTAGTGAGCAGGGAGAGGTGCCTGTGTGTATTTAAGACTTCTCTCCTTGCTATAATTAAAGCAGCATGGCCAATATTCAGATTGCATTTTAGCATTAATAATTCAGCTGTTTTCACTACAATTGATGTCGTGCCATAAATAAACAATGAGGCCTCATATTTACCGCCGCTGTTGTCAAGCGAGAGGAGTGAGGGAGGGACCGACGGCTTAAGCAGACATTTCAAATTAAGCTAGATAATGCAAAGGCATTCAATTTGAGACACGCTGCCCTCTTAGCACTGATTTGTAAAAGTGACGAGCTCTTAAAAGCCTTCTGACGGAATAGCAAGCTTAATGGAGCTCTTTCCTTCATGCACTCTTCATCTCTTGTCATCTCACTCTCTTCTTCCTCACTGGTCTTTTTCCTGCACTCCTTTTTCTAGGCTTTCTGCTCCCTCAGGCTGCCCTTGTTCTTAGTCCTTCCTCCTTTTCTTCTCTTTCTGGAAGGTGAAATCCATGCACACACGCACACGTGCACACACACACACACACACACACACACACACACACACACACACACACACACACAGACTCACATCCACCCACACATCTGCTCTGTCTGCGTATCAATACTCATTATGTGTCACTAAGCTGCTGCTGATACAGTCGGATGGCGATGAACTCTGTGGTTACACACTGTCCCAAAGGCCAGAGCAGGAATTACATAAATAAATCTCTCATTTTATTTATTACTAGCTTAGCATGCTGCCTGGAAGGACTGAAAACTGAGGTCATTACATTGAGATTACAAATAATGCTTGCAATAACGGAAAAACGTTGGAGGAGACCCTGGTGCAGAAGCATGGGAACAGTGGCAGCAGTTGGTGGATCATACATAATAATACAGCTAAAATAGTTCATAAAAAAAGTTTGTTTCGTTCCACAGAAACCATATTTAATCAACAATTCATTAATAATTACTGGGTTGTTAGATATTTGGTAAATACCAATGGAAGAAGATTGAACATTTTACAGAACTGTTACTGGAATTATTTATTTATGGAAGTTTACTGTGAAACTCTTTTTATTTTATTTTTTTTTAAAACACAACACAAAACAGGTAGGCTGAGATATAGCGACTGCTCTGTAAAATATTTAACAGATTCATAACAAAAAATGCATATAATATCCCAAACTTCATATGGAAATGTAGTGTACAGTGGACAAAAAAAAAATACAAATAAATAAATAAATAAATAAAAAATATATATATATATATATATATATATATATATATATATATATATATATATATATATATATATATATAAAGATGAATTCTTTTGTCAAACCAGAACAATTACATTTACAGCATCTCATTTAAACAACTGAGCAATTGAGGGTTAATGACCTTGAACTGATGACCTTCCCATCAGTAGTCCAACATCTTAACCATTTTGCTGTTACCATAACACAAATATACATTTTTATGAATAACCAAATGTGTTTTTAAGTTCAAAGAAAAACTTTTAAAAGAGCACCTTTTGTCTATCATAGAGGAAAGCATTGTTCTTGGCCTTTCTGTTGTAAATGTGATACATATTGAATGGAGGGGTGTAAAACAGCAACGCAGCGAAGGCCAGGTGATATTCTGACCACAAGGCAATAAGTCAGGATCTGCTGATTGGCATCGGGGAGCACTAAAAATTCAAACCTGTGTCATCAGAAACGAGGGCGATCCATCCGCTGTGCAAAATTACAATTTGTCTTCAGTCAATAGGATTTAATATCTATCGCAGCTCATGAAAGCGCAAATGAATCAATGTCATCAATACATAATCAGTCTGAAATATGAAGGCAGCAGAATTATGTTGGAAAACTTTTTACTTTCCCCCACCCCACCCCCCTTCTTTCACTTAACCAACACCGAGCTTGCGTTAGCAGTCCTCTCATTTTATGGAGCTGACATTAATTGTGACAAATTAGCTTTCACCGAGACTGAATTGCTCTTGTCTTGCAGGCCTGACCTTGGGCCTGAGGGGCTTTCGGCGAGCGAGTTAAAGTGCTTTTAGATCCGCTGTCATTTTTCCCCCTTTAAAAAGCAATTCTGCTGCTGTCACGCTTCCTGTGTCGTCCTCTCCGGATAACAACCAGACGTTTAGTTACTCACAGCGACTGTAGATAAATATACATGCTAAGCTAAGGGCTTAGTGACAAACAGCAGTTGGGTCCATATGCAGCGAGCGTATGTTGGGAATGTAAATCGATTACACTCCTATGAATGACACGAGACAGGTGTGGTGAACAAGAGGACGACACGGAAGAGCTCGTATTCCAGAACGACACTCTCACCGGGGGAACTAATAAAAAATGTGGATGATAAGAAATCTGTTGTGTAAGTTTGCAACCTGCAGTGAAGAGATTTCTTCTAATTAAATGATAAATTATAGCTTTTTAATGAGCACCAGATGTCAGATGTGGGAAATGTGCCAAATGAAATAACAGTATGATACTTGAGGACATTTTCAAAATGAAAAATATCACAATTTCAATCAAAAACTGCAAGAGAGAAATGCTACATGTATAAATCAGATTCAATTAAAATTATTTTTCTTTGTGTGTGTCCAGTGTTTACAAGCTATTTAATAACAAACCTGTGGGAGAGTGAAATGGCTACTTTAAAGGAACAGTTCAGCCAAAAATTAAATGTGCAGAATTTTAATCAGTTGTAATCAGTCAGCCAAGACGTGTTCGTTGCCTGAAGTTTGTTTCTTTGGCTTTGCGCTATATGTAACTAACGAGTAAGGAAAGCGTATAAGCTAGAGTATGAAGAAGCGTTGTGCAAACTGGATGTTTAAATCATCACACTCCTTCCTCAACAGACAGTTTGGTGCAGTAATATCATTCGTACATAAATGTATTAATACAGTTACAAAATTAGTCCATATTACAAATATACAAATAGGAACTATATAATTATCAGACTTATTACTAACATACACATTTTGGGTCACAATCTGAAGTGTGTGCAGGGTGACACCAAAATACATGCTGAGGAATAAAAAGGATTTCATGACAGCAGATATTACTGGGTTCTTTTTTTTTCTTTTTCTTTATTTTTTTGCTTTGTGACGTACTTTTATTTATTTTTATATACAAGTGTGTCATACAGTGTCAGAAATGACAATCTGAGGCAAGTGTGTGTAATGATTTAGTTAAGCAGTGCACTCAAATTAACTTTCCTTATTAGCAACATTCGCCTCCAGCACAAAACTAAACAAGCAAACTTTAGATGAAGATAATAAAATTAATCAGCACACGCACCTCAAGGGTGAGACTAAAGGGTCTCACCTCTTATTTTTATTCTCTATAATTTTGCACTAATGTATATTTTTGGAAAATATTAATATCATCTGTCTTTATATATAGATTGTTAGTGTATTGTTATAGTTATTTGTTATTTGTTTACTGTCTGTATGTTTATTGTCTGGTTTTATAATGTGGCTGCAGAGAGGCATTCAAGCAAGAATTTCATTGTTCTTTTATATATTGCAATAAAGCTTTGATTCCGTGAATATTCGTCATTTGATTGGCTACATTTCAGAGAAGTAGAAGCGTGTGTAAATGTCATCTCTGGCCTGAGCTGTTCCTTTAACATTCAATCAGCTTCTTGTTATTGTGAGTAAAAAAAAAAGGTTTGTCAGTGATGTAGCACTGAGAGTAATGGCCCCTATATTGCGATATTGATATAACATGTTGTATATCAGTTGAGAGAAAAGTAGTGCAATATCCCAACTTGCTGATTCCTGGAACGAATCCTGGCGTTGCAAAAGCCGATCTGTCCGGTTTGTATTTCCGAGTGTGTTTATGTGAGTGGCGTAGCACTAAGCAGAAGAGCTGGTGTTTACCTTCTGATCAGGAAGGAGTGGGTTCGTCTGCAGTGAAGTCAAGTGGCCGTTCATGAGTGCTGTGGGTCTATCGTGTTCGCAGAACAAGCTGCCGTTGATGTAGTGGAACCGGTCTCCAGGGACCAGCCGGTTCCGGCAGGTAGAACACGTGAAACACTGCCAGAGAGTGTGACAATAGGGTCTCGTTACCCACAATGCAACGGTTTAACTTTCACTCACACACACACACACACACACAGACGCACCACTACAGTACATCTACGCTCGAAGGTTTAGAACTGGCGAAAGGTTTCTGAGTAGAATTTGAAACAAATCATTTACAAGCATGATTTCTAATCTGTAATCATATCAAATTAGAAATTATTTATAGGATGAAAAATAATGATGCTTCCAAGGAGGATGAGAAGAATTCTGTGATGTTGGTTATTATATTAATACTTTAGGTGATTGAAAATATCAACAAATTAACATTACATGCGCTTCTGTTCATTCGTGTGCATAATGTAATACTCTCCAGCATGAAGGAGATGTAGATTGAGAGGTGTGTTACCTTGAGGTGGTACACATTGCCCTGTGCCCTCATGACCAGTTCACTGGCTGGGATGGACTGTCCACAAGCACTGCACGCCCCACTGTTCCCAAATAACCTACACACACACACACACAAGTTAGCAAAAGTGCTGAGACAGATGGCAAAATATTTAACCGCAGAATGCACTTATGGCCTGTAGCTACTGATATTCAACACATAAAAACACACAGAGTGAGTGAGTGAGTGAGTGAGCGAGCGAGTGAGCGAGCGAAGAGAGAGAGACAGTCAGAGTGAAAAAGCTGCTCAAACAAAAGTACAAATAACAAATGAAAGAAAAAGTAGCCAAGAAGTTCAACAATCCAACAAACAGTTCTGAAATACAATATCTTCATTTTGAAATGTAAACTGTTCGTCTTGATCTGAACTTTATTCAAGTATTTATCAGAACTTTGGATGGAATAAAGCAGAATTAATATATGCACGATGTCTGTTTACACTTGACTGTGATAATAAAATCCTACAGTGAGGCTTACAGTAGCTTATATCGCTGCAATATCCTGCCTGCAGCAATGGCAATACACACACTCTCTCTCTCTCTCTCTCTCTCTCACACACACACACACACACACACACACGGAAACAAATGGCGTCTTCAATTTTTCTGATATTGGAAAATGTAAAATCGTTGTAATGCCAGCAGTCCAAATGAAAAAAATCCTGTCGTGTCCTCCAAAAGCTTGTAGCGCTGCCGCTCGCCTACGTATTACCTTCAGCACTCATTTTTTTCACTACCTATAATAACCTGGAACATAAGCAATCAGGACCTAAGAGCATTTGATTGTACATCTAGAGGGAGATGTAGTGCTTTAGCCATTACGAGAGCGGCGCGTGCTCCGTTTCCATTAGAAACCCTCAGCTAGCCCGGCTTGATATATAATGTGCATGGGTTAACCTTTTCAATCACGGTGTCAACACTTTAGATTTGCTGGCGCTCATCTCTTTCATCCCTAACCCTCTCTCTCTCTCTCACACTCTCTCTCTCTCGGCCTCTTGATAATGAAATGCTTGCTCCTGCTTCTCTTCTATCTGCCTTCAGAGTCCACAATTTAGATTACTTCATCTCGCCGAGCAACAAACTGAATGAAATTTCGATTTGAGCCGAAAGTAATTTACTGGGATCTGGACCCATTTGTCATCATATCTCACTGGTGTTTGCTCTATCAGTGCACTTTTCCTATGCAATCAAATAAGACCACAGCATCTGACAAGCTCTGGCGGGAGGGACTGAGGGAGAGGGTGAGATAGAAAATGTGGAAAGGAAGAACGAGTGGAAGTGGGATATTCAGTGGGAGAGCGAGGCAAAAGAGGTGCAGAGACAGAAAAGGGCAACACTGGAAAGCTTGGAAAATTTGCACTGAAGAAATAATGAGGAAAAACCTGATGGATATTAAAAAAGTACGGCATAAGTACTGCTTCATTCTGCCACCTGACTGTAATTTAATTCCTTATAAACTTAGTATGCACATTCCTAATGTGAGAAAAGCAGCGTGATTTCACAACTCTCTTGTTTCTGGAAATCTCCCTTCGCTTTGCATGTTTTGCAGCTGCGTGTTCTAGTGAGAGAGAGAGAGATAAAAAAAAACAGCATGTCGCTTTAATATTGGCCCTCAGATAGCTGCTCATAGGCAAGCAAAGAAACAAATTTTGCTGTGGCATCGATTGGGGAGGCTCAATCAAAACTCAATTTCAAAAGTAATTAGCTCCAGGCCTGTGACAACGGCGCGCCTTCGACGGCGTAAATTGAACGGACGAGCCGTGGAAAATGTCAGAGGGATATCTTTAAATGCTGCCATTCTCCTCAACTGCCAAATGACATCTAGCTTAATCTTCCGATAGTGCTTCAGCTCGGAAAAGCTTTTTCGCACACTCAACCCTTCAGCACTCAACACACATTCCACTGTTTACAGTCTTGTCCTATTTCGGCAGGGTTGTTGTTGTTGTTTTTTTTAATTTCCCATGTGTGGACATCTTTAGGAAAAACTGAGAAAACACAGGGAAGCAGGATTTCATTTTATCAGTGTGAGCTATACGTAGCGGGTTAATGATTTGACCAGGGGTTGGCTCCTGATAGTATTTGATTTAAGGGCCTGAAGGCGTTAGGTGCTCAATTAAGTCGCTATCAGTCTGCCCTTGGCCTCTAATGGTCTCTCTCTCACCATTGAGCTGCAGTCTTATAGGGAGAGGAAGGTAGAGCAAGCCTGGGTCAGTATAATTAAAGCCTGGGGACTCTTTAATTGCAGTGACACCGCTGGTTTTCACCTCCTTCTCTCAGAACCGCACCGATCTCTGCCTTAGTTGTTGTTCTCTTTCTTTTCTTTCTTTTTTTTTCCTTCAGGCTATTCGCCTTGGCGATCAATCACACATAAGGAAAAGACGGTCTTGTCAACGAGACATCACGGAATGTTGATTTATTAACGTTTTCCATTGCGGAGCAGAAAGATAAAAACAGACGGTCCAGACCATGTCTGTCTTTCATAAGAGAAATATTTGGAGCTGTCTACACTCCATCGAACGATGTCTACTGGATTTAATTTGGATGCTGGCTGTGAGGTGAATTACAACCTAGTGGAGCAATTTAGGGCCATCTGGCAAATGCTGGCCTCTTAGGCAGAACCTTTTGAGCAGAGTGATGTAAGGTAGTACAACAATGATTTCGGCATCACAGTCCATTATAAAAATGCCTCTCAACATTAGCAGCCAAAGAACCTTAAAAGCACCAGGCTTGATACTTAAGCCCGGCTTTGCATAATGGCAAGGCTACATTAGAGGAAGAGATGGTGGGGGGATTGAGAGAGGAGAGAGAGAAAATGAGAGAGACAGGAAGGGAAGGAAAGGGAAGGGAAAAGGGAGGGGGCAAAAAAAAAAAAAGCAGCCAAATTACACTTGGTTAATTCAGAGTAACAGATCTAGTCCCTGGTGGATTGAAGTCCTTGAATTAATTCTGTTATGACAAATCAAGATAAACGTTTCCCCTAAATTGCATGCGATATAATTAATTTCCGAGATCCGAGGTTTTTTTTTCCTCACAGCCTAATAGTTCACATGCTCATGTGCTGTCACTGTGCTCGAGTGGGCTAACTTCAAAGTGATATTAAATAACCAACTATTAGATTTACCTAGCACGTTCTATTGGAAAAGTGCCATTTAATTACCTAGGCCTATTCAATTAAAGAGACAGTGCCCCTCTCCCTCCACCCACCCCTGATGGTCATGTGATTATTCACTAGCAAAATTAATTCTCCCTCCATCACTTTATACTCTGCTGCCTGTACAAATAACACACACCCGGAGCTTAGAGGAACATCCTGAACATAGATTGAATGAACTGTGAACATATTTAGGCTGCAATTTGACTCATTGAGGAAATTAAACATATCACCATAATTACGTAAATTGCAATTAACTAACATTTAAACAGCTTAAAGCTTTTCAGTCACATGTTTTTACTTTGAATTACTTTCTGTGCACAACTTTCCATTATTACTGTATGAATGGTATTAACGCTGTGCTATAAACTGAACTCATTCGGTTCCAGGTGTTTACATTACGTAAAGAAAAACCCCAACTAAAGTTCCTGTTTCCATTTAATACACTCCTGTCTGACTGGGTTAAATGTTTAGCGATGGCGCTCATTCGTTTTATCTGTCTGACTGAAATTAGATGGCCATCATCCCAGGCCATTCACCTCATCTCCCATTAGAGGAAATGTGATGCATTTTCAATCACAGTGTCCCAATCAATTGGCTGAGTGTTTCTGTGTAGGCGGTATTAATATAAGTCAGTCGAGATATATAATTCCATTATTTACACTGCAAGGCCAATTTAATAATCCATTACAAAAATAAGACAGGCCCCTTTAAACCCCCCCCCAGAGGGGACTGGCCCTCATAATAATCCCCCCTACACTTCTCTCTCTCTCTCTCTCTCTCTTTCCCCCTCTCCCTCTCTCTCTCAAAAGCCAATTTGGTTAATTAAATGTTTTGTTTGCGATGCGGCTCTCGTTCATTTCGGACACGTCATTGGGAGCGGATCGGAGCCAGGGACTAGATCTCATTAGATAAAACCCATCAGGACTAAAGGAAAATGGAGGGGGACTCTAATTAAAGCTTTTAATTGTGTGCACTCGCTGTCAGATGTTTTTTTTTTCTCTCTCTCTCTCTCTCTCTTTCCCTCTCTCTCTCCCACTCTCTTGTCCTTTCCTCTTATCTCTCCTCAGATCATCACAGGCCTGTGTGAGCTGCACACTAATTACAAAGAGAAAGGTGCAGGCACTTTTTTCCCCTCCCTGTTCTTTTTAATTAGGGCTGGAGGCTGGGGTTGGCTAGCACTCGATCCCTCCAGATCAGGTGCAGTGGAAAGAGTGGAGGCTCTCGCCGTTTGCATTCGTCCTCTCACTTTTTTGCCCTGGTGCACACCTGCTCGTCATGGCCTAGCCTTTCTCAGGAAAGCAGCACTTGATCCGATTCACATCACGAGCCAAGGTAAACACTGGCTAATGACTAGATTGCCAAAGACACTCTCTCTCTCTCTGTCTCTCAGCGGCAGCCTGGAAGATCAGCGCACATCACAGATGACGTGTCAGTGTTCCTTTTTGCACTCACACTATGCACGAAACATCAAGTTTCAGCTCCTCTGTCGCAATATAAAAACTTTGCATGCTACAGATGTCCTTCCTAATCAACATCACCTTATAATCAGTTAGATATAAGACGTACTTGTCCAAATCTAAACAATTGGATGAACATTTCCAGAAATAAAAAAGGCGAAACTTCCCTGAGTTCAAGTGCACTTCACTTGCCCTTGCTGAGGTCAAACTGTTGAATGATTGCCCTGTCAAATCAGGCAACACCAGGTGAGTGAAACTTCAGTGACCTAGCCTTCACTCCAAGTGTCAGACGCCCTAATGTAAATATTTAAAAAGGCCCTTTTCACTAATTAAATTGTCTCCTTCTGGTTCACAAACACGCCAGACAGGACACGAAAACCCCTTCAAATTCCTGCACACGTCAAACTCGGCCTATCACTCAAGTTTTCTAGCATCTTGTAAAGCAAATGCTGCTGTGGTTCCCTTCATATTATGATGGAAAACAAGCCACGCAGATGTTCTTCAGAAAGAATCCCTTTCGTCTCAGGCTCAGCCAGCATGTCAATTGCTTGACCTCTTTCAGTGAGAGGACTTTACCCACAACGGTTTAATGAGCGCCGCTGTGGCAGAATCTGAGACACATGTTCTCAATGGAAAATCTACCTCTCTCCCTGGGACGCCCAACACCTTACGACTTTTCCCATAATGTCCTGCTCGTCATTACATTCCAAATGTTATTTCACATGGCAATCAAACAGACTTGACGCCCAGTTGGACGTCTTCAGAGATCTAAGACACACTTAGATTAAGAGGCACTCAGTCCATTAGACTGCAATATAATATCTTATATGCTGCCTACATGCAAACATTTGCTACTCTTCAACAGATGAAACAATACACACCCCATCATGCTTTCAGCTCAAACATCTCCGAGCAGAGTTCTGGGATCTTATATGTAGGTATCCCAACATGGATGGCAATATATCCCAGACACACACATACACATACACACACACACACACACACACACACAGTCGGGTCTGACCTGATGTAGTCATTTCTGCACAGGATCATGCCACTCTTGGTGTAGCATGAGGTGCCGATCTCTCCGAGCTGGGCTTGGCAGCACGAGCATTTAAGGCAGCGGCTGTGCCAGTAGCTGTCCATGGCGTAGAGGAGGAAGCGGTCGGCGATCTTCCCTCCACAGCCTGCGCAGCGCTTCCACGACATGGTACCAGCTCCAACTGGTGCGGACTGAGCACTGCCTCCTGGGTTCACCATCGTCTCTGCTAAAACACAAACAAACACAGGTTAATGCTTATTTGAGGGCCTTTTAATCTGCAGGTTTACAGGTTTGCCACTTCTCAGCAGAGGGTCCATAATCAGTCGGCGATGATAAGAGGGAAAAAAACAACTTTTTCGTGGCATTTAGGAACTCAACCGTCATTTGAGCAACACTGCAAGAAAAATGTCCCCGCAATTAAAATCAACAACAAAAAAAGTGAAATAAAACTGATTTCAAGAACTTGTGTCCTAACTCTCACCAGTTTACGTTTCACTATGAACCTGATCCAAAGTGATGACTCTTTAAAGAACGTTCGGATTGTAAGGACCTTTTTGGATGTCATAACCCACGTCCGTATCTCAACCTCGTTTGAAGCACTAATCTGCCCTTGATCCTTATCTAAATGCTGAGGTCGGCTCTTTGGTGATAAATGTCTGCTCGCCTGATAACATTGGGGCTGCTGGAACAATTAAAGAGGCGCTGCATGGCTTTTGTCTAGCTCCTTAAATTGCTTTTAAATAGCACATTACCCTGAGCTGAGCCATTCTTCATGCCGGGTCAATGTTTTCTCTCTGGCTAAGAGTGTGTTATTGCGAATGGAGCCGGAGCAGATCATGGCCGTTATTAAAGTTGCATGAGCCATTCACAAGCGCACATATTGGATTGGGTGAGTTCTGTTTGGTACACAGGAGAACAAAAGTGTGTTGTATTAACACCAGCAGTACAAATAAACAGTGCTGATAAACACTAAATACTGTAAGAATGACTTCAACACTCTGGGAATTCATTACACACTGTAGGGATTTGCTGTTGTTGTTGTTGTTGTTGTTGTTGTTTTCAGCAATGAGGTTTGAATCAAAAAACTAATTCTGTGCCTGTGCATCCTGCAGAGGGGTACAGTTTGTTAAAGTCCATTAATCCCCTATCAGAGACGATCGCGCTCGCGCAGCGTTCCGCGCCTGCGCATTGCGCTTGCACCCGACGCGCGCGCTTCTTCCCCTTCACCTCCTTCCCAACTAATCGGCGCAATTTTCATCCACTTTAATCTTCTCCGATTTCATCCTCCAGTCTGAGAGTATTTACTGAAACTATTTACTGAAAGGTAATGAGAGAGAGAGAGAGAGAGAGAGAGAGAGAGAGAGAGAAGAGAGAGATGTGCATTCAGTCTGAAGCCCATTAGTGGAGGCTCTTTTAACAACACCTCTGAGCTGATCACATCTAAGAGCAGATGAATGAGAAGGAGGGGAGGAAGATAAAGCAGATCAGACCACAGTCAAGTCTCATTCCGGTTCGCAGGAGAAGGGATGGGGAATTTTAACCGAAAAGGGCTCAAATCCCGGGATTCATTTAAGCACATGGTTATATAAAACATAGCAGACACATCACTGATTAATAACTGAATGGACTTTACATTTAGCCTAAGCAAAGGAGATCAGACACAAAGCTATCAGCCTGTTCTTATGACAGCTGAATGAACTGTTTATAATTACACATAAGCTGCATTGTTTAATGGCATTAGAGAGTAAAGCCAAGTGAAGTGTGGCTTCCTGTAACTCTGATCAGTGGACATGAAGCAGCCATCTGCGACCTGCCTCTTATTTTGCTTAATCCTCACTAATGTATCCAGTTACATTTTTCAGCGTCAGGAGACGTGGTGTCTGAGTTGCCAAAGCAAATCGCCAAACTCACCTCTTTTTATCTCTTTCTGGTATAAAAAAAAGCAAATCTTTCCGTCGCGGGGATTCCGATAATGTGTGCTTTTCAAAAGAATAATAATAATAATAATAATAATAATAATAATAATAATAATAATAATAATAATAATAATAATAATAATAATAATCTCAGAGAGCGCTGGAGGAGAGAAAAGTCCGAACTCGGTGCGGTTTTAAAGTCCAATGCAGCTTTTCTTTTCTGTGCGCAAACACACACGCACACGCGCGCGCGCACCCGCGCGCACACTAACACGCACGCACAGAAGACCAAATGGAGTTTTCAGATTATATTTCCACTGGTGCCGTCTCGTTTTATTCTTGGATTCTTTCCTCTGACGATGATTAAATGTCCGTGCTGTCGTTAAACGCGATCCAGGAAAGACTCGATCATCTCGCGTGAAGCTGCGTGCCTCTGCGTCTCTGTCTGCGTCTCGCACTGGTCCGTCTTCTCCTGCTCTCTGTCCTGCTCAGCGCTCCGGCTGCGCTTTTGCTCTACATGTGTCACTGACAGGAGAGGGGAGAGGAGGGGGGGCAGAGAGAACCCGAACCGAAACTCTGGTTGCCAGATTGATACTATAACGTTCTCTCAAGCGTGCTTATAATTCATTCAAAGACATCACTAAATTGGTCTAAAAGTCCACCTGTAAACTACGGTGTAATTTATACATAGTAAACATAGCTAACAATAAGTATAGTGAATTCCAAAAACGAACTCCAAGGCAAATTTCATTTGTTTATAAGTAGATTATACTACACAATCTGGCAACACGAAGGCAAAGCGACCCACCTCTCATTATGACGCCAATCCATATCAGCCAATCACAACGCGCGCTTTTCTTCGAGCGAAATAACAAATTGGGCCAATCAGAACGCAGTGAAGTTGGCTCTCAGAAGCTCCGAGAGAAGTGAGGTAGAAGAGAAAAAAATGGCAGTTGAGAAAATATTTATTTTGGAGTGTTCATTTTATTATATTATGTTTTTGTTGTTTTTTTTAAATACGATTTATACATTTATTGTTTAAGTATTATATAATTATCCACAGTTCTTTGTTGTGTAACCAAAACGCAGAAACATGCTCTGTGTGTGTGTGTGTGTGTGTGTGTGTGTGTGTGTGTGTGTGTGTGTGTGTGTGTGTGTGTGGACAGGTTTCTTTCACTACTCTGCCAAACTGTGATTTAATGAACATTTAAAATGAATTGCTACCCAGGACTGCCAGATTGGATTCAGAATTTTATGACCAAAACGCGGTTTATGTTCCTCCAAATGCACCACAGAGCAGCGCCAAACTTTATATTATAACTAAACCAAATTATAAGTATCCAAGAGAATGTGATTAAAAATAGCCAAATGGACAGACAACCTCTTCAATCATGCAATCCTGCTGTTACTTCTTTGAATATAAATATTCTATCTGAGATAAAATGCTACATCATTTCAGTATTTTTTAGCAGGTTATATCTACAGTCACATCTGAGGAGAAGGCCCAGTGCTGGTCCACACATACCATCGTCATCAGACCTGCACGCCTGGTATAGGAACCGTGTAGGAATGCTGGAAAGGAATTAATCTGTATCTGGCTGCTACAACACCATACCAACGGTATTTAAGTCCAATTCCAATTATTCATTCAGTTTTACTAAGCACTTTATCCTGCGCAGGGTTGTGGTGAAAGAGCTGGAACACCGGGTGCATGGTAAGTCACGACCATGAAAACTTCAAATGAAAACCTTACACTCTTGGCTATCTGAAGAGTCACTTTGTATCTTCAAACGAACACTGAAGACCTGCCTCTTCACCAAACACTTAAACAAGCACTAAATCTGCACTACTTGTTTAAATACAAAAACTCGTGTACTCTTTTCTTTGCTGCTATGTAGCAGGGTTTTGTCCTCATGGTATTCTTGAATACTGCACTATTTGTACTAGTGTGAGGATATGGTTTTCAACAGAGACCACAAAACACATCTGGAAGTCTTTCTGGATCAGGGTGCTGTAAATGTAAATGCTGCTGCTTACATCTAGGCGATGTTTGACCCACAAAAACCTTGTCATAGTCTTAACTGACCCTTATTTGCCTAAACCCAAATATATTTATCATTTTCTGCTTTCTCTCTGGTTGAAGTGGCCACAGTAAATCTCTGTGCTTTTTGACTGTATGTGAATACAGTTTGAAGCTTTCACACACATGTTCTTACACAGTGGCACCATCATCTGTACACAAAAGGAATTACGGGTGAAATTGAAAGTAGGTAACGGGCCAGTGACCCAGTGCTGAACATCCCAGACTTGCCATGTAATACACACTTTAATCTGTTTGACTAATGCATCACATCTGAATGAACTCATCAGTACTTAACTCTTCATGAATATTAGTGCATTTAGAGCAGGACACACACTAAAAAGTTGAGCCTATCCCAGAGGTATCGGGGCACGAGGCAGGGGACACCCTGGACAGGGTGCCAAGCGATCATGGGACACAATCATATCCACACACTACAGACAACTTGGAAATGCCAATCAGCCCACAACACATGTCTGTGGACTGGGGGAGGAAACCGGAGTACCCGGAGGAAACCCCCAAAACACAAGGAGAACACGCCAGCTCCATACAGAGAGGGCGAAGGCGGGAATCAAACGCCCAACCCTGGAGGTGCAAGGAGAATGTGCTAACCACTAAGCCACTGTGCCCCCACTTCACATCTAGTAGTGAGAAAAGTGATTGTAATCAAAAATTTGTTGTACAAAGTTAGGTATTTTGCCATCACCAGCCAATCCTAAACAGGAAATCCTGCATTTATAACAGAGACTCAGAGAAATTGTTAACTCCGATCATTCTCAGTATATTTCCTTCATGTGAGGTCTGTCTGTTTTTTTATAAATAAATGAACAAATCTAAATGGACTTTGCATTACGATAAAGCAAAGTAAATTCTTAATCTCTAGTAACTTCACCTGTATTTGAGTAACAAATCTAACTTTACATTAATAGTGAATTATTTAAAATATTTTTTTGACCTTGCCAGTAAAATCAGTCTGATCTATAACATATTGTGCTAGCCAAGGAAAACTCCCCTACCCTCTTACAACACAGTTTCTCTATGATCCAATACAGAATAAAAAAATCTAACATCAAGCATGTCTTCTACATTAAAATAAGAATGATTATGAGTTAAATCAGCTGAAAGTATATCAGCATTCCAGTACAATTAATATATTTAGACTACTGTATATATCTCTCTTTGAGTGAGCAGTAAGTGTGTATTGTTCTGGATATTAAGCACAAATACTGAAAAAGAATCAGAAAACTATTTCTCATGTAGAAATGTTGTTATTTTAAGGACCATTTAGCTTTCCAACGTCTTTGTTCTACCTTTAAAGGAGAGGATCTGCTTATTGTTCTAGCACACGGTACACACTCACCGGCACAAAAATAAATCTGCTGAAGCCACCACTCATATATCACTGCAAGTTATTGCTCATGCTTGTGCAAAGTAAAAAGGAGCAGACATCTAACGAGAATGGAGATGAAGTTGCTTACCATTTAATGAAGCAAAAACATGTAAAACCGTGGACGTGCTCTTTCAGTGATGGCCTTACTTCCACCTGATTTGGGCCTGTAATTCCGTGCGGTGTGTTCTCTTAGAGAAATGTTGTTGTTTTTTGAAGCTGCAGGAAGTGAGAAAGTTTGGTGACATTCACCGATGAGTTTCAGTTTCAGTGGGCACTTAATCAGTTTGGGAACAAAACCACATAATTATGAGTTTCTTCTGGCTTCATTAGTAAGACATACAGTGTGTAAAGAGTCTCCTGCAGCACGTCTTAATGGTTTAATTGTGCCCAGTCCTAGTTGATTGCAGAGCTCTGTTTGATTTCCCTGCTGGAAAGGTAACTCTATTCCACCCAGGATTAGGCCCCATTCTCTCCTGCTAGAACAATAATTAATTTATCTCAACTATTAAAACTAGAGGGAAATTAGGAGATGACTCTGAATGGGTGCCTCGAAGGAAAAGCATTCTTTGTTCTTTGGCATCCTTTAATGAGCTTTTCATAGATGGGGAAGGAAAAATTACTTTTTTTTTTTTTTTTTTTTTTATAAATATGATATTCGCCGGATAATGGACGAAGAGAGGGTGTTGTGGAGATCCCCAGGGAAAATAGATTACCCCCCCACCACCACCACCACCACACACACACACACACACACACACACACACACACAAACACACAAAATCTTTTGATTCCTTGTACTATAGTAATTCTTCTATCAGATCAGATAGGGAAAGAAAGTGCAACAATATGCAATAATACAGTTTAAATGATTGAACTGACCTGAAGTAAAACACATCGAGCTGTACTGACACCAAAGAGGGGTGACAGCAAAATGAAGTTTGTGTCCTTAGTTGGAAACTAGTAGAGAACTTGCTAAGAGAAACCTACTTTAATAATGCTATGTTCTAAATAATTTAGTCTTTAAACCTCATAGAGGCAGAATGTCTTTCTATAGTATAGCATTTT
>CM022767.1:23020395-23037895 GCA_012411365.1 Ameiurus melas | reverse complement strand
GGACCCACTTCATTCAAGGACTGCTTTTATCTGTTTTATTCACCGTGACACCTTCCAGGGTGCTTTGCTGCCTCAGAAAACAGAGCAAAAGTGTCAAACATCTTTCGAACGAGGAAAAGCACCAACGGACAAAAATGCGATTTTCTCTGTGGGTTATTGACAGGAACAAAATTGAAATGATTGTGGATCAGTGCACATCTGTATCACCAGACGCGCTTCAATATCAAATGTCAATGACTTTACAATACTATTCATTTTAAAGCTACTTATCCCCAGACGAGGGATCGTAATTCATTCTAAGACCTATGATTTATGGCATCATATAAATAAAGTCTGTGCTCCATGTGTTACAGAAATGAGAGTGTTTGCCTCACATAACAAACATCTGTCTCTTCTTTGCAACACGTGAAGATACCGAATGCAGTTTCAATAAGGATCTGTGTTCCCATTCACAAAAATCTGCTTATCCTAAGGTATGAGAATGTTTGTGCCAGATTAAGTCTTTTTGTTACCAAGGACTTCAGCCTGTGAGACTCCATACTGACTACCTCCTCTCATCTCCCCTCATCCTTTCTTCCCTCCTGTCCTGTCACCGAGAGCCTCAATAGCAGGAAAGGATGAGAAAATATGACTTCCTCATCACTCTAATGCCCATCAAATGAGGGAGGAATGAAAGAGGCGCATTGTCTCATCAGGAGAGGGGGTTTGCTCTGAGCGTCGCTGCGGCTGTAGCTCAGTGGCTAAGGGCAGAGGAGATCATTTCAGAAGGATGATAGACATTCGGCGCCCCTCACACACAGTCCTTGTTTGTCCTGTGACTGCTGGAGGGTGTGTTCAGTTGTGTGACTCTCTTTGTGTCGGTCTCATACATATCTGTGGACACGACAGATCATCAGACTTGCTGACATGTGTGACTTTAATCACAGCAAAGAATCTCTGAGTCAATCAGTGAATCTGAGCAAAAAAAAAAAAAACATTGTTACTATGTGCATGGGTGGGAGAGATGCTTTCAATCACTGGATTAACACATCCAACCAAGGGGGAGACTGGGAACAAAAATCAGCCCAGGAATTCGCTTTTAAAGTGGCCTGTGACTTTTTTTTTTTTTTAATATTAAAGTTCTCAACTAGTATGTGTGAAAACAATGAAAATAACTGATTCTATAAGTTTGTAGATGGAAACATTACCATAACAATCTAATTTATTCTAATCATTCGGGGGTTTTATGTTACTTTCACCTCTCTTAGACATAAAAGAGGCATCATCACACTCAAAAGCAGACGATTTCCAATTGATCTTATTCATTCTAGTTTTGGTGTGTCCACAAACACAGGGAATTTATAATCAGAACTTACAGTAGCTGACCAAACTATTCACAAATACGGTCTCTGTGTGAGAGTATCATGAAATTCCTGAATTCACAATGAATAGTCCGTCCCTGCGCTGTGACAAACCCTTACAGAAAAATCATACATTTCACACATGAACATGTTTTTTTTCACATGACTAATATGTAATATATTGATATATACAGTAATATGATCTGCAATGTTTGCACATTTCATTCTTAAATTGCTGCTAAAACACTGTATTGTCTACCTGCATTGTTGCTGCGAATTAATATGCAGTGTTTATGCACTGTCCTTTACTGTGCCTGTTGTCCTGTGCAGTGACTGCTGTACTGTCTTGTGCTGTTGCACATGTGAATTTTTTATGTAGTCATGTGTACATCTTTGTAGTCTTATTTAGTTCTTTTTAGTCTCGTGTAGCTCTTTGATGTTTATGTAGTACCATGGTTCTGGAGGAATGTTGTTTCATTTAATGTACTGTACCACCTGTATATGAATGAAATGGCAATAAAACAACTTGATATGTGAAAACATGAAGAAGAAAAAAACATGTGAGGACTAGATATGTAACGGTATGATAATTTGAAAGTATCGTGACAAAAACTATCACGGTATTATCAGTACCATCACAGTGTTGTTAAAATGTTCTGAAAATGTACAAAAGGTACTGAGACACACACTGAGAACTTTTGAACAGGTTTTATATTTGACTATAAAGTGATGGATGGCTGTTGCTAGGCTTGCTGCGATAGTCGTGCTACACGGTGTTCGTCCGCACACCGATTACATCACGTGCCCACTGTGGCACCGCCCCTACTGTCGTTTTGACTGTTTTATAGTAATAAAAATTATTTAGTTCAGCTAGAGAACAACAGAAGGCAGTGACCACACTCAGGAGATTTTCCAACCTTCCAACAGGACCAAATCCAAAGTTTGTTCACATTTTGGATTTTATAAAAATGCTGAAGGATACTTAATAGAAGATGGAACTCTGTCTGTAGAGCTTGCAGAAGAAAGTTGCTGTGAAAGCACTTTTGGCACTTTTCCCTCTTTTCCCCCTTGCTTTTAAATCGCTTATGAATGCCCATGTGGCCCATGTTTTGCTTTTGCTTACGAATAAGCAGCAATTCAGGGGCAGCAATTGCTTGAATATTGGGTTCATTATTATTCTTAATGAAAAACACAACAACAAAACAGTACAATAACAAACTCGCTTATATTAAACCAAATCTTTTGCCATCGTCTTGTCAGTCAGCTTGCTTCACTCTCCTGCCAGTCGGCTTGCCTCGCCTCGCTTTCCCATCGGTCGGCTCGCCTCGCTCTCGTCCCGCAAGTCAGCTTGCCTCACTCTTTCCGCAGGTCGGCTCGCCTCATGTGGAAAGTCTAGTCCATGTAAAACACAACACGTAAAGTATCTTTAAAGTTTGTGTCTAAGGAGAAAAACTAAACTAATAGATTCCAAATTAATAGGAGAGAAATGCACTTTAACCTAGTCACAGTTGATTTGAATCGTTCAGGACATATTCATAACACATGAATAAACACTGAATAACAAAGTATCTGGGCATATATAAAGGCACATATCAGTAAACAGAAGATACGTGAAATTGTTCAGGATGAGAAAACACTTGACTGACTAGTTCAATTTCTGAATGCATTTATTATCTCTATACTAAAGTCATTAATGTTTACCGTGTTTAGAACATTTTTATGAAGTTGCAGGGCTTTATGTCAATAGCCAAAAATGCAAAAAATGTTAAAACATTGAAGGGTATATCACCTGTTTTTACCCTCAATTGTTATTTGTCATGGCTCTGAGAGGAAAAAGAAATGAGACAAGTTCGAAGCTAATAACCTGACCTGATTGGACAAGTGAGTTCATGAGAAACAATGCGGTCTGAGCGCTAACGGGCTCTAGTTACACAGCAGCTCAATCAAGGCCAGAGATGAGCCTATGAACCTGATCCTCCTAACAAGCCACAAAGCCCACGAAGATGGCAAACACCTCGCAGCCATGATATAAAGTGCCATATAATCCTGCCCTATTCTATTCTCGATGGACACTTAACACTGAATATGAACTCGTTTGAAGCTACGATGGTTATTTGCAATCAGGTATCAAGTAACAAGTGGACAGGAAGAGTTTTACCTTCTTTAAACTTTCACAAAAACAACTTACAGGGAGCTGAACACTATAAAATAAAGGTCATCCAAATATTTATTTATCAGGTTTCTCCTGGTTTATAGCCCTGTAATTTCCAGCAAACATTAAATGTTTAATGAGCTAGAAGATTGGAGAGGTGCTGAGGAGGAGGATGAAGCCGGGCCTAGTCATACTGCGCAGCACTGCACTCCGTGTGTGTGTGTGTGTGTGTGTTTGAAATCTCTTCAATCAGACCGTGTCATTTGACCAGGCTAATCTCCTCTTCTTACAGCTCATTACAACTGTGTTTGTCCAAAACAATGGCTCAAAGTAATGAAAAAGACTGCTGGGAGCCTGAGCTGATTGGAAGGTAATAAAAAATCAGGGAAGAGTGAAAATGGCATCACACACACAAGTTTATTCTCTCTCTCTCCCTCTCTCTCTATCTCGCTCACACACACACTGAACCTGAAAATAGCAGCCTTATCATCCCCATTTCATTTAGATTTGATTACTGACGGATTATAATGCAATCACAACACAGTGTGAGAGGTAGCTATGGGAACCGGTCTTAAGCGTGTATCTTGCCACAGATCTTAATTTGAGTTTGAACACTTCAGATCACTCAGATACAAGAGACGAGAGGGGGATGCATGGAAACTAGCACGAGAGAGGCAAGGGGAGGCTAGAAGTAATGGGAATGAGGGATGGAGAGGGTGGAAAGAATGCTAAGACAGACGCTTTCTTGTCCGTCCTGTTGTATTTCATATGTGATTCAATTTGTCTTTCAGAGAGAAAATCAATTTCTGATGACAATCCCGCACGCCGAAATGAAAGGCTCTGAGTTCCAGAGTCTTGGGAAAGTTGCCTCTGGAGACGGCTGCTAATCTCGGCAGAATGAATCATTCACACTCTTATTTGGACATCTGTGTTAACTTTTTCTCCCCCTCCTCCTTTTCCTTCCCCTGCCAAAGTTTCCCTCATCCATGATGGTTTTATTAGAAGTTGTCGCAGGTGGCTGAAAGTTCAGCAGTTCAGTTGGACTGAAGGTTTCCTCATAAAGAAAAACCTGGTCTCATATCCTGCTAGGATCGTGTTGTTGCCTTTGACATCCTAATACACACCATCATATGGACACAGAGGAGAACTGACCTTAGAATAACACTCTTTTTTTAAATAGTTTGACTCTTCGAATGAGTTTTTTATTGAAAAGGAAATCTTATTTACTTGTTTATTTGTACTCTTGTCCAGCACGTCCATTGTCAACCGATAAATAAAAATTAATATTTATTCTGTAAATTAACACTGTAGATTTCTCTGATGTCAGTGGTCAGAACATGTTGATTCATTTTCTATAACAGCAGCTCTGACTAGGTTTATATTAATACCCTTGATCTAATACATTATAATACCTAGTAACAACTCAGTCACAGGAATTTCATGAGTCAGTTGGCTAAATCTAACGGTAATAATAAACCGAACAAAAACCCCAACAACCTTATTTACAAAAAAAATGCTGATATGGTGAAGCTTTGTGATAGAAGATGTTTAATTATTATTTATGGAAGGAGCCTCCAGTGTCAGTGTTTTGCAATGGTCAGTGAGTTTACCACCACAGGAGAGTCTTCGGGACTTGGTAATGTGTACACGCAATCTTTTTGTCTTATTAATTTAAGAAAGAGGAAAAATGGCTGATGAGGGAATAGAAATTTATAGCTGGTATAAATGTGTAAAATGTATAAAAGTGATAACAGGAACTAACGAACATTCCACAAAATTGTAATTGTAAATTGTTGTGGTATAAGAGGAAAACAACATTTTGGGATGTGTTATTATTGAAAAATAATCACTGGTTTGCGTGAGGCCGCATCACACTTCCCGAGTGTTGGTTAGACTGCCTCATTGCGCTTTATTCCTCACTTAGAGTTTCACAGGTCAGAGAGACTGCATATTTGATCTTTGAAAGCAATGCGTTTACAAGTGGACCCAGAACAGCATGTGTGGAACATACAGTGAGGGAAAGTAGTATTTGATCCCCTGCTGATTTTGTACGTTTGCCCACTGATAAAGAGATGATCAGTCTATAATTTTAATGGTAGGTTTATTTGAACAGTGAGAGACAGAATACCAAGAAGAAAATCCAGAAAAATGCATGTCAAGAATGTTATAAATTGATTTGTATTTTAAATAACGAGGGAAATAAATATTTGACCCCCTCTCAATTTCTGGCTCCCAGGTGTTTTTTATACAGGCAACAAGCTGAGATTAGGACCACACTCTTAAAGGGAGTACTCCTAATCTCAGCTTGTTACCAGTACAAAAGACACCTGTCCACAGAAGCAATCAATCAATCAGATTCCAAACTCTCCACCATGGCCAAGACCAAAGAGCTCTCCAAGGATGTCAGGGACAAGATTGTAGACTACAGACAAGACCATTGCCAAACAGCTTGGTGAGAAGGTGACAACAGTTGGTGCAATTATTCGCAAATGGAAGAAACACAAGAACTGTCGATCTCCCTCGGCCTGGGGCTCCATGCAAGATCTCACCTCATGGAGTTGCAATGATCATGAGAACAGTGAGGAATCAGCCCAGAACTACACGGGAGGATCTTGTCAATGATCTCAAGGCAGCTGGGACCATAGTCACCAAGAAAACAATTGGTAACACACTACGCCATGAAGGACTGAAATCCTGCAGCGCCCGCAAGGTCCCCCTGCTCAAGAAAGCACATATACATGCCCGTCTGAAGTTTGCCAATGAACATCTGAATGATTCAGAGGACAACTGGGTGAAAGTGTTGTGGTCAGATGAGACCAAAATGGAGCTCTTTGGCATCAACTCAACTCGCCGTGTTTGGAGGAGGAGGAATGCTGCCTATGACCCCAAGAACACCATCCCCACCATCAAACATGGAGATGGAAACATTATGCTTTGGGGGTGTTTTTCTACTAAGGGGACAGGACAACTTCACCGCATCAAAGGGACGATGGACGGGACCATGTACCGTCAAATCTTGGGTGAGAACCTCCTTCCCTCAGCCAGGGCATCGAAAATTAAAAGTAATTACTAAGTCATTAACTAGTACTAAGTCATGTTTTGCAGCGTGGTCAAATACATATTTCCCTCATTAAAATGCAAATCAATTTATAACATTTTTGACATGTGTTTTTCTGGATTTTTTTTAGTTGTTCTTCTGTCTCTCACTGTTCAAATAAACCTACCATTAAAATTATAGACTGATTATTTCTTTGTTAGTTTGCAAACGTACAAAATCAGCAGGGGATCAAATACTTCTTTCCCTCACTGTAAACATATCAAGCATTCCTTATTTGATTAAACATAGGAAATATTCCTATCTTTGGCACAGAAGTTTAGGATGAAAAGATGGCATAACTGGTGAATTTACTGCTTTTAATCTTTAAATGTTAAATGGGTTAAACTTGATGGGACGTCAGTCAGATCAGCCTTTCTGCAAATACACGTGTCCATTGCAATAATGCAGTCCCTGTAGTGGAATTACTCCTGCAAGAGAAAAGCACTGAAGGCAGTGAGCTGAAAAACAAAAGCACACAGTGTATGATCAATAGAAAGGTAATTAATGAAGTGAGTAGGATGCCTGGCTGCTATAGATTTCAATGGGACACATGACAGAGCTCCAAGCACAGAATTGTCACCGCTACACTGCACGTCGTGAAGGATTTTATGTCTGCCATTGATGATTATGTTTATTCTAAACGAATTAACACATGAAAATCAATGCCCATCCTTCTTGCTTGTGAATAGCAAAGTCCATCTTCCTCAGGCTAGAACATGGAAAATAAAGAAATGCCACATTTCAGAAAGGATAATGGATATCTCATGGAGAGGAATATGAAGAATTGTCTGTCAAGTTCTCTTAGTATTGTTAGTTTGCAAAGTTCATTTGATTCATACTTCATAGCACTACTATTTTAGCTCTCGTAATTCTTTAAGCTGTACTGTTTTCTGGTTTTGACCACTGCCTTTTGAAATTCATTATAGATTTACATTTGCTCATGGATTTGGACTGTGATTCTCAAATATGTCCAAATAAAGAGCACTCTATTCTATAAGGTTAGGAAATATAATCTTAACACTAAGATTATATATACTGAGGTTTGTATTCCAATGTCACTGGTTCAGATTTGTTACATTTGCAATTACATTTGGTACAGTTGATCACATCTTTGTTTTGTTGAATTAAACCCCGTGGTGGATCCAGAGTCAGATGATTCCTTTCTGCAATTTCTGCAATGTGTACTTACGTATACTGTATATCAAATCTGAAACATTACTGTCACATGCTTTTCAAAGCAGTCAGTATTAGGAATCTTGTTTTAACAGTCTGATAATGTAGTGCATTACACTCAATTTGGTCATAGTCATTGGACTCGATACACTGTAAGATTTGTGAGTGATTTATAAAATATCTTGAATTTTATCTGTAATAATTGCAAATGAGTCTCCATTAAAAGGACTTGACCAGTGCACTGCTCTGATTAGGTCACTGGTAATTGTACTTCAAGTGTGTGTCTGATTGACTACTAATGTGGGTGTATTGTTCAGGCCGGAGCTTTTAATTCTTCACATTCTCACATGAAGCAACAGTGACGACCTCACCTCAGACCTCAGCTCATCCAGAGCCATGCAATTAACAGGAAGTGTAATGCCACTGCTATGCTGTTAAAGCTCAAAAGTTTGCACAGTAAGGAAGTTAGGTTTTAAAATAGAGCCGCTCAGCAACACTGAACACTGGCTCTGATTACAATTACACGTGGCACTTTGCTGATTTGAAATCAATGAGGCCAAATTTTATGGGGGCCCCGTCAAACGGTAGCAATGAGCATCCCAGAGCCATTCCTCCCAATCAAAAGTTTCTGCTCTGTATAATTTCACGCAATCAGATTTCTCCACAGTCATCCAGTGCAATCAGGTAATCAGTGGGGCACATTAGCAAGATAAATGGGGTTTAAAAAGTGGGTGCGCTCTGTTTGCAGGAACTTCCCATGGAGAAAGCCCCCCTTCTGCTGCAGACGGAGGAGCCACCATCTCATATATGCCACAGCAGCTGCTTAGACAACCATATAAGAATGAAATATATTGAAAATATATTATGATATATTCTATTAAGAGATTGCAATATATCATCAGCATACTGTAATACATTCCATTTGACAGTTTTGGGCTTGGGAAACAAACTGATTTTGTTTTTATTGTTTATTAAAGGGTATTTAATATTGCTTCATTGAAAGACATGTAGATAACTTAACACAAATGACAAGAATCATATATGACTAATTTGAAGTTTAAATGTTAAGTAAAAAAAAGAAGCTCATTTAATGGGTAAACATTAAGCTTTAATGTCATCCTGTGGGAGTAAATATATATACATTGGGCTTTGGCCTAATCATGATCTAATTATGGTTCATCTAAATGCCTTGCTAATGATTTGAATAAGGATCTTGAGATCATTGACTGAAATAAACAGCATTTTTTTCCAACAGCCGTACACAGCACATGCTGTACAGACAACAATTTGCATCAAATAAGTGTCTTTTCCCAGTAGCTCTTTCATATGTAATTTCAAGCTCATCCCTTTCTTTAAAAAGTGAAAAACACAGTCAATCAACTGGATGTCTTTTTGTTGCCCTTTTCAAGCTGAGCAGGGTGGTATTTTGAACTGAACTGCCTTTCCTCTCAGTGGACACACACTGCCATTATCACCATTTAGACTGGCTCTGGAAATAATGAGACAAAACAATATGAACATAACAAAAGCAACAACAACAGAAGGGATCAAATGAGTCTCTCTTCAGCTCTTGGGAGAATTTTGCCATGATTCTAATTAAGTCCTTCCTGAAACTGAACACTCAGGTCACACCATTTTCCTAATTGAGCCCGTCTACTTCCACTGCCTTTATGAGAGACCTACAGTCAATAACAATGCTCAGTAATAGAGAGTTAAGTTGCTCTCAGTTCCACAATTGACCATTAGAAACCACAGGCGAGATAGTAAAGTAACCATAATGAAAAGGCTGAAGAGGGAGAATAGTTTCTGCTGTCCTGATCTCCTGTATAAAAGGCTGAGGACTGCTGATGGTTCCCGTGGTGGTTCTAGAGCATAATTAAACAAAGACTTCACAGAGGGAAGTGAAACTTTATTCATTTCATCTAGCCTAAAACCTAGTTGAATATTATACACCTAATAGATCTTATTTATTTGCCAATAGATCTATCTGCGCTAGTACTATCTGATCCCCTGACTCTTATCTACAATTTTCCAGACCTCAGATCATTGGGCTATCTTTCATTTTATTCATTGTGTGCATGTGGGAGGGTAATTGCCCAGAGATAAGTGTTCCCTCCCTCTCTCGCTCTCTCTCTCTAGGCTTGAATGGTTATGGGTGCTCTCCATGGTCATTTGGATGATCAGGGGAGTCTAAAACCTTTTTGGATGCCTGACTTTGGGGCAGCTCTGCCACTCATGGCCAGGCTCCCCAATCTTTCAATCAGCCAACCTATTTACTTCTGTAAAGCACCACTGGCTGGCATTGCCAACCAACAGCAGTGCTGCAACCAGAATTTTGAGCTCTTTGCTCACATAATGCTGAGACCCTCAGCATTCGGCCTAATAACCCTTCCACCAGATGAAAAATGAGACCTGTGTGTGCATCTGTCAAGCAACAAGACTACAGATAGTGTGCAGGTGGCTTGCACAAGGTGTGTTCCGATTTGTAATTTCTACTATTTCAATGGTGCAGCAGACCGTTTCCTTTCTGCTTAACACTTGCAGATTTACTCCTGTCTATTCAAATATGAGATATTGCATACCACTGTTTTGTTTAATCATACAGTGCTGTGAAAAAGTATTTGCCCCATCCTGATTTCTTCTTTTTTGTGTGTGCATCTGATACTAAATTGTTTCCGAAATGAAAACAAAATCTAAGATAAAACAAAATCTAAGATAAAACAAAGGCAAACTGAATAAACACAAAATACAGTTTTCAAATGATAATGTTATTTATTGAAGCAAAAAAGTTATCCAATACCAACTGTGAAAATGTATTTGCTCCCATAGGTACTGATTGCCCAAATCTGTGAAATTGCATTCATAATGGGGTTCAGCTGGCCTAGACAGCAACCAGGTCTATTCAAATCAACACATTTATATATAACTTTTTCAACAGCATGAAGTTGGTTAATAGGTCTTACCCAGTAACACACTAATTCCAGAAATGATTAGAAAGAAGGTGATTGAAATACATTTGTCTGGGAAGGGGTTACAAAGCTATTTCAAAGACTCTGGGACTCCAAAGGACCACAGTGAGAGCCATTATCTCAAATTGGAAAAAACTCAGTAGAGAACCTTCCCAGAAGTTGCAGACCTTCCAAAATTCCTCCAAGAACACAACACCTACTCATCCAGCAAGTCACAAAAGGACCAAGGATAACATCAAAGGACCTAAAGGGCTCTCTGTTCATGACTCAACTATCAGAAAGACACTGGGCAAAAATGGCATACATGGAAGAGTGGTGAGGTGAAAACCACTGCTAACCAAGAAGAACACTAAGTCTCGTCTGAATTGTGACAAAACACACTTTTAGAATCCTCAAACCTTTTGGGAGAATGGTCTGTGGATTGGTGAGTCGAAAGTGGAACTGTTTGGAAGACAGAGTCCTGTTACATCTGGTATCCCAAACACAGAATTCCACAAAAAGAATGTCATACCTACAGTCAAGCATGGTGGTAGAAGTGTGATGTAAGGATGCTTTGCTGAAAGACTGATCTCCAGTTATCGGAAGCATTTGGTTACAGTTATTGCTGCTAAAGGTGGTAGAACCAGATTTTAAGTTTAAGGGGACAATTAGTTTTTCACATTGGTGATAGATATTGGAATACTTTTTTTGTTTAATTAATTAATTAATAATAATAATAATAATAATAATAATAATAATAATAATAATAATAATAATAATAATAATAATAATAATAAATGTTTTATGTTTTTTAACTAGTTTGCCTTTGTTTTATGTTGAATTTTGTTTGATGATCTAAAAATATATAATATGAGATATACACAAAAACAGAGCAATCGTGTTGGGGCAAATGTTTTTTCACAGCACTGTATGTCATATGGATGCAATTTCAAGTTCCTTTAAAAAGCTTGAAGTCACAAGCATGCATCAGTGGGCTTAGTTAAATTCCTTAGGGAATTTACCCTAACCCTATTTGTTTTTTTTTTGTTTTTTGTTTTTTTAGCCAAAATCTTTGACTAACACTGAAGTCCAAGTAAAGTCAGTAAAGAGAGTCAAAAATTCATCCATCAATTTTCTATACTAATTATCCTACTGGGTCACAGGGAACCTGGAGCTTACCCCAGGCAGCATTGGCACAAGACAGGGTACCCCCTGGACAGGGTGCCAATACGTCCATTCATATACTATGGACACATTGGACATGCATGTCTTTGGACTGGAGCGGAAACCGGAGTACCTGGAGGAAACCCTCACAGCACAGGGAGAACATGGAAACGCCACACACACCGGGCAGCAACGGGAATCAAACCCCCAACCCTGGAGGTGTGACTGTGCACCCTCTCAAGAACTCATCTAGAAGAAAAATTTAAGAAATATTAGAAAAGGCTATCCTATTTTGCATAGGTTAGGCATCAACAACAGAAGAGCAATTGCAGATAAAATCAATATAGACTGATGCAGTAGCACTACAAAATAGAAGAGCTAAATGTGTGCATGTATGGGTCACATAGTGAAGCATATGTGATGAATGTGATTGTTCTGATTTGCTAAATCAAATCCATGTGTACAGTATATATATATTACCCATAAAGGCAGCCTGGAAACAAAAGGGGGGTACACACTTGATCCACAGTGCACTCAGGTAAATGTTTGTATGATATATGGGAGATGTCAGGTTAACAAATTACACTATGTGAATTACCAAGACAATGCTTATTTAAAACATGAAAAGAAGGGGAAATAATGGAGGGGAAAGTTGTAGATCATTTGTCATCACCAGTCTAACATGTTTTGATATTTGCTTCATATTTCATTTGCATTTTTAATTTGCCTGCAGATGATGCTCTCCCTGATTAATGTGCAGTTAATTACTGACAGTCAGACTGCTATCAGATATGGAAAGCGTCAATGGCTTGATGGTAAACAAGCTTGAACTCGTAGACAGAATTACAAATGGTAGATTATGGCAAATGCTGTATCGTAGAATCGCATACATTTCAAACAATATGAACCTTATGTATAGTAGCGCACATCTAAGGTCAGAGTTGCTGTGTTTAAACAAGATCATCCTAAATCCATGACAGGCAGATACATTGAAATTCTCATGCCAAGAAATTACCATAGAATCTGTGGGTAAGGTGCACTGATGAGGTCTGGGCTTTTAACCTGAAACAATGTATAATATTTATTTTGTTGAACAAAAAAAAAACAAAAAACAAATACTGGACACTGGCATGAAAAGAACTGATGCCAGAATCAAGGAGGACTCTGTTCCATTGAATTTGGCTTGTCTGTCTGTCTGTCTGTCTATCTGTCTGTCTGTCTTGACTTGAGCGCCTGATGCCCCAATCGTTCAATTAGCCATTCTATGTACTTCCATGAAGCACCATTGGTTTAACCTGTGATATTAGCAAAGTTTAAAGAAAGTAAGCAAGTAAGTAAGTAAGTAAAAAAATAAATCGACTAGGGATCTGAGATTTAAAATTAGAATTGCGAGTCACTTCACTGTATAAATGAATGGACTGAATTGGATTTTAGGGTGATACTAGTGTTGGATCTGAGTCCACCTTTGTTGAGTTCAAGTTGAAAGCAAGTCCTTAACCAATCAAGTCTGAATCCTTAATGGTCGAACCCAGCTGAGTCCAGAAAGTTATTAAATTCAAAAAAGATTTTAAATTGGAACTGTAACTCAACACTGATCTGTTAAATTAATATTTTAACCTTCACAAACCAACTGCAACATAAATGTAACAAAAAATACTGTTATTACATCGTCAGCACCTCATCTAGTTTCCTATCAAAAATTATTTCATATATAGTATATAGAGGTATATATAGAACTTTTATTATATTAAAAGTGTATGAAAATACAAATGAACCTGTTTTGTTATTGTATCACACTATATTGTGTGCTCCAGTTTGATTTAAATTATTTGATGTGTTTCCTCCACAATTGTATAGACTGAGAGAGAGAGTACAGAGTAGAGTTACATTTAGCAGCAACTTTATTAGACTGCTGTTACTTTAAGACCTAATGCACAGATCCAATATACTGTACTGACACACCTTTGATTTTTTCCCAACTGTTCACATTCACTTAAGACAACCGCCTGTGTTTGCATGAATACTTGGTCAGACCTGCATTTTGACATGATGTGTTTGTATTTGACCGTCCAAGTGTACTAATCCACTAAAGAGAACTCAATTCGGTACTCGCACAATGAGGCAGTTTTTGTGCGCATGTTTCATGTGTGTGCGAACAGAAAGCCCCCAGTCAGGTTTTCAGTCATTCATTAATTTCTTACCTTAATTTTATGTTTTTATTTATTTTTGCATCTTTATGTTCATGTTACACATGATGCGGACTCGACCTTACATTGAAAAATGTGCAAGTCCAAAATGTCTGAGTCCGTGTCAAGTTCGAGTACAAACTTACCCGAGTGCGTGACAAGTCTGAGTTCATTCATAATTGGACTCGAGTCCGGACTCAATTCCGAGTCCGGGGTCAAGTACCCCAACTCTAGGTGATACCACATCTGCAGTGCCATTTAGCCCTTGTTACTCTTAATGAAACGTTTAATGTTTCTTTCCTGACAATGGCTGCATTGAGTAACAGGGTTGAACGTCTCGGTCGTAGCTTTTTAAGTATAAAATTAGCAAATACGCAAAATGTGGTTAACTAGCATCCATGCTAGTTAACTTTATTTATTAATAATCCAATTTCAGCCTGTTATTTGGGTAATATTAAAAGTGACCTTATCAGTCAGTCTCACTTTTTTTTTCCTTATTTCCATGATTTTCAGGAAACTCATAGGATTCAACTTCCTGGTTAGCATGACTTGGACTTGTGGAATATTAATACATTTCTTAGTGGTGAATTCACCAAGTGAATATTGTGGCATATAATAAAAATGTACATTTATCATAACTTATAATGGATGGCTAAAAAGGGTGTTTAAAGCATGAGATGCTAAATGGATTCACACATTAATGTAAGAATAATAGATTTTTTTATTTTATTTGAATGATTATATTTCAAGGCAAAGTGAGTTGGTTGGGACATGCACATAGGTTATTGTTAAGAACATTTATCCTCTTTTACATTTACTGTATAATATATATATGTACATGCAATATCAACGAGACACAAATTGCACCCCAATCACAGAATCACTCTTAAATGTAGATCCATGGATTCACATTTCTTGCAGTGCTAAGGGATATATGTGGTGTTTTTGTGAAATGCCACTACTGTTTGAACTTAGTCACAAACGTAAGTATAGGTATACATGTATGCATTTATTGGACAAACAATTTGGCGCTAGTAAACCATTCAGACAGATACAGGAAAGATACAAGATGTATCAAGTATTCTTTGCTCATCAGTGTTTCCAGTCTAGAAGAAACACAATGAACCAAACAGAAAGAACTGAAATCCTGGGAACACCTAATTGAGGTGCTTCACATAATCTCATGTCACAATGACAAATTGTGATTGTTCCATTTCAATTATGCTCTGTGATTTCAAACGTAAAATCGCTCTTCGTCTTGCCTGTTCAAAAGGGCTTGGTCCAATTTCTACGAGGGCTTTTTCCGGTGTACAATGAGGTAATGGAAATAAATATGACTTGTATACCTAATAGGATAAGAGAGCGAAAACAGGACTGTAAGTACCATTTTTTATAATGGCTTATGCAGAGTAAGAGCCTCTGATTGCAGGAAATGGAGATCTTATCTGTTGCATTAGTGCAGTGAAAGCCTGTCCTTTGTAATCTGGATTATTCAACATACCCTATATTTTGCCGTTTAAACTACAGATATTGGTCTTTCCATATGTGTGCTGATTCCACTCTGCATATTCATTATAATTGAGTTTCACCAAATTCCAAGTACAGCACATAATACAAACATTGATATAATGTCGTCTTGATTAAGCAAGAGTTCCACAAAGCCATCAGCATTCATAGCCATTTCCGTAAGGAACTGCATTAAGGGGAACTGTTTGATTGTGAGCACCACACATGACATAAGAAATAAGTAAATTCCACCTTGTAATGGCTAAGGGATTATTAGATCTATGCCTTGTGTTTGAAACACTCTTCCTCCTCCTTAGGCTCTGCTGCAGGGTTGATGGCAATCAGTATGGAGTCACTGAGACACTGTAACTATCAAAGCCTCTCAAACTTTAACAGAAAGCCACTGTATGTAATTACATTTTCATGCACCAAATGTAGAACGTACACAGGAAATATATTTGACACACAAATATTCAACATCCATTGTATGTACATTTCCTTACAACATACAACCTAGATCAGTCGTCACCAAATCTGTTCTTGGAGATCTACGTTTCTGGAGACTTTAGCTCCAACCATAATCATGCCCACCTGTCCTTCAATAATTTCCTTAAGTAGTTCTTGATCAACTAAAACAGGTGTGTTAGATTTTGGTTGGAGATGAAACCTGCAGGAAGGTTGATTTCAAGAGCAAGGTTGGTGACCATTGACCTAGATCATATCACATATAGAAAGCAACCAGTGACCAAACTTCCTGTAAACCGTAAAAGGTCACACAGGAATACATAGTATGGTAAACCATAGTGAGGTCAAACTCTTACTTCCTCTAGCCTACCCCTGCTGAATAGATCCTAAAGTGTACAATGAGAGGGCAACTGGGAGGCAGGACTAGACCTCTTGCCACCCCTGCTAGTAGGGTTATAAATCCCTGACCTAAAATAAAGAGTGAGACTGAACCAGGGATATAGACTGTGGTGTTGTATGTATGCTTTGTTTACTCTATACAAGGCTAGGTTTGGAGTGTGGTCTAAAACAAGACAGAGACCGGACTAAGGTTTTAAACAGAGATAAAACGAGATGTTGTGACAGTACAGAGGTTAGAGACAGATACTAGGCCAGTGACAGAGATAAGAACTAGGTCATGGCTTGAGACAGACTCTACAGAGAGAACAGGGCCTGATACAGGGGAACAGATGCTACAGCTAAGAGGGAGAAAAGAAGAGACTAGTGGGAAATAAAAAAGATTGTGGTTGAATCAAAAACACAAAGGAAACAAAAGGTATATTAATAGACTGGACTGTAATTGGTGAAATGAGATTCCAACCAATCACAAGTGGGATTGTGTTCACAAGGACAGGAAGTTATTACCAAATAGGGAACCAGGAACAGGTGAAATCCACAGGGAGTGAGTGCTAACCAGTACAGGAAACAATGAACAAATAAGGAAAGTGGAACACAAAAAAGGGTCAGATAGGTATATAATGTGTGGCAGAACCAGGATGACAACATTTTGGAGAAAAATAATGAATATTAGGTACACAAGATACGAGGCTAATATAGACCGAATAACATAGACCTTTAGTGTGTTGCTGATACGATCTGTCTGGAAATACAGCATGTTGCTTGTATTATGTCTGCAACTGTCTTCTGAAAGCCTTATTACCCATAGTGCTCTGTGCCAGACAGCAGGAACTGATCTACTTCAGGATTGAACTGTATAACACACTCAAAAAAGTCATGCAATTTAATCTATACATCAGCATGTATTGTCTCCGCTGCCCCATTCACTGTTTGGGTCTTAACTTTAAGCATGCATTTCAAACCCTGTGTTTTGAAAGCATGTGGTAAAGCATTTAGCATTTTTACAATATTTAACATAAATTGTTAGTTAATTAAGAAATGGATTTTTGTAACATTGATTTGTTACCATAACC
>CM022767.1:22810395-23017895 GCA_012411365.1 Ameiurus melas | reverse complement strand
GAGAGAAGAGAGAGAGAGAGAGAATTTATGTCCCTGTCAGGTTTCTCTTTTCCTCAGGTTTCTGAAAACAGTAAGGCTGTGGAATGAGGCAAATCAAAGATGGCTGCCGACAGGACAAGGATGCTGTTATTTCATCTCGAAATAATGAATTCCAAAATACAGAGACATTTATAAAACATTGAATTGGCACATATTCCTCTCTCCACATTGTTAGAAAAGCATAGTGTAGCTATAAGCAGGAAGGCATCATGGTAATCTCTGTGTTTATAATGTCTAGCAGAACAAACCGATCACTGTGTAGCTGAGTTATACATCACATTTTTACTTTTAGAATATTTACTGTTTTAGAACCTATTCAAATCTGCAATTCCTTACCATATGCATCATGATAGTCTAAGTTTAGTTTAGTTCAACTGAGAGAGAGAGAGGGGGGTGGTGGTGCTTGGGAGGAGGCTTGACTTCTTTTCGCCCTTTTTATTTTATTATTATTTAATGCAGTCTATATGTGAAATTGGGGGGTAAATAGCACCGAATGCCAAACGCGCCAATGCCACCTTAAATCCAACAGAAGTACAGTGACACAACAGGAAAATTCTCAAGTGTACATACAACAAAGCCTATACAATCGTCCATTTCTCCTCTCTCAGGCAGCTCATTCTGGATCTCTAGCAGACATATGACTGCCCCAATGCTGGCAGCTTAATGGATACAGGGGCACTAAGTGTGTGTGTTGGGCACTTGGATGCATTAGGATCATACCAGCTGTCACTCTGTACACAATAAAAGAGTAGAAAGCACCAAGCATGGCACTCAAGAAGACTCACCTCCACTTCTCTGTTCATCCTGAAACCTGAAATAGAATGATGCAAAGTATTGTAGGCAATCACTTGAATCCAAATCCTCATTAAATGGCTATATTTTAAATAAAACACAGTTAATGTGTGTTTTAGAATGGTCTTGGGACATTAAAGTATGCATAGAATAGATATACAAGGAGAAATGTCCAAAAAAAAACTACTCTAAAGATGATCGTTTTTAAAGCAATACATCTTCTACAAAGCCCATGATACTCTTCAAATTATTATTTATTGGTACCCCTAGTTTAAGATTACCTTCTTATTAGAGTTATAATATATGAAAACGATCATATGAAAACTTTGGCCAGTTCAGTTGTCTTTTTTTGCACTGGGATGAATGGGTCTGTATTTGTTGATTCATCATCAGTCAGGGCTGAAATGAGGAGCAGTTGAAGGCTTAAGTGGGAGTGGGAGAGAGGAATTTGTTGGGGTTGGATTTGCTGACTGGGTCTGTTCACTCTCCTGGGAGCCCGATTCCTCTCACTAACACAGAGCGCAGGCAGACGCAAGCGGAAACAGGAAACATACACATTGGCTGAGGACCAGTGGTTGGGGAGAATGCAGGTCACGCTGCCCCTTAGCTGATGGATCTGTTTTCTGAATGTCCATTTTTACTATGGAAAGGGTTGAACCAGGACTGCTAGCTTGAGGGCCTTTTTCACTACCCCCTTTGGGTAATAAAAGTATGCTATGCAGGGATTAAAACATGGCAGCGTGTTACCACCCTGAAGTTGATTATTTTCCAATAGCAACACATTCTGAAGTGTTTTATTCCTCGTACACCACAGCAAATTGCCAACAATTAATTAAAAAAAAGGTTATTAATAAACGACACATTGTACACTTAACTCTTTACATTTAACTTTAACATTTGTTTCCATTTAATCTTGTTGAATGTCCGCAAGGCACTTTAGTTCCTTTTATCACTTACATTAAAGCTGCTGTAAACAGTCATTCTCTTGCCAGCGAAATTTTTACCCTACTAAAGTTAAGGCAAAAAATTATAAAACCCTGCAGCTCGTTATGTTACAGAGAACCCAGTCCTGAAGACTCTCCTGTGATGGAAAGTTTACTGATTATCACAAAGTACCAAGTGGCAGTTTGGGAAAAACCCATCAGCTAAGACTGTGGCTGAATTGTGGAGGTTTTCTGCCTAAAACATCCTTTGATAGCTCAAGGCTAACAAACTGTAAATATATTTCAATGCGGAAATATTTTATTTACATTTCAGTCTAGCCATGGTTAGCCTCCTACAAAGATCCCATTAAGAAAGGAGCCAGCATTAAAAAAATGCACTGCGGTAAAGATGTCTAAAGGTTTGCTAGCTAAGTGGGATTTCCTCACTTACAGTAGTGAATGTCATGCTTTGATCAAGTTGTTGGATAGCTACTGCATGTACTGTAGAGAACAAGACATAAGCCTAATCAATTGATTTTATAATCATGTAAAGATGTCTACGATGCTCCTGCACTTTAGCCGCTATCAAACCTTTAAATGTAGTTGTAGGTGAAATGTCAACATTTCACCGTGTGAAGGCTTTCCCAGGCCATATCACAGATTCCAGATGTGATGCATATAATTTTCTTCCATATGAGCATCAGTCAGCTCAAATGGAAACAGCACACTAAGATGTATAAAACTCGGTAATCATGTACATAGAAACAGACTCTTATTTCTTTAATGTTCTGAGGGAGTCTGTGAGGAAAAACATTACTTGGAGACTCGCAATTGCTGAGTGATCTGCAGATGCCGGAGGGAAAAACGTTCGTATAAATAGATTGTCCATGTGAAATGTTTTTGGCTTTTGCGGCAACACTCATGCATATTTTACTTTTTTTATTCCTTCCATCGTCACAAATGTGGCATTTCACCAAAAATGGAAACCCCTGCCCTGCTGAACAGCAGGGTCAGCTCTTAGCTTGTTCTCAAAAAATCTGTAACTGATTTTGAGCTAGGGCCGATGTTGCCAGATCTGAGCACTTCCAGACACAATGAGATTATTGTTTTTGAGAAGCTTACATTTTCACATGAGTTATCTGTACACACTTGGCTGTTCACCTCGACATCAAATTCCTGCTGTCAGGCAGAGCGGGGGGACACAAGGACATAAATAATCCCCCAAATTTATATGCGTTGCCTCTCAGGAGCATGAAAAGTCTATCTGATATCAGAACTCTGTTGGACAAGTCCCAGTCAGCGCTCTGGTTTTAAGCATCCTCACACTCCCTTAACTTCTCTGTTTGGGTATAAAAACGGCTCCAACTGAGAGATTGGATTTCACAATGTGTTTTTTTCGCCCCTCCAAAAGTCTGTGAAGTCTTTTTGAGCACAAAGTGCTCTTCTAAAAGAAATGGAGCTCTGATTAGAGACACCTGTCATGGAAGCGGCCGTTCATAGCTCTGAGCCCTTCTGATCCGGGTGCTTTTTCGGATTCCAGTAAACACGGCATGCAGTTTATAGTCGGCCCCTCCACCACACACACGCATTGAGCCTTAGGCAAACACCCCTGATATTGGCTTACCCACCACGACAGGATTGTAGTTATAGAGTTCTGTGGTGGAGGGCTGAACCTGACACCCGAGGCCATTGTCGGTCACACCTTCATGTTTTATGGGTGTGATGGGAAGGCCAGGTTCACAAACCCCTCTTTTCGGCAGCTGCAGGGAACCAGAGAACAGCACAAAAGCTTATAGAGATGTAATTCGTTACGAATCATAATACACATTTGACAAAAGCAGGCCATTCGCATAAGTGTGGGTATATCTTACTCGTTGCCTGTAATGCATCTGCTCCATACTAGAATCCTACACCAGCACACAGAAGTCGCAAAGCAACACATTAACCCGTGTCCCCCCCCACTTTCTGAAGCAATCTAAGGGTTGAAAAGTCTCTTGGTAAAGATAAATCTGTAAAAGATAGAGCGAAAACCGCAGACTCTTCAGAGAGCACTAAATCAACATAGCGACTACACAATTTGCAGGAATTCCTCTGCATGTTTGGCCTTTTTAGCTGTCACAGACCTTGATCCATGGCGCACGCTGGTCCGACACATATATACTGCATGTATTATATTTGGCTGTTGGAACAGTGTTAACTCGACAGATTCATACATCAAATTACATCCAGTAACTATTAATGCAACTCCGCAGGTCTGTTTTTAACTTTGAGGTTGGAGGAGAGAGTCCGGGATCGTCCGTCTGAGCCTCAAAGGAAACTGGCTCAATGCAAAATGAATCCTCTGAAAGAAAAAAAAAAATTAAGTGGGAAAGTGGGATATGGAGCGAGAGAGAAAGAGCTAGAGCCAGGACTGTGGACTATTGTAATTAGTTGCACCTGTTTTTTTTTTTAGCACTGCTCCGGTTTCTCTGTACAGTACAAACGCATGTAGAGTAGGCATCAAAGCTTCACCAGTCCGATCCTCATCAATACACTTTTTGTTGTCAGTTGACAGGGAAGCAGCCTGCAGAAACGTGTGACCTGAGAGAACCAAGTTTATGTACTTGTACACACATGCGTGTGCGAGTTAACTTTCTTATCCCCAATATATTTACTACTTCTGTTAAATGGACCTATTGTCACTTCCTCTCAGTTCTTTTCCTAGAGCATTTACTAATATAGATTTGCAAAATTATAAATATAAGGAAATAGTAAGATAAGGTCAAATAATTTAAATAGAAGAGTAACAGTGTAACATGTGAAATGGTGGTCAGAAAATGCCATAATGGAAATGAGATTTTAACAACTCGTGGCAGCGAAATAACAAAACTAGGAATCAGTTGCAGAAAAACACAATGCAGAAGTAACTGGCTCGACCAAAACTAGAAAACAGAAAATTTTTTTAAAAAATTTAAGGTAAATGTGAAAGCAGTGCTTCCTAGTGGCTCATGGGAGTTACTGCAGCCATGACCACTGAAAAACATTTTTATTGGAAATTTGCATTTTTAACATCATAACACAACACTCCACCCAACAACCCCTACAAAACAACCACAGCCAAAACCAAATAAAAGGGGGGAGAGAAAAAAAATAATAAAGAAAGAAAGAAAAATAAATAAATAAAGAAATAGTTTTCATTAAAAAAAAATTATGAATAATAAAGAAATAATAATAATAATAAAAAAGGGTACGATGGTTAGTGTTCACTGGAGAACATTATTCCATCCATCCATCTTCTACCACTTATTCCTTCTTCAGGGTAGCGGGTGAACCTGGAGCCTATCCCAGGGAGCATTGAGCACATTATATATATATATATATATATATGTGTGTGTGTGTGTGTGACATAAGAATTCATGGATTTGTGTTAATGCGATTTTAGTGATCAGTCCTCACTAATACTTAGCCCAGACAATAAAGTCAGTACAGCTTAAGCCAGATGCAGCACCATCGATATTTGTTCTGTCCAGTGTTTGTTGACGAGGAGAAATCTGAACAAACCCCCGCAGGCCAACATTTTTTTTTGCAGAACAAGTGGATTAGTACGCATATGTTGACTAATTTAAAAAGCTGTAATATAAAGTGAAATATCATGTAAAGGCTCCCTAAGAGGTTCAGACATGATCATCCGTGCTGCTGAATGTTTATTTCTGACATTTCTGAGGAGGTGATGATCAATTTTCTATAACAGCAGGACTGACAGTAGTTATCTGCAGAGTTTATTAATGTACTTGTCCTAATACATTATCATTTATATAATAACAGCAAGCACCAGGATTATGGCAGACATATGTGGTATAAAGAGATGTTTCTTAAAAAAAAATAAAAAAAAATTAATAATTAAATAAATAAACAAACAGTATGTAATCATTGACATTTCTTTAGCATTTTTCTAAGGAGTCTCCTGTGTACGTGCTTTATAACAATCAGAGGCAAAGTTGTAACTATAAAATTTTCCAGCATGGTAAAAACAATCTTTACAGGATTTCATAGTTTTTTTTTATGATTGTTATAGCCCAAAATGTTTGATTTTGCAGTGGCATTTTTCAAAATTTGCAATGCACGTTGCAGAGTTTTTGGTGCTTTTGCATTGCATAAAATTGTTTTGCTCGGGCTTTCGCAGTAATGTTTGCTGGTAAATGAGTCCTTTTAACTCTACTCACGTTCGACGCACATGAATCAAATAGTGCTTTGATTGAACGCGCACTGTGATGATGTCACATGATGACATCACACGTCTTGGCCCAAATCTGCAGTCATTTTGAAAAATTACAAGCTCCTCCAAATATTGTGGCATTTGTTTGATTTTGTGTTCATTTCTACAATTGCAAAATCCTAGAGGGACTGGTAGTCTTTCTGTAACATGACCAGCTGTATGTGTGTCTTATTGAAGAGAAGAGAAGAGAAGAGAAGAGAAGAGAAGAGAAGAGAAGAGAAGAGAAGAGAAGAGAAGAGAAGAGAAGAGAAGAGAAGAGAAGAGAAGAGAAGAGAAGAGAAGAGAGAACAACTACTTAGCTATCATAACCTACGTGATAACAGGACCTAACATGAACTAACCTTACACATAACTCTAACTGAGTAAAACTAAAAAGGCAAATTGCTTTGGAATAAGAGGAGAAAAAACACTTCAGTGGGCAGCATTACACCAGCCCATCACTGATTCTTTTCATATAACAGCATGCCCTGCTGTGTTTTATTGTTTATATAGCTGTAACAATCAGGACCCTTATGCAAAGAATCATGCTGTAGTTGCTTAATTAATAGTTTATTCATGTTCTGGCCTGAAAATGACCAGCCAGAACAAAGTTTCACAGCTTTGCCTCCCATATACTGAATAGTTTCAGCAGAGAGGATGGGATTGGGAAGGAAAAACTACAAATTGCCCTCTTAACACAACATGGTCCTCCACTTAGGGTTTTCCCCTCACTCACACACACACACACACACACACACACACACACACACACACACACACACACACACACACACACACACACACACACATCTTGTCTTATTCTGTGTCTAATACAAATAACAGAAGAGGGGAATTCAATTTAGTAATGATACTGTAAGTAACCATCATAATAATCGGAGCATTTCCCTCAGGAGTGAGGGAGGATTGAAATGACAGTTAATCACACATATGAAGTCTCATTAAGATTAGCACTCATAATGCAGGAGCTTGAGAGGACTAGAAATGACCAAAATGTGAATCAGGTGAAGTGTTTAAGACTGACACAGCAGGACATGGGCGAGAGGTCATGAGTTAAAAGTGTTGCATAGTGTAACAGGGTTTAGAGAAAGACACTTGGCCAGGAGCGAAGCACGTGTGACACACACAGCGTGCTGATAATGTAGGCCGTCAATTTGTAACCTTTAACAGAGCACAATGCCAAATGAGAGGAGAGTCAGTAGAGCGTAGGAGAGGAGCGGGTAAATAATGTAAACCTACACCATTATCTGCTTTGCAAAGCTCATCAGTGAGCCTCTACAATAGCTACAATTGAATTGCTGATTGCATCTCTCTCTTTCTCTCGCTCTCTCCCCATGTGTGTGTGTTGTTCAGGCTCAGTCTCTAAATGGGAGACACAGAGAAAGAGAGAGAGAGAGAGAGAGAGAGAGAGAGAGAAAGAGAGAGAGAGAGAGAGAGAGAGAGACAGACAGACAGAGAGAGAGACAGACAAAGAGAGAGAGAGAGAGAGACAGAGAAAGAGAGAGAAAGTCAGACAGAAAGGAAATGAGAGAGAGAGAGACAGATAGGTAGACAGAGACAGACAGAGAGACAGATAGAGAGACAGAGAAAGAAAGAGAGAGAGACAGAGACAGAGAGAGAGAGAGTCTGTGGTCTTTTGTCAAGGTCAGACTGATCCCAGATACAAATTTAGGGGCAGATTGTCATTAACAGATTAATAAAAAAAAAAAGAATATATTAGAATTTTTTTTTCACAGTTTCTTTTTTACTGCCCAAGTTTGTCTCAGACAGACACAGCCATAGAGACACAAGCAAGCCAATTGGACAGGCAAACAGTGGAAAAAAATGCACTAAAATGGAGGGGGGGATCATCAAACCGAGCCCATCCTCCTCTGTTCAACTGTTTATTTAAGAACCGAGGTTAACTGAGATTGAGTCTGGGAATTTTAATGGATTCTATACATCTCTATTAAGCGTAAACACACTATTTGCCATAAGTATCTATTGTTAACACACACAGATAGTCTTTTAAGCAATCCAATAGACACATGGATTTGAAACTTTCAGATTATTTAGTATACATGCATTTCTGATTATATTTATGTATTTGTAATTCCACACTTGTACAGTATGCAGCACCATACGATCTCCTTCATTTTACCATTGACACCGTGTTCAAAAATCCAGCACAAAGTGTGAATTTTAGATCACATCAGCCATAGAATTGCAGATCACGTTTTTCGAAAGATATCAGATTTTTTTTATAGCTGTAGTTTTTGTACACCGCTAAAGCAGGTCTAATATCCATTTTACTGAGTGAATAATTTTTTTCACATTTTTTTTAAAGGCATAATACAGTCCAATCCAAGCTTATTCCAGAGTAGTTGAGAGAGTCGTTGCTCAGTGGCTATCTGGCAGTCAAGGGATTCAAACAACTTTCAAGCCAAACTAACAGCAGTGACTTCAGTAATAAAAACAATTATTAACCTGTAAGAATGATTATATAGAAGATAGTTACAACTGCCATTCATTGACAATTCATTTCAACTCATTATGACCCTATTATAGAATCAAAGAGAATAGCCACTCACATTATTACTTGTTTGGTCTACTTTAATGCATAGCAGAGCGGTCAGTATTGCAGTTCCAATGCCATTTGGTCATTTGGCCTACTTCCAGAAGCAAAGAACCACTTTCCTTGCTTCTTTTCACTCAGCAGGCCTGTTTTCTGCTTTCTTGCACACGGAGGTTGGATTGCCTAAAAATTGAAAAGAACCTGTGAGTTTTCTTTGGCTTGCCATTGCATTTAAATGTTGCTTTAATCCCAATCATCACAGTGCCATGTTTCCACCGGACACCGGTGTTTTCCTAGCAGCCGCAATGACTGCGTTTGGCCATGAGCTGGCCATGATCTTCATCCTTCTGTCCTGCAGGTGGGGGGTCTCTGCTCTTACAGTCTGCTCTCTCGGCTGTATAGAATAGCAGCTTTTTCCAGTTTGTCCTCCACCACCCATGCAAAAGAACCACTTTTGTCCAGGTTCCAAAAGGTTGTGGTTGTCAAACCAGGCCAGACTTCATTACTTAAATGAGGTTGTTATTTTCACTCTGATTTAAAAGCTATTTCTGCAAGAACACAGCACCACTATTGGGTAATGAGTGCAGTTAAGAACATGGGCTTATGTCCCATTTAAGGCTTAGATGTGGTTGCAGAATTGTAGAAACATCTCTAGAACCACATCTAAGCCATAAATTCTGAGGAGGGCGAGCTTGAAAGACTCAGGCCTAAAATGACAGATACATGGCCAATCTTTTTACAGACATGTTTCCTAGTCTACCGATGGCCATTAGCGTGCTTAGCTCACTCCAGGGCCTTTATGGGTCCGATGTGTAAATTGCTGGTACAAGTCAGACCTTTTCTTACGGAGGTCATTGAGGGGGAAAAAAAAAGCCTCTCTGAAGCACTCAGCTTGTCCTCTGGAACAAAAAGTCACGTCTGCGGCCTACCATTTGCACATGGTGAATTAAGCAGTGCTGCGTCATTATGCGAGAGCACTGAGAGAGAGCCACAAATTGCCCAGAACAGAGTAAAGAGCCTTATTTATAGTCACCACCAGAGCTGAAAGCCAGTGCTGCACTAATAGAGCAATCTGTATTCTTAATGCTAATGCCTCAGTTCGTTTGTTCCATTTGGCTTGGTACAGGTGCATTAAAGGGTCTCGTTGAACAGATCCAGCTGAGATTCTAGAAAGAGTGAGCAAAGCACGCCCTCTGCTGAACACAGAGCCAAGAGCACGGAAAACTGGCATGGAAATGAACCACTATATAGTTTTATTTGGTCAAAATGGCCCATTTTAAATGATTACTTAATATTAAGTAATTTGTCTAATATGGAACTTTATATGCTTCACTCAATTTCATATATATATACACACACACACACACACACACACACAGTGCCTTGCGAAAGTATTCGGCCCCCTTGAACTTTTCAACCTTTTGCCACATTTCAGGCTTCAAACATAAAGGGGCCGGATAATTTTGCACGCACTACTTTTCAGTTTTTTATTTGCTAAAAAAGTTTAAAATATCCAATAGATTTCGTTTCACTTCACAATTGTGTCCCACTTGTTGGTGATTCTTCACAAAAAATTAAAATGTTATATCTTTATGTTTGAAGCCTGAAATGTGGCAAAAGGTTGAAAAGTTCAAGGGGGCCGAATACTTTCGCAAGGCACTGTATATATATATCTATATCTCTATAGGGGCGCACGGTGGCTTAGTGGTTGCATGTTCTCCATGTGTTGCGTGGGTTTCCTCCGGGTACTTCGGTTTCCTCCCCCAGTCCAAAGACCTGCATGGTAGGTTGATTGGCAGCTTGGTAAATTGTCCGTAGTGTATGAATGGGTGTGTGAATGTGTATGTGATTGTGTCCTGCGATGGACTGGCACCCTGTCCAGGGTGTACCCCGCCTTGTGCCCGATGCTTCCTGGGATAGGCTCCAGGTTCCCCGCGACCCTGAAGCAGGAATAAGCGGTTGAAGATGGAGATATATATATATATATATATACACACATTATATATATATATACACACATATATATATATATATATATATATATACACACACACACACACACACACTACTCTTACATGAATTAAGTAGTAGTAGTGACAGGGTGTGTGGGTTAAAGTCTTAACAAAACATGATAGAAATAATCTAGTGTTTTTTTAAATACAATTTTTAAAAATTCTATAGAAATGTTAAAATATCTAAATGGAATGATAAAATATACATATACATATTTTCCAAGGAGACCCAAATATATTCAATGAGAAAAATTATGTTCGCACTTGGTTAGTTTCTTCTGTTTAGATAATGTAGCTTACAAAAAAATTGGTTTTTGGTACCATATCTCACTGCTCTCAAAAATCAATCAATCAGTCAATCAATCAATCAGCCATGTAAAAGAGCTAAAAACAACATAAGCGACCATCTTGACCCTTCACCTGTTAGCTATAGAGTGGCAGTACAAAATAAAACAACAAACCTGAGGCACAAAACATGTCACGGTTGATCAACAAATGGAGTACAGACTAAAAAAAAAAAAAAGAAAGAAAAATTTAATTCATTTAATTCCCTCCCCGAAATTATTAGCTAAATATTAGCGCAAAAGGCTAGTGATATTGTACCTGACATTGCATGACGTTACCTGTAAATATAAATAGTTAAAAAGTTTAATTATTGCCAAATTGACTTTGTGTATGACAAAAAAAAATGCTCCAAGACATGCTGTTCTAGGAAACAAATCTACGACAGAGTAATAACACACACCATCACACCACCACAGTGTAGATTACATTCCTATAGCAATAAGCCCATAAGTTTTATTCCTTACTTATTGTCTATGCTGATGTGAGGTTTCATGGAGACTCTGAATGCGAGCGAAAGAATACATCTTTACAAATTGATCAACCTTGAACGTACTGTTATTTGGTTTCATTGAATGCAATCAGATCTGTGTTGAGAATAGAAGTCATTTGATTTGGCACCAGAGCACGAACAACATGAACCTACAGACTGATGCTGTGGAATTTTCTGCTGAAAATTAGCCTTCAAGCTCATCAGTCACAATCAATATAGCACAGAGCCATTTTCTTTCTTTCTATTTTTTTTTTTTTAATTGAGAAGCAGTAATTATCAGAATGTGTCAACAGACTAATGAAACAATGCTCCAATATGCCTTCAGCTACAGAAAGGGAAAACAGTTAATTAAGTTGTATTTAATGAGAGCAGTGGTTTCTGGTGTGGGCTGACCACCATGAAGGTCATTTTTTCATTCAACTGCAATGAGGTAAACTCTGTGCTCAATGCCATGTCCCATCTGCTTTACTGCACCATTAATAGAGCAAAAAAAAAAGGGGGTGGGGGGTTCTTAACCATTTCGTGTCTTTGAGAGAACATTTAAAGTTTCTACTGTATGTGTACTTGAAGAACAGTTGTCCTTTCAGAAAAGGAAATAGGCAGAACCCATTTAGAAAAAATAGAACTTTCAATGATTCAAAGAACATCTGAGGAACTCATTCCTCCTCCAATATTGCTCAAATTATTTGTACCTTCTAGTTGTATTGCTAAATGGTCGGCACTTATATAGCGCTTTTTTTAACCTTAGTGTTTTACACTGGTACTCCTTCACCCATTCACACGCACAGTAATGGTAGCAGGGCTGCTATGCAAGGAGCTACAGTAGCTTGCCATCAGGAGCAACTTGGGGTTCAGTGCCTTGCCCAAAGACACTTTGGCATGTGGAGTCATGTGGGCTGTGAATCGAACCACCAAGCCTTCAATAACAACCCGCTCTACCACCTGAGCCACAGCCTCCCCATATTGGTTGTAGAAAAAGTTGCATCACTTTAAAGTAGCAATATTTGGACTTCATTATGTTGTGGATTCCTTGATAGTTAGCAGAATTTGGTGACAGGGCCTAAAGAACTGCCTTTTGGGGGGGGATGTCCACCTAATGTGTACAGTCTCGGTTTCTGTTCAAGCAAACTGATTTCATGTTGGATATACTGTAATTCCTCTTGCCTTGGTTCCACACATTTTGAGTTCATGCACACATTTTTGCCTCAAATGATTGCTTCTTATGCAGGAGTCATCATGTCACCTGTATTCTCAGAGAACTGATCCAAGAGCAGTTATTTCACTGGTTGCACTCATTAGTGAACCAGATCAGCACCAAAATGTTACCCATTACATTTTTTCCAGTCAAACAAACTCTATTATTTTGACAGAACCTGCATGATGACACTCACAGTGTTCTAGCTTTGCAGATGAGGAGGCTTTAAAATGTCAACTAATATTTACAGCCAGCATTAGCCACCAGACATCTGTCAAACAGCTCAGTTTGTGCATGACAGGGTGCTCCAGCAAAGCCCCAAAGTACAGTGACTCGGCAGTTTGTTCCACTCCTTCAGGCCAGAACACAAGGCCAAACTCTTCCCGCTTCACCTCGCCACAGAGATCCATCATCACGATTTATTTCAGGTGCGTCCCACACTTTGAGAGCAGTGATTTCTACATGGACAGCAGCCGAGAGGTGCACGTTAACCTGGAAGGCAAAGAGCACAGGCAGGCCAGACTGTGAAATTATAGATGGTGACACTTAATGTGTTTTAACCCACCTGAGGATGCAAGACTGACCGGTTATATTACAGGTCTTTATTTTACAGGATTCAGGAACTAAAGTTGGGGAATCTGATTAACTTTCTCTAAGGGGTCAGTCTTGGACAGTTTTCTTTCCGGACAGCTAAACACACATTTTCATAACTTTTTTCCAACATTACACGAGAAACTTGTATTTAGCGTTACTTATCTTTACAAATACTATTCAGAAATTAGATTTTTTTTTTTTCATGAAATTGTCCCCATACCAGTACAGTAGGTCAGGCCTAAGAATACCATCAAGCAGATAAACCTGTTAGGGAAGGTTAGTACAGCATTCAAAATAAAAGGACACACAAGTAAAGGGATCTGCATTTGATCACAGGACATGACTCAGTTGGTCAGCCAGTACAGGGATGGGTCTTCTATTTGAATATTGAGGGATGGTGCATCAAGTCGAACCATGCTAGAGGTTGAATTGAAAACGGTGCAGAGCAGGGTTTGATAAGTGCTTCAGGTAGGTGGGAATGCTCAGCTTATGGCCTTGTAGGTGAGCATCAGTGTTTTAAATCTGACATAGGCAGCTACAGGAAGCCAGTGAAGAGAACACAGCAAGTGGGTGATGTGAGAGAACTTGGAGAGGTTCTAGATCAGCTGAAAGGGTCAGATGTTGCACAGATGCCAGATCTGCAAGCCTCAGTAGTTCAGCAAGAAAAATGACAAGAGACTGAACAATCACTCAAATATCCTCTGTGGACAAAAATGCCGGATATGGCCCGAAAGCAGATTCCTCGACCTCTTATTTATCTTCTGTCTACATTTTTAGTATCCTTAGAATAAAAACAAGCTGTTTTCTATAGGCTTCAAAATATTTTTCAGACTTTAAGGAAAAGTATGCCAAGATTTTTGGCCAAATCGCCAAGCCTTAGTACAACACATTATGTTTAATACATGAAGATTGTTATCAGGGAGATCAGGGACAATGTTGAACTGTGTAACAGAATCTGTTATTCCATTAGATTTCATTCGATTGACCCTGCACTTTCTATTGTGTATGAGCAGAGGTATTACGTATCAAATGCAAAATAATCATTCTATTTTATTATATTCCAGGTCGAGAAGCTGCTATATGTTCAGTGTAAATTTATAGACTCCATCCTTTATCATCCATCTCAAGCTAAAGAGTTCCACACCGCACACTCTTATTGCTTTTACACACCACCAATATTGCCAAAAATAACCAGGAGGTTGGTAAAAATCTGTTATGAAACGTTTCAGTCTCTGTTCCATAGCCAACCCTTTCGTAATGGTTTGGAGAAGATTTGGCTATGTTTAAAATAGTACAATAATAATAAAAAAAGAAAACCTCTCCAAATGTCAGGACATGACTCACAGGACAGTCAATGACAGTTCAAGATTTATTCAAATGCATTGAAGACAATTTTCACCAAGAAAACATTAACAACAGAAACTCAAAAAGAAAGCTGGTATCTGAAAAAACACGTGGACTAGAAAAGTGAGTGATGTTTCTGACCATTCAGAGGACAAATGCTGACCGTTTGGTTATGAAGGCACTATTGAAAGTGGAGCTAATTTAGGATCCGAGTGTGTATGTCACAGTCAGGGGAAATGGAGGAGTTCAGATGATTTCCAGTCAATTCTGTTCCTGGCCATCAAACCTCTCTGTACCCAAACATCTCTCTGAGCAGCTCTTCTTAACAGATACTGTAGCAAGAAACACAGTTTAAAAAAACAAACAAACAAACAAACAAAAAAAAACGCATTGCCTAAACATTTTTTTTGGACAATCCGGGGCTTTTTAAAAAAGCACAGGTTCTCTACAAAGATTATCACCTCTCCAGTACGTGTTCAGTTAGTGTTCCTCCGAGAAGCTACAGGAGTCCAAGTCCAAGTTGAAGGCAGTTACAATCTTCATTAGAAATCTCAGTGGACTACAATACTTGCACTCAGATGATAAAAAGTATAATTTACTTGATTGTTTTCCTCAGTGGTCCATTGGACATCCTCTGCCTTAAAACCGCACTGAAAAACAAACAGGGATTGTGAATCACAATGCTTCAAGTACTGCATTTTCACTTTTTTTTTCCTCAGCACTCCATTGTTGAAGGTCAACATCTACGACTTAGTTTCTCTTATAGCCATTTGGTCCGACTGCGTAAAATAGGCATTAAGTACATTATGTACAAGTTCTACTTGACCTTTTGCTGTGGTATAATACTCACACTAAACACCGTACATGGCATTCTAGTATAAAAAGCGCACAATGCCAAAGAGGAGGGGAAAAAAAAAAGTTGAGAACACTTAATAATAAAATGGAAGGTGCATTTAATGGGCTGCTGGCTGGTACAAAAAAATAGCCACATTTTACACCCTGTTGAGTTTCCCTCAGTGTACCATTTGTCTCTTTTTAAGGGAGTCTAAATTAATTGTTTTAAACAAATTAAATGTTTAAATTTTATTTTAACCCAAATCCCATTCACCCAGACCCCCCGATGCCATAAAGTCTGAGAAAGAAGAGCGCTGGCCATCAAATTACTCTAGAAGTCCCTGTAATTACCGCTTGCGGCATAGTTTACATATTCTCCATCTCTACAATAAACAGTGTTTTGTAATCTACTGTACTGTATAGTGTATATACAGTAGAATTCCACTGTACTATGATTGAGGAGGTAATAAATCCACAAAGAGCTCTCTTTCCATTTCCACAGATGCTGTTTTTTTCTATTCGAGACCTTCTCCTCCTCTGTGGTGATGATGGAAAATACAGGAGGTTAAAAGTATTGGCTTTCTCTCCTGTTTCAGTTCACTTTCGGGTAGATCTTCTCATAGAAGAAGTTTTGCGCCAGCACAAACAGCTCTCCATCCTTCTCTCGGACACCATGAGCACGTACAAACTGGAACTGCTCGAGTGCAAACTCATAGAACTCATTCTCCATCTTCCACACTTCCGACTGCTGCAGCTTGGAGATGGACTCTTTAGTCGGAGGCTTCTTCTCGCTTGTTTTTCTCAGGTGGGACTTCTTACCTGTAAGACAAAGACACTTCATTACAATAGGTTTGAGACTTAAGCATTATATAGTGCACAATTTGTGTTTTGAAGACCATGATTTACTTTACCATATACATCCATTTTCCATACCGCTTATCTACACAGGGTCGCAGAGTAGCCTGGAGCCTATCCCATTCATACACTATGGACAATTCGGAAATGCCAATCAGCCTACAACGCATGTCTTTGGACTGGGGGAGGAAACTGGAGTATCCAGAGGAATACTGACTTACACCCCAAAACCTGGCAAATTTGCTAGCCACAAAGCTATCATGCCCCCTACTTTACTAAATGTGGTGGTTCAAGGGATGCAGGAAAGTAGGAGGGTTAAACAGCATAGTTTAATAGAAGCTGTGATAAGTAAAAAGAATAAAAAATAAAATAAATTCAAAACAGCTGAACTTTGCTAAGCATTGTTGGAACTGCAACTGGAATTGTGAATCCCAAGAATTCATAATTCTATAAATATAAATCATAGTAATCCTCTCTGGTCCAACAAGTGCAACAGAGGGAATTCTCTACTGCACGTTCATAAATATTCTGTGCACAGGAATTTCTAAAGTGCAAATTATTTAAACTTTTGGACATGGCCAACTGGAGAGCAGCAGACAGTTTATGCCATTATGCTGTATTACAAGATGACTGTACAATACACTGAATAGGCCATATTCTGAGCTGGCCTTATTCCAAGCAACATTAAGTTTAAAAAAAAAAAAAAACGGCAGATATACAGGATGTTATCCATATTCTTGGTTTTTAACACCTTCAATCAGGAGGCTTTGGGTGGGTGCATAAAGCCAAAACAAACACCTGCACTATTGGGAGTTAGAAAATGTGGACAGATAAATGACATACCATTTTGAATATGCAATACTGTGTTAAATTAAATTGTGAATTAGCATTGAAACAAGAGGAATTTATAGTAATGCAAGAATATACAAAATTTAGAAGGTAAACATTTCAATTAACATCAAATTGTAGTAAAATATATTGTGTAAACATGAGGTTTACTGTAAATATGAGTTCCAGCCACATCAATTGACAGCCAGTCTATAAAATAACACTTGATACTTCAACAGATCCTAATCAACAACAGACTGGGCAAAGCACCGGCATAATACAAAATATGTTATTAACTATAGGAATGCCTATCATTTTGATTCTATGATAGTCTATGTAATATTTCACAAACAAACATTTTTCTTGAAATGTATGCCTCACCCATAGTGATTGGCTTATTTTCATGAACTGTATCCATATAATTTGAGCTGATTATGTATCGGTCTAGCACAGTGTTACCTGTTCGGTAGAGATCAGTGGCTCCTCTGAAGAAACGGGGCAGTGCTGCTTCCAACATCATGATGAAGTCCTCCAGCTCCTCTGTCACTCCTACCAGCAGATACTCATTCACCAGGTTGTACTTGGCCTGCTCGAGAGCCCAGTGACTGCCTACGTTCCTACACACAGACATACACACACAATAAACTGTATTCAAGTTCAGAAACTTTATAAAGCTCATTAATACCCACTGTGGACTTTCTGGCACATTAATATTGTATTTGTATTGGAGACGCCTTCTCCTGGAAAACTTCGGTTCAATTACAGCATGACGTGAACATCCACCATGCATCTCCTGGTGAATTAGCAGTTACTATAGAAACAATAGCATATTAGAATGAGTGCTGCTGTTAGAGAGAATGAATCACCAGCTTCTGACCAATCACAATCAAGAATTCAAAAGAAACATGGTAAACAAAAGAAGTAAGGCATGCGATTGAAAATAAGCTGAACTCCACACAAATCAGAGAGGTATGGCAATGATTTGAAAAAGTACCACTGGGAATTTGGAATAAGCACTTTCAATGTACAGTGAATATTCAATGTATATATTCTTTAAAAAAAAAAAAAAAAAGATTATTTTGTAAACAAGAGAAAACATCATCTGATGCAAAAAACCTACCAGCACTCGGAGGAATGGCCACAGAAAAATGGGATCTGCAGCCAGAGCTTCTCTGGGGCACAGTCAGATCCCCCTGACACCACGCACTCATCAAACGTCTGACAAATAAAGCAAACACACACCAAGACCACACAAAAATACATTTTTTTTTAAATGTCATTTTCTTTTCTAGTCTTTCTCTCTCTGCATCCATCATGCCCACAGACTGGATCCTAAGGATCCGAGACACTGTTTAACACATCCTAGTCATGACGAGACCGCAAAAATGAAACTGACTGCTTCATCTTCTTTATTCACTTTTCAACAGACACCACCCTTTCATTCAGTACTCAGAATTCAGAAATAAGTCTCTCACCTTTTTGTCACCCTGCTTTCTCCGCCTCAGGCCGGGCCTGTAGTCATCTCCGAAGCGCAGGAAGTAGTAGTAGGACACCAGGCGCTCAATAGGGTCACGCACTACGTTAATGTAAATGGGCTTTGCCCTCACACCAAATCTGCAGCACAGAACGCACAAACACACAGAGGTACAAACCTGAGTCTTTTTGCCCAATTGTGTGAGACCTATATGAAAATAAAAATCTAATGTTTATTAGCCCTTATCCAGAGCGACTTACAATTACCGGTATCTCTTTATACACACACACACACACACACACACACACATATATATATATATATATATATATATATATATATATATATATATATATAACACATATACATACACACACACACACACACACTACACACACACACTACACACACACACACACATACACAACTGCGCAGTTGAGGGATAAGGGCCTTGCTCAAGGACCCAGCAGAGGCAGCTTGGCGCTAACCACTGGTTTCCACTAAACCCATTTAAAAAAATGGTTAATTTGCATTGTTTTTCATTTCCCCAGACTCAGGGCATGGTGCTGGTTTCAGAAATCGACGTGTAGAAGAAAATAATAAGTAGTTGTACAGAAATCTAAACTCCACACTCACTCAAATGCTGTACTACGTAAATCAAGAGAACTGCAAGCTCTACCAAGGCAAAGAAATCTGCAGAATGTAGCTTTATGGGATTTCAATACTTTTGAAAGCATCGTTTTCTTTCAATGCTGCTAATGCTATTTTCAGACGTAGCTCATGCATCCATTAAAAGGATATTTCACGTCTCAGGACTGGCAGAGGCATATGGGGATCAAACCTAATTAGAAGTCCTACATCTTATGCATCATTCTTTATAGAATTGGCCATTTATAGGAGTCTCGTGGAGCTGTAGACACAAAGTGGAAATTAGTCAGATCCTTGGATGCACTCCACGGCTGACTTCCTGTTCAAAACCAAATAAAGCGAACCTACGGCATGAAATCACTGAAGCTGCTTTATGGACGTATTTGCCTTTGACCCTGTACTTCCTTTGTAGCAATACAATGTCCCAAGATCTACTGCAAAATCATCTTTAACCACTAGAGCGCAGCAACACTCCTGAAAACAGAGCCACACCACCAGAGACAGTCATTTGTACAATCTATAACCTGTTAATTATGGACATCCTGTGAGCTAGCAGAAACTTGAAATGTCAGTGAATATCAGAATTCAGTCTTGTATGCAGTACTGCTTCATTCATGGTCACATACAGATATGTAGATCTCTGCTCATAGGTGACTGAGGACATGCCACATGGAATTATGGGATATTTTAAGCATCTGGTGTGTCAAATAAAAAAAGACACAAAAGTGGTGTTCAAGCAATGACAATATTTATCACAATAAGATTAATAATATTTTATGAGCTATGTGATGGTGTAAGCCTCAAATGTGTGGATACTCACTTGGAGAAATCCAGGTATGCTACGTGTCCGTGGTAAAACCCTGGTTTCATCTCCTTCCAGGAGGTCACGTTTCTAACAAACCTCACCTGCAAAATACACAAACTCACAGATAAGCAAAGACACCCACAATTGCACCATTTATGCTAAATAACTTTACTTAACTGGTCCAATTATTATAGAATTATCACAAAAGGATCTACAGGGAACAAAAAAAATAGGCATACGTAGCATGTGCAGGGCTTTTAGAAGAATCCCCACAAACCCCCAACCACCCAACCACCGAAGCCGCCCCCCACCAGCACCCACACACCCACACCCTCTTTCTGAGCTACATCTCTGCCTAAACACAGAGTCTCAGCTCAGTGAGCAGCTCAGGGAGTGTGGAGACAAAGTCAACTGGATATTCCCTCAGCAAAGCCATCCGCTAATGACACCTTCCTTCTCTCAATCACAGCCGCTTATTTGCCGTGTTAGGGACAGAGGTGACAGGAATACAAATGCACAGACACACACACACAGGCTCACCACACAAACACAGACAGACACAGAGACAAGCACGTCCGCGCATGGACACACACATACACACACACAAACAAACACGCACATATGCCAAATGTCCACACAAAATTAGATATTCTTGTCCATGTGGGGACATTTCGTCCCAACCTAGATATAAAAACATGCCCACACCCACACACAGGACAGACGCACACCCTCCAGACATCATATTCCATAACTTTTCACGGACTTAAATATTCATCATCTGTCGCTCATGGAAGGTCACCTTAGACTAACTTACATCTTGCAATCCCCTTAACATTTATCCCAGCAAAACAATCCCTTACTAACTGAATCACACACACACACACACACACACACACACACACACACACTCAAACACACTCTTCTTCAAACGGGTTTCTGCAATATTACATTTATCTAAATGTACAGGCTTATGCACTGTTAAAGAGCTGTGGCCAGTACCAAGAAAACTAGGGGTTCACTATTTCACCTCCCGCCACCCACACTGCTGAAGAATTCACCAATCATGTATGTAGAGTTTTAAGACTAGACAAATATAACAAGCTAAATCCACAAATATCCCAAATCTAGTTAGAATTCTGACTATGATAAGCTGGTGATCCAATCTCAGTTGTAAAAAAACAAAACAAAAAAACAACAAGAATTTTACTTCAATGAGATTCTCCTGGTGAAATAAAGGCAATATAGATTAGTTTGTATGTCAAATAACTAAAGAAATAAATGAATGAATGGACTTATGCAATATAGCATATGTCCTATCAGCGGTTTTCTAAATCGTTTTAAATGCAAATATAAAGGGGGGTTACTGGTGTCATGGTGGTTTAGTGGTTAGCACACCTGTGGCGGCTTTGGCTCAGGTGGTAGAGCGGGTTGTCCACTAATCATAGGGTTGGCGATTCAATTCCCAGCGAACATGACTCCACATGCTGAAGTGTCCTTGGACAAGACACTGAACTCCAAGTTGCTCCCCATGGCAAGTTAGCGCCTTGCATGGCAGCTCTGCTACCACTGGTGTGTGAGTGTGTGTGTGTGTGTAAATGGGTGAATGAGACACAGTGTAAATCGCTTTGGATAAAAGCACTTCATAAGTGCAGACCATTTACACCTGCCTCGCACCTCCAGGGTTGAGGGTTCGATTCCTGCCTCTGCAGGAATATATGTTCTTATATCTTATATTTAATATATGTTTATTTTATATATGTATATTTAATATATGTTATATCTTATATCTTAATATATGTTCTTATATCTTATATTATGAACATCTCTGGGATTTCCTTCAGGTAACATCTTTGGGATTTCCTCCCCAAGACATCCGTTGTATGAATGTGTGTGAGATTGTGCCCTGCGATGGGTTTGCACCCCGTCCAGGGTGTCCCTTTACATGTGTCCCCTGGGATAGGCTTCAGGCTGTAGGATAAGTGCTATAGAAGATGGATGGATCTACAAATATTAGCCACATTATTTAATTGTGTACAATATTACTGGCTATTTCCTGGAACCACAGATGCTTCAATCATGAACTTTCCATCCACAGGACACAAGCTGATATTATTCATTTGTTTTGGAATGATTCAGCTTTGGATGGAATCCAATCAATTTGAGTGACCTGTCAAACAGGTTAATAACTACAAGAACTCAATAACAAATACAATAACTTTGATAATGGTGTTCTGTGATTTCAATCACCGTAACGAAATTAGAAAAATCACAAACCCCCTGGCTATACTTCACAGTCCCCACTTAGAGCACTACGGTCATACCGGACTTCAATCGGATTTACAGTAAGAAAACCTGCACTTAAAAGCTACGCTTTTTCCAGGACCTCACTTATACTCCCTGTAAAAACCAGAAAACTAGTCTAAATTTCTAAAACCCCATACATGAGGGAATCTTTGCTGCAGTATGGTGTGTTAAAAAAAGGGAGATCTCAGCACTGAAGAAATAACTGCTATGCTTTCTCTCCGTTAGTCGGTGTGTGCAAGAAGCAGACAGAGCATCTCGCTGCACATTAAAAAAAGCTCAGAAATTTGTACTGATCTTGAATTAACCTTCAGCTGCTGCTGCCTCTCAATCAAACCACAGCTCTTTCATGCTAAACTCCTGCTTTCCCAGGCTCTTTATTCACCATAGAGATGGAATCAGTGACGAGGAATGTGTGACAAAGAACAGCGGCCGAGACAAAGAGATGACTGCACTTGCATGCCCTATCGTGACTGAACATGACACACAGAGTCAAATACACTCCCATCCTGGGAATACAAGCTCCCTGCTCTTAACCACATGACTGACTGTCATGTGCACACTGACCCCTATGATGAATACTATATTTCAAACCTCGTCACTAGCTATCAATTTACTCTACATGCACAATAATCATAAAGGGTCTAGAGCTGATGTCTAAAGCGGTCATGCCGTGCCAACATTACTAAAAAGAAAATCCTACTTAATTGATGATTTTATTTCAGACGATTTTAAATAGAGAAGCGTATTGTTCAGGCATCTGCGTCTCTCTGTAGCTAGGCATCAAAAATCCTAGATCTCAACTGTACTCTGTGCCTGCTTCTAAATAGACACACAATCCCAAGACACCACAACACAAGACACAAGATGCACCTGCATACTTGGATACTCTTTTGCATACTCAAACACACAATCATATACTCCGATGCACTACTTCTATATAAAGTTAAGGCACCTGTTAATTCTATAGGAGGTTTAGTTTGAAGTGTGAAAATAACTACGGAGAGCAATGCAGCATCATGTACAGCACATGGCTCATGCTATATTAAAGATTTGTTTCCTATAAAAATCTACCAGGTGTGAAGGGAAAAAAAAGGAAAGGATGGCCTATTTTCAGTCCCCTCTAAAACTTTTGAAATGGCAAGGCCAATTCATTTGTTTGTGCTATACACCAAAGCCATTTGGGCTTGAGATCAAAAGACGGATATGAGACGAGAGTTTACGATTCCAGCTTTTTTTTTCCTGGTGTTTACATCGAGATGTGCTAAACAACATAAAACACAGAACCTTTTGTATCAGACCACCCAAATTAGTGGTGAGCAAAAGTATAGGAACAGATAAGTCTTGATGTAAATTAAAGTAACAAAAAAACAAAAAAAAACGTAATATTTGGTTGTGTGTGTATGTGTGTGTGTATGTGTGTGTGCGTGCATCAAGCCTGTGACTCATTAACATCTCCAAATTGTGAGGGTTTTTTCTTTTGCGATGCTTTTCCAGGCTTTTACCATACCCTCTTCCAGTTGTTGTTTGTTTCCGATGTGGGGGGTGGGGATGTACTACTCTTCATTAAGAGGTGAAACGCATGCTCATTTGGTTAAGGCCAGGTGATTGCTATGGCCAGTCGAAAACATTCCAATTTTTACAACCTGGAGCGGCCATGCAAGTTCAAGCCAACACACTACCACCACCATGTTTCACACATGAGCATGTATATTTAGCAGATCCTTTCCATATCCACATTTTGGCCTTTTCTTCACTTTGGTAGAGGTTAATCTTGGTTCAAGAACTTTTATGGCGGTCTGTAATTTCTTTGCAAATTCCAGTCTGGCTTTATGATCCTTACTGCTGCATGAATGGTTTGCATCTTGTAGTACGGCCTCTATATTTCTGCTTTTGAAGTCTCCTTTGAACGGTGGATTATGAAGAATTCACCCCTGCCCTGTGGATGTTGTTGGTGATGTCAACGTCTGTTGTTTTTGGGCTTTACTTCACAGCTCTCACAATGTTTCGGTCATCAGCTGTTTTCCTTGGCCGAACCATTCGGTTTCTGTTGCTCAGTACACTAGTGCTTTCTTTCTTTTTCAGGACTTACCTAATTGTTGTAATGGCTATGCCCAATATTTGTGCAATGCCTCTGACAGATTTTCCCTCTTTTCTTAGCTTCAAAATGGCTTGCTTTTCTTCCATAGACAGTACACCTTGACCATCATGATTGGTTTATCCATTTAAACAACAAATGCAGTCTTCACAGGTGAAACTGAAGGCTAAAACCAAGAGTAGATGTTGAGAGCTATTTATTTTTTATAAATAATAATATAAATACTAGGAAATAAAATTTTAAATTCTAAATCCTTCATATTCATCTTTTGATCTGAAAACCAAATGTCTTCAATCTACAGCAAAATTAAATGAACTGACCTTGCCGTTCCAATAGATTTTTCTGCACTTCTGCCCACAAAGCAAACCAACCTTGGTATTGTTAAGTCGCATTCGTATAAGTTAGAAGGCAAGAAAATCAGCAACTCTACCAAAGTGATATGTCTACATGTTTAAAGTTCTGATGAAAGATATAAGGTTTCAGCTACGGTATAACAATATGCAATCTATTGGTCTTTCATCACATTTTTGCCCAGAACCGAGGAAAAATCTATATAAAAAAGATGTATTTTGTCTTTTTATTTATCATCAATGAACCAGCAATGACCTCTCGACACATACTGCTGTGCATACTTTATCTCAGTTCAAAACAAGGTAGAAATGCTGCCTAAATTGACTTCCTGTTTTCTTAAATCTGAGCCCTTTTTAACATGAGACGCTTAGACACCAAATATGAGTAGAAATTCTGATATGAGATGGTAAGAAAACGGCATGGTATGATAACCATTTAACGCAATATTGTGGGATTTGGGATGCTGTTTAAGTGCCCCAGAGAGAAAGAAAGAAAAAAAATTTATGCATTGGAGCTTAATTGAGTAACTTACATGTACTGCATGTATTACTTTCACTACACAGTGCTATATCTATCTATATCTAGCTACATATGACCTGCATGCAGTTAATGATTTTGTTTCCCCAATGATAACTCGCTAGCTATCTTTACTTTGGAATGACTTCAAACATTCGTTAGCAGGTTTTGCTTGATTATATTTCCTCATTGTTAGCTAGCTAGCTGTATTCTGCCATTTCCACATCTAACATTACTTTTTTGGTATTGGATAATATTAGCTTTGTTTTGGTATTTTCCTCTCCAACACTATATTTGTAAGTTGCCACTGTTAAGCCCTTGAACAAGGCCCTTAACCCTCTCTGCTCCAGGGGTGCCGTATCATGGATGATCCTGTGCTCTGACCCCAACTTCCTAACAAGCTAGGATATACGAAGAAAAGAATTTCACAGGGCAGGCAGACATTTCTATCATTGTTTTACTGCATCTGAAATCTCACTACAGCTTCATAGAACTCAGGGTCCAGATTTTAATCCCTTGTGAGAAGGCCAAAGGCAAATATAGCAAGGAAAAACTCCACCAGACAGAATAAGGCCTTGAGAGAATCGTGGGATTCAGAGTCACAAATTAAACAGACAATGTTCTGATGCTTTAGTGTTTATGAAATTTGTGTTCCTAACCTGATCCTGCAGGGACATGACTGGATTGTTCTTAGTGGTATTAATATGCAGAACATGGTAGCGGTTCTTGGCACAAAGGTCGTAGGCGATGTTTGTGAAGGACGTGCTGCCAGTTTTGGGCACGCGATTGTAGATGATGAGCAAATCATCACTCTCTGCAAGCACTGCGGATTCACGAACTGTGTCATGATTCTGCCGCTGCTCCACCTCACGCAGCTCCAACCTGGCCATAGTGCGTTCTGAGAGAGAAAGAAAGAAAGATAGAATATAATAGACTTGTCATACACAGAGTTTAGTTCACAAATCCTTCAACACGTCACCAGTTTATGCAACTGAACTGCAATATTCACAAGATAAAAGCAGTATAAACACCAGTAGCTGTTGTTTCTACTGTAGTACTACATGATCAGTGTTGGTGTAATATTTTAATGTCACAATAATTGTCTAGGTCAGCACAGTGGTGCAGCTGGTCGTGCTGCCACCTCATGACTCTAATGACCTCACAACTCTTCAATCCTGAGCTCAAGTTACTGCCAGTGTGAAATTCATAGGTTCTCCCATGTCAATGTGGGTTTCCTCTGGGTTCTCAGGTTTTCTCCCACCTCCCAAAAACATGCTTAGGTGGCCTAGTGGCTCTAAATTGTTCCTAGGTGTGAAGGAGTGTATGAATGCATTTGTGATGCCCTGTGCTGGCTAGCTGACCCATTCCTGCCTCGCCTCAATCCCACTGAACACCTTTAGGATGAACTGGAATACCGACTGCACCCCAGGCCTCTATGCCTGACATCAGTGCCCAACCGCACTAATACTCTTGTGGTTGAATGGGCAAAAATCCCCATAGCAAAATCTAGTGGAAAGCCTTCCTAGAAGAGTGCAGGTTATTATAACAGCATAGGGACTAAATCTGGAATGGGTTGTTCAAAAAGCACATAACAGTGTGATGGTCAGGACGCCACATTCTTTTGACAATAGTGTGTACAGTCAAGTGAAAAAATAAGTACACCCCATGGAAATTGTTGGCTTTTTTAAAATATTTGGAAACATTTGATCATCTCTGAAACAGTGCAAATTAATAAAGTTGATATATGTGAACAAAACCACAAAAAATATGTGTAACAAAACCACAAAATTAGCTTTTTCAATAATTTTTTCAACATAAATATCCATAGATACGATATTCTTCTGTGGAAAAAGTAAGTACACCGTTGGCCTCAGAAGCTAGTATTGCCCCTTTTAGCAGAAATAACTGCTTGTAGGTGTTTTGCATAATTGTTTTTTTGGATTGAATTTTTGACCAATCTTCCATGTAATAGTTCTTAAGTCGCAAGATCTTTGCGGGTTTTCCTGCATGTACTGCCTGTTTCAAATCCCCTCCACAACATGTCAATGGGATTCAACTCAGGGCTTTGACTAGGCCATTCCATAACCCTCCATTCCATTTCTTCTTTTTAGCCATAACATTCCCACCACCATGCTTCACAGTTGGTATGAGGTGCTTCTCCTGATATGCGGTCTTTTGTCTGTGCCAAACAAGTCTGCTGTTAATGTGACCAAATAACTCTGTTTTTGAGAGTTGCTCTGCACATTATTCTAAAAGCCTGGTCTTTGCCTATATGTTCATTGGCAAACTGTAGTCTTGCAAATTCTTTTTCCTGGCACACCTCCCACGCAGGTCAAATATCTGCAATCTCTTTCTGATTGTAGAAGCACACACTTTGACACAAACAGTGACAAGACTTACTAGCAGGTCCTGTGATGACATTTTGGCGTTCTTGGAGATTCTTTTTGCATCAGACAGTCTGCTCTTGGGCTGAATTTGCTGGGACGGTCAAATTGGCAGTCATTTGAAATCTGCACCACTTGTAGATGATTTTCCTTTCAGTGGAATTATGTGTTTCAAATAATTTGGAGAACTTTTTAAATCCCTTTCCAGACTCATAGCCTCATGGCCTTACTGAACTCTTTAGTTGGCATGATGACAGCACACGCCTCAACAGCAAAGGGAACACCAGGCACTAGATATGAGAGGGGTATAAATAAGACAGGTTCCACCTGCACTCCCTAAGCAGGTTATAATAACCGACATCCAATCTTGAACACCTGATTCTAATTTTATGGATTTGAAGGTGTAATAAATGTAGGGGTATATTTACTTTTTCTATGTGACTGATCTGTTTTTTTTCTTAAATTAAATTGTGAAAATTACAACAAAATGTCAATTTTATGTGTTGTTTGTTAGAGTGCATCACCTCTGTTAGAAGGCACTGTTTCAAAGAGGATAAAAACAAAACCAAAAAAAAAGGCAAACATTTCCATGGTGTGTACTTTTTTCACATGACCATTGTTAGATTTCACCCACAGGAATCTACCATGTACGCCTTTTCAATATGTAGAAATTCTGGTTAAGTGTATATGATCAACTGGGATCTTCTTTTGATTATTTAATACTGTCAGTTTATTAAAAAGTGTTCAGCCACGTCTAAAAAGGATGCGCTTAATATAGTTTTTTTAGTAATAACTTATCAAATTTTGACATTAAATAAGTGCCCACCAATCACAATATCCTTTAATGAGTTAGCTTTAATGTCATCAGAACAGCCCCATGTATCTTGTATGTGCAGGTTAGCACTGACTGTGGAAAAAGGGTTGGGGTCCATTCATTTCCTGTACCGCTTATCCTACACAGGTTCGCATGGAGCCTGGAGCCTATCCCAGGGGACTCGGGGACACCCTGGATGGGGTGCCAACCCATAGCAGTGAACATTCACACACATACCCATTAAGACTACAGACAATTTGGAAATGCCAGCTACAACATGTGTCTCTGGACTGGGGGAGCAAACTAGAGTATCCGGAAGAAACCCCCAAAGGACAGGGAGAACACGTAAATTCCATGTACTAGGGGTGGATGGGGGGAATAGATCCCCCAGCCCTAGAGGGGCGAGGCAAATGTGCTAAGTGTAGCTGGTGAGAATTCACTGGATTGTTCCGTTAATGTTATGTTTTGCAGCAAATGTTTTACAGGGGTTCTGAGATGATGTGGGACAGAAGAAGGAAACAAAAAGAAAAGTCAGACCTCGAAATAGGGTACAAATGGGAACATGGAGGAAACAGGTAAATGTAAGAACACATGTATTAGATAGTGAAAGAGTGTGAGAACACAGGCTATAAATCCGCAGAGGCTGCAGGTGTGTTAAAGACTTCCCTGAGGCATGTTCTCAAGTGTTTTAAAGAAACCTTACTCAAAGAGCAGTGGCAGGATGAAAAGCAACAGTAATGGAAAAAATAACGGGAGGAAACCAAGCAGAAAAAGTGGAGATAGACCACAAGTCTCTGCAGTGGCTAACAACAGTGTTTTGCTTTATGGACTTCATCACTGGGCTAGAACAGGTTCTTTTGCTGTTTACTATCGTTTAATCCCCAAGGTTATTTCTGCCTTTAAAGCACACAAATAAGTGCAAAATCCTTTGACAGGTCCGGTGTGTTGTTGATGTTTCTATTTATGCTAATTTCTACTCGTCATTTCATTTGCAGGAGTAAATGCAGCCGTCTCCAAAATAGTGTCAGTTCTCTCTCGATCTCTCTCACACACCTTTATAACCAAAAAAAGGGAGAGAAATTCTGACATGGTTCGCTGATGATTAATCATGCCTAATTTTGTCTTTAACAGCATACTTAAATCAAGCCCGAATTAAGTATTCCCATTAAGGATGCCCATTAAATCCTTTAAACATCGTTTCTCTCAAATTAATGGGCCTGATACAGTGTGATCACATTATTCCTGGGTTTAGTAGCTCACTGCTGCTTTTCCCAAGTGAATAAGGAAAGTGCATCTCTCATATATTTTGAAACAGGCAGATTTTACTCTGAATGTGAAAGTAATTGGTGAAGCTATCTCTGCTCCTATCCAGATCTGGATTGGATTGTGCATCAGTTCTAAATGTCTAATATCTGCCAAGAGAATAAATATAAAATGTACAGTACTGTGATCCTGATTTCTTCTGTTTTTGTGTATATCTAATACTAAATAGTTTTCATCCATCCATCTTCTACCACTTACTCCCCTTCAGGGTCGCGGCTAAATATTTTTAGATCTTTAAAATGAAATACAACATAAAAAAGCCAATCTGTGTAAACACACAATATAGTTCTTATTTATTGATATTTTTTATTGAAGCAAAAAGAAGTTATCCAACACTCATCACCAATGTGAAAAAAACGATTTGCTCCGTCAAACTTACACCCTGTTTATGCCACCTATAGCAGCAATAACTGCAACCAAACACTTCTGATAACTGGAGATCAGTCTTTCACTTATTTCTAGGACTAGGACTTACTCCTGTGCTTTGGATTATTGTCTTTCTACATTTCTTTATATGTGTGGATTTCTTGAGTTAATACCAAAGCCTGGTGAAAATTTCATGTAAATAGCCTCATTGGAAATATATTTACTGAAAATAATGGCTTTGTTTAATACTTATTTCTCCCACTGCACTGATTTTTCTGGGACATTGAGGTATTTGATTGTGAGGCTTTGTTTTAATTAAAAGACCCCTTCTGATTGAAATGGAAAGTGCCGTTTTAGACCATTCTCAGCTGTAAAAATTTTGGTGCATCCCAAATTTTAAATGAAACAATAAACAAGTAATCTACATCCAAGCCCTGGAGAAGCTATTAGCTGTGGAACTTCAGGCTCATTCATTCTGCGTAGGCACTCATTGCTCTTGCTCTCCAGTGAATGATATAAATCAGATCAATACAGTTTGGGTCCTAAGAGAACATCCTCATCTAAGAGAAAACAAACAGCCTGTGAGCAGGTTTTAAAGGCTGCATGAGACCATTAGGATGCCCTAATGACAAGGACACAACAGAATGTGCTTCTCAGAAGGGGAAATAAACCATAATTTTTTACCAACATGGACATTATTTCTGAAAATTTGTTATCGTCAAGTGTTTCACTGCATCTGCATGGAAACATGCGAGCACAGAAATGCTAAACTAAAGGCCATGTCCACATTAATTCGGATAGATCTGAAAAGTGCATATTTTTCATTTTTAAAGTGCTCTTCTTCTACACAGGTTAAGGGCCTTGCTTAAGGGCCCAGTAGTGGCAGCTTGGCAGTGCTGGGATTTGAACTCACAACCTTCTGACCAACATCTTAACCACTGCGTTCCCACTGTCCAGCATTTACTCCAGCCCCACACCTTCCCATACCACCAATCACATTTCTCTACCCAACAAACCAGTAACCTCCAAATCCAAAAAGCAAGGCAAGGAAATGCAACTCGAAGAGATACCTAAAGTTGCATTGAATGGGTCACATGACTAAAAATACATAATTGTTTACGAACATCTCCGTTTTCTCAGTCCTCACTACAACGCATTTTCATAAAAACAGCATTTTCGAATTTATCCACTTGGGAGAGCGTTTTCAAAAAGCTGAACAAAAACGGCATCTCGGTGTAGACGGAAGGCCAAAACGTAGAGAAAAAGTTGCGCTTTCAAATTGATCCGGATTAATGTGGACGTAGTGGCGCAGAGAAAGAAGTGTGTAGCAACCAATAAAAAAAGAGGAAGTGAGGCTTATTGTATTTCATTAGGATAAATATAACCCAACTTAAAAATGTCATTCAACTATATTTCAGTAGAGAACATTAGACCTGAAAAACATGAGGCAGGTGTCCTTTTCAGCCATTTCCTCTGCATAGCAAAAGCAGAGAAGCATCACATTAATGAGCACACTTGAGCCAGGGTTTATTTGCTTTTGAACAATTTCCGTTTATCCTGCCAAACCCCAGGAATAGTTGTGACGAGAGTTGCAGTGATCAGTCATTTCTGTTAAGCTCAGAAGATAAGCAATCTCACAACAATCGATTTCCCAAACAAACCCAAAATGCACTGTGTGAATAAAAAAGATCTTTACACAATGAAATTAAACACTTGGAGAACATCACTTCATACTTCAAAACATTGTCATTAAGCTACATGAGTCAGTGGAATACAGCACTATACAGGCATGGCACCAGTATCTCAAGTGCAATTACTCTTACTCACATTAGCAACATTTTATCACTTGCGTCATCAAGTCACTCAACACACAATGTTGGTCGCTATCTTTAGTTTAGTGGCTAGTTTCCATGGTTGTACTGCTAGCACTAGGCATTATACAACAAACAATCTATGAAAAGACACCAAAAGTCTTCCTGCTAAAAATGAAATACATCTTATCTACTTTTAATTAAGTGTGTTCCTGCCAACAAACCCGCTTACTTGCTTGTGAATAGCTGGCATGTGCCTCATGTCAGAATGACCAGAAAACATCCATTCATCAAAACATGGCAAGTCTCATTGGCTGGTTCAGAAACATCTGAGGCCCTGTTTACATGAGTGCGTTTTCATTTTAAAAGCATAACGTTAGTTGCGGTTACACCTGTCGTCTACACTACTCCAGCATTTTTGACCCTCCAATACGGAGACATTTGGAAACACCAAAGACCCCGTTTTAGTTTGAAAACTCCGGGCTCATGTTTCAGTGTAAACAGACCAAAAGAAAGACTTTTGAAAACGAAGGCATGGCTTCGCCCACATTCGCCTCCTTATTGGGTCACTGCCTATCCTTCCATGATTCGTCAAGCCCCTACCATATGACCATTACACTACCTTGATCGTATACACAACACGGAGACTGCAAGCTTTGCTGGCTTTGGTGTCATTCTTAGCAGCTATTGTGCAGTTAAATTCTGTATTTTATAATACTGCAGCTGCCTACATGCGCAAGAGGCAAGCTATTATTAGCAATTGTCAATAAATCTAATTTCGAGTGGCTTAAGCACTACATAGAATAGTGATGTGCCTGCCAGTGACTAGCGACCAACTTCCTGTTTGCACTTGTATGCCCATGGCCCGGAGTGCATGAATTTGTTTTCGGTCATGTAGTGTGAACAGAGATCGTTTCTGAAACACAGCGGAAATGCCAGTGTAGACAAGGATCATTTTCATTTTAAAATGAAAACACACTAGTGTAAACAGGCCATGAAACTAAAAAAAATAAAGATGCTTGACTCTAGCATGAACAATTCCTCACTCCCATTACTCGCCACAGATCACTTCGTGACTCATTTACACAAAGTCAGCTCATCACTCTCCCCACCCACTTTGTGACTTTAACAGTTGCTCTGCTTCTTGATGCTGTATATCAGCACTCATTGATCATTTCTTTTTTAAACGATGCATCAGCGAATAATCCAACACTATGAGAACAATATTCTCCAAAGACAAATCGCTAGCATTTTGGGAATTTCACCTTCTACAGTGCAGAATATAATTAAAAGATTCAAGGAATCTGGTCAAATCTCGGTGGGTAAAGGGCAAGGCTGAAGACCACTTCTGAATGCACGTGATCTCAGATCCCAAAAGACGTCACAGTCTTAACAACCGTCATGAGTGTGTAATGGATATCCTGACATGGGCTCGGGAATACTTTGGTAAACCTTTGTCAACAACACCATTCACCACTGCATCCGCAGATGCAAGTTAAGACATCCATCGTGTTATCCGGGCCAAAGAGGAAAAGGACCATCCAAGCTGTTATCAGCGTCAGATTCAAAAGCCAACGTCTGTCACGGTTTGGTGGTGTCAATGTCCATGGCATGTGTAACTTGCACATCTTTGAGGGCACCATTAATGCAGAAAGATATGTACACATCTTGGAGCAACATATGTTGCCATACAGAGCAGGACAACGCCAAACCATATTCTGCCCAGATTACAAGTGCATGTATGCGTAAGCAGAGAGTGTGGGTGCTAGCATGACCTACCTACAGTCCTGACCTGTCTCTGCATTATGAAGCAAAAAATAAGGCAATGAAGGCCCCATACGGTTGCGCAGATGAAGAACTTCATAATAGATGAATGCTGGAAAGTTTCACTTGCTAAACTTAACCAACTGGTGTCTTCGGTCCCCAAACGCTTAATAAGAGTTATTTTAAAAAAGGGGACGTTACACAGTGGTAAACTGTCGACTGTCCCAATTCTTTTGGAGTGCATTGCAGTCATCAGATTTGAAATGAGTCTATATTTTCAAAAATAAATAAAACTCACAAACTAAAACATGGAATAATTTGAATTGAGTTTTTTTTTTTTTTTTTTTCCCATACTGTTCCAACTTTTTCAGAATTGGGGTTGTATTTACACAAGGGGGGACCCACAAATTCACGGTATTATTAAAAAACAAAAACAAATAAAAAATAGTGTTATAAATCTTACAGCATTGCTCCATTAATCCCCTTCAAAGTCCTTTCTTTGTGATGTGATACACACACCCAGTGTTTCTCCCATTCCTGCAAACATTTCCTCTAGTCATCTTTTGTCATCACATCTAGAACCTCTTGTGTTTTTTCAGGATTTCTTCCATGTTGGCGAAAATTTTCCTCTTCAGTCTCATTTTTAATTTCGGGAACAAAAAGTATTTGCAAGGAGCAAGACCTGGTGAATATGGTGGATGTGAACCGATAACCACATTGATTCTGGTTAAAAACTCCTTGACTGACAACGCAGTGTGTGCAGGTGCATTGGGCACAACACTTCTCGGGATGGTTTTCCAAGATTCTTCTGCGTAGATGCCTAAGAACTTAGGTGCGCATGCCTATGGAAATAAATTCGTGCCAAATGTATTGAACGTAACTTTTCGAGAAATGAACAAATATATACAGTGTAGGGCTACAACAAATAATCGATAAAATCGGAAATAATCGATAATTAAAATAATCAACATTGAATTTCATTATGGATTAGTTGTGTCTGTGACGTCACTGTGGATAAGCCCCGTCAGTGATGTCACTTCACAATTATGAAAAATGCATATCTATGATTAAAACACATCTGAAAAACAGCGAAGGTCACAGAGTCAGCTGCTGCAGGAAAAGTGCACGATCCAGGTTGTCCATAACGTGAGAATGTTTTATACTAAGTGCTTAAAACAAAATCGTAAGTGTATTAACGTGGCTTGTCGGGTCAGATGCTGCGACAGATGCGTGTGCTGTTCCACAAATTATATTTTTTGTTTATATCATCCTTATCTGTAAATGTTAGAAATTCATGACAGTATTTCCATTGGGGAGGTGGGAATCAAACCCCAAAATATTAACAATTACAGAATTGTTGAACCATAAAAACTGGTGTTATATGTGAAAACATTCATATTAGTCAAGCCCTACTCTAGATGGCTGTCTTCTGCTCTTTCTGAAGGAGGAAAATGAGAAAACAATACAATACTAAATAAAAAAAAGGACATCTCTAAAAGGACATCTCTAATTTCTGCTATAGAAACATAACCTAATAGAGTACGTCAAGGTTGTTTTAATGCTCAGATGTGTAAACCATATGTGCAGTATTTTAATGAACACGTGCACACAGTTATGCAAGCGGCACAAAATATGATGACAGCCCATCATAATCATCTGTCTATCATTTTCCGCTTGTTCCCTCGCTCCCTCCCAATCCAGCAATTACTCCAAGCTCAGGCTGATGACACGCTCATCTGTCTTCTGCAGCGGTGCATAAAATAACCCACTTCAAATATTGATCAGACCTTAACAAGCCTCCATACATCAGTCTCAGTCCCTCACACACTCAAAGACGGCTTCTCCCTGAGGTGAGGGGATGGAGTCCTGGCCTCGGTGGAGGAAAAGAAGAAAGACAGATGAAAGGAGATAGAGAAGGAGCGTGGGCGCGTGTTTATCCTGTGGAGGTGAACACAGACGGCTCAGGTTGCTCTCTCAGTGAAGGAATGATGCTTGTTCAGCTTTCCCACTGCAGGGAGACTCTCCCTCCTTCTGTCTCTGTCCATTTGTTTGTGTACTCCTGCCTGCTCCATTTTTCAACATCTTACTTAGTTTCACACTGCTTAGAGCAAAAAAAAAATGCTCACTTCTCTAAATAAATCGCTGTTAGAATAGACGAATTGTGTGGGTGTACTACTGTGTAAGCTTGCTTAATTAGCTGCTCTCCCTCTCTCTCTCTCTCACACTCTCTCTCTCTCTCTCTCTCTCACTCTTTAAGATGCAAACTCATTTCCAGGTGATTAAGCCATCAATGATGATATTGAGGAGACAAGGCCTAATTACGAGTGAAGTTTGTGTGTTTTGCCTTTAAGCACAGTCCTCTGGGAGTTAATTAGGCTAAAGGCTTAAGACGGTTTCTCTATTGAATATGTAAAAAGGAAAGAGAGAGCCTTGCTCCAGATTCTGCATCACATCGCACAAATAACACGATGTCCAGAAATGGTGTTCATTCTGTTGGAAGGTAAAAGATAAAACTCTAGCTTGATAGAACAATACATGTAGAGTGACTTATTTGTGGCATGGACTTCACTAATGAAAAACAATATTCTCCATATGGTTCCAGCTTTCTCTAATAGCAGTTGACAGATCGGCTTTGCATGATGGAGACTTGTCATGGACCAGTTTTTTTCTTTTCCACCATAATTTTTCGATGGGATTAAGATCTTGATTATTTGCTGGACATGTCATCGAGTTGATCTGCCTTTCCTGAAGAAAAGCTTGAACACCCTTTGCTCTGTGGCAAGAAACATTATCACCCTGAAAAATTATTTCAACATCACTAAACAGGGGCAGTGCCGGCTTGGCGATTAAGGCTCCGGGTTACTGATCAGAAGGTTGTCGTTTCAAGCTCCAGCACTGCCAGGCTCTGGGTTACTGATTGGAAAGTCGGGGGTTCAAGACCCAGCATGGCTCTGGGTTACTGATCAGAAGGTCGGGGGTTCGAGGACCAGCACTGCCAGGCTCTGGGTTACTGATCGGAAGGTCGGGGGTTCAAGCCCAAGGATGGCTATAGGTTACTGATCAGAAGGTCGGGGGTTCGAGGACCAGCACTGCCAGGCTCTGGGTTACTGATCGGAAGGTCGGGGGTTCAAGCCCAAGGATGGCTATAGGTTACTGATCAGAAGGTTGGCAGTTCAAGCCCCAGCACTGCCAGGCTCTGGGTTACTGATCAGAAGGTTGGGAATTCAAGCCCACTGCCAAGCTGCCAATGTTGGGCTTTTGAGCAACATCCAAAGGTGCTGTATCATGGCTGACCTTGCGTTCTAACCCCAGCTTCCTGACATGATGAGGTATGTGAAGAAAATATATTTATGCAACATACAATCATGTAATGCGCACTTATTCCTCATTTTATATATATATATATATAGATAGATAGATAGATAGATATGAGGAATAATCCACAGCTAGGTGCGCATTACATGATTGTATGCATGACTTGGCGAAAAACCCAATGTGAAGCAGAGTGCATTAAAATCGCATATTACACGCACACCTAGCCATGGGTTATCCTGCTTATACCATTGACAAGTTAAAGATCTCTGATATGTGACTGAAAGGATAAGAATAATGATTCATTTTTGTTAGTTATTTTATATAAGGGTCGTTAGGTCTAGAATTCGAATAAACAGTTATTTATTTATTTTGAGAGAGAGAGAGAGAGAGAGAGAGAGAGAGAGAGAGACTTTCCATCAGAATCAAGTATTCAGACAGACCATGGTATAATTATGTATAGTGCTATTACCCTCCTATATCCTATCTAATCCTCTTCTAAGAACGTTTCTTAAGTAAAACATTGTGTTTGTGACCTCGAGTAAAAACGGTGTCGGCCAACATTTCCTCTAGAAATTTTTTCCACTCAGATCTCAAAGACAATGTTTTTCCAGTCTAGCTAGTGTGTTCATTTTCTCTTTTTATTCATGTTTAACTGTGAGGTGATGGTGTGTTAGAGGGAAAGTTTGGCTTGGTTTTGTCAGTGTTTCCATATGCTGTTTTCACTGTTGTGTATTTCACTTTATGTATTCTTGCGTACTGCTGTGTGTTGGAGAAACGAAATTTTGTTCTGATGTACACTAGCTACAAAGCGGTATGACAAAAAGCACCTGACATGACGTTTTAAGTTCAAACATACACATTAAATGAAAACTTCTGTTATGTGAATTTTTATTATATATATATATATATATATATATATATATATATATATATATATATATATATATATATATATATATATATATATAACATAGAAATATACATATATTTATTATTACACACTGTAGCGAGTTGTTATTGACATCCTGTCAGCTCTCTTCCACCCTTTCCATCAATACAAAAAGGCCTCCACAGGACCACTGTAAATCATTCTCAACACAGCTGCTGACCGACCATTTTCATTCTACAGTTTATGCCCAATTTTCATGCCCAATTTGTTTCTCGACAAAAGACAAAAAAGTGTTTAAAAATGAATAGCTAAGAATCAACATCGCAAAACACCTATACAATAGATATCAATCTACAGTGTATATACCTTATGCTTCCACGACTGTATATAATAAAATCAAGCAGTACCAAGTATGTTGATAGGATGTTCGGTGTGAATAAGAGTTCATTGTGTTGAGCACAGGATAGTGTTTATGATTATAACAGCATGGAAACGTCTGGTGTCCAGCTGACAACTAAAGCAAAGGTGAGACTGGAAATTGCTTTTGGGAAGTGCAAATCTTTAGGGTATCCATGTGAAACCATAACAGCAGAAGGTTTGTCACAAGTGGAGAAATAGAAGAAGCATCAGGCTAAATCTGGCAGGACCTGGGGGTTATCGGGGGTTGAGGGTGTGGGTATGGTAGGGGTATAAAATCCTCAAAGGGACCACAGCTAATTGAATAGCAGTTAACCCTTCTCTTCTCTTTCTGTCTATGTGTACCTATCACTCCAGTTCAGTGGATATACAGTCAGTAGAGAATTCTTCATGAGTATGAGAGGATGAATCATACGATTATGAGACACACCACAACTGGAGCAGATGAATGAAGAAAAGTGATTTTATCCTCAGTGTTCTAGATATTTATCATGAATCTTGTGTGTTTAAGGTTTTTTTTTTTTTTTTGGATGCTAAAGAAAAGTGTCATTATCCAAACTGACATGATGTAGAATACAATTCAATCAAAGCAGATGATAGTTAAGGGCTTTGTTGAAGGTCCTTATAGTGCCCGTCAATCCCGAGGCCATGAAAAGAAAACGCGTGGAAAAAAGCGCTACTGCTGTCAGAATGGACTTTGTCTTCCCAATTTGGTTTTGCCAATACCCACCCACTGCTGCTCATGCTATGCTACACAGGGCAGATTAACACACCTACAACCTCAACCTACTTAGAACGAAACGCAGAATCTGGATAATTACATTCCATTTTTCATGGTTCTGCTGAGGCTCATTCCACCTCTTGTGCATTCAATGAGAACACACTGGGAATGTTTTGAATGCTTTATTTGGAATAACATCATACCTTGCTGGCTTCAACAGTAGAATTTACAGTCCATTTACAATGTTTTTTGAAGAAGAAAAATCTCGAAAGGATAGTTCTACTGTTTCCAATAATCCAGTCAAAGTCGATGATGTCGGGATTGAGCCACTTAAGCTGCGTGAGTTGAAGCTGAACAGTGAATGAACGGCGGTAAACTGAAGCGCTTTACTAACAGGATAATGAACTCGCCCAAACGCTTCCTATACACACACGAGATTAATCTGACATTCACACAAAATAAACCTAATATTAAAGCTTGCTTCTGCACAAAATGACGCTAACGCACAAGTGAACTCCGACTTGGGTAAGGCGCTAGGTAGAGCGGTAAGTCACGTGGTGAATACGCGCTTTCCGTAGCAACGCACTAAAACACGGACAACAAATAACTAAAGCAGAAAGAATTCACAATATCGTATTACTATAGTGTCCTCTCTGCAATATTGTTATTTCATGAGATCGGGTTTTCACAAGGGCAGTTTTCACATGTTTTTGTTGATGTTTAAGTTCATATACAAACTGTGTGAATATTTGGTTTAATTATTGCATGTTCTCATCAACTAAAACGCCAATGACTAGCAAATATTCACTGCCATTTTAATCAGAGCCTTATGCCTCATTTACAGTAGCTTATTTACATATTCGCATAGTTCTTATTCATCCCCTTCAGAATTTCAATAAAGACATGTGTAATTTCATATAATATGAAATGAAATGAACATTATTCAAATCACCCATACACACATGCAACCATGTAACTAACTAGTCATTTCAAAAAACTTGGATTTTTGAATTTCTTGGATATTGTGCTTGCCCTATTAGGGTTTTCACTTTTCACTCAGAAAATCATGATACGACATTCAATGTTTGTTCAGGATGAAGTGGTTTCCATTAGCAATCTATAACATATGACATACAGTCCCAAAATGTTCAGCTCAATCTGAGTGAAAACTGTTCTACCCATGCTGTTCTACGTGTGGTCTGGTAAATCACACTGGACGTTGCTGTGGCTGAATTCAAACTGGGTTTGTCCGGACTGTAACATACTGATATAAGAAACGACGCCTTCCTGCAAAGATCATGTTGGATAAGTAGTATAGCTAACACAGCATGAAAAACAGTCAGGCTGCTTACAGATGTTGAAAACTTTACTACTGAAATGTATTCACTCAGTCACGTTTTGATCGAGTTGTTGGATAGTTGGACAGTTATTCGCTGCAGCAAAATGGACATAAGCCTAATCAATTCAGTCTGCAATCAGATACTGGCTGTCAAATCTGCGCATGATGCAAAGATATCCATAAAGATATCCTGCGCATGATCTCAAAGATATCCATAAAAATTCTCGTCTAAAGTTTGCCACAAGCCACCTGGGAGACACACCAAACGTCACACCAAACGTTGAGAAATGGCTTTCTTCTTGCCACTCTTCCATAAAGGCCAGATTTGTGCAGTGTACGACTGATTGTTGTCCTATGGACAGACTCTCCCACCTCAGCTGTAGTTCTCTGCAGTTCATCCAGAGTGATCATGGGCCTCTTGGCTGCATCTCTGATCAGTCTTCTCCTTGTCTGAGCTGAAAGTTTAGAGGGACGGCCAGGTCTTGGTAGATTTGCAGTGGTCTGATACTCCTTCCATTTCAAAATGATCGCTTGCACAGTGCTCCTTGGGATGTTTAAAGCTTGGGAAATCTTTTTGTATCCAAATCCAGCTTTAAACTTCTCCACAACAGTATTACGGACCTGCCTGGTGTGTTCCTTGGTCTTCATGATGCTCTCTGCGCTTTCAACAGAACCCTGAAACTATCACAGAGCAGGTGCATTTATACAGAGACTTGATTACACACAGGTGGATTCTATTTATCACCATCAGTCATTTAGGACAACATTGGATCATTCAGAGATCCTCGCTGAACTTCTGGAGTGAGTTTGCTGCACTGAAAGTAAAGGTGCCGAATAATTTTGCACGCACCACTTTTCAGTTTTTTATTTGCTAAAAAAGTTTTAAATATCCAATAGATTTCGTTCCACTTCACAATTGTGTCCCACTTCTTGGTGATTCTTCATTAAAAATTAAAATTTTATATCTTTATGTTTGAAGCCTGAAATGTGGCAAAAGGTTGAAAAGTTCAAGGGGGCCGAATACTTTCGCAAGGCACTGTATATATATTTTACTTGCAAATCTTTAGCAATAAAATCTAGGTGCTAACTTTGGTTTGCTGAGTCTTAATAGTTAATCCTCTTAATCAGTCTGAGTTTCAGTTGTGCACAAAATCTTGCATCATTTTGGATTATATTTGCAAAAGCAGCATCTAAGACAAGATGCAATCTAATCGAAGCATAGAGCTGTTCAAAACGTTGACAGTAATACAAATTCCCACAGAGTGTCCGGAAATAATACAATACAGATTATATAATTACAGAAATACCTCATACATAATTATGAAGAACAAAAAGCATGGATTGAACATTGAGTATTCAGGTGTGCTAGAAACACTAGGAACAAAGCAGTCATTTAAATCTGACAAAGAAAATCTATTTCATGTTTCGCATTTAGCATTTGCAAATCACACAGACTGCATGCTGACGCTTCTCCTTCCCTCTACTGTGACACGCGAACAAAATCAAGGCATGTAAAGTGTCACCCTTTATCAGAGTTCACTCCTCCCCCATAATTTAGTCAATTTCCACAACCAACAAGATAGGGAAAAGAAGCATGTGAAGCCAGCCAACTGTATTTTCGAACTGCTGGTCTCGCCACACTCTGATGTTGCATAACATATGCTTCCAGAAGTGCATGATTGGCTAGTGTCATTGTGATTGATAGGCCAATCTTTTAATCTTTTGGGCTCCCGGCCACAAATGATAGGTTGAACACTTTCCTGTTGCGCTACTCAGGAGCCCATTGTTCACTTTTTCGGCTACAGATTATGAGCTGGTTCTGCTGGACCTTCTGTTGTGGTATAGTGCTGACCTTATCTTCTGGTGCCAAAACTAATGTAGCTAGACAAACCAATGCACTTCTATCACAGCTGTAATTCAGTTTAGCCGACTATACACTACCCGATTTTCAAACATTGTACATTGTAAAAGAATTCTTTGGTTGTCAGCTGAGATCTGCAGTCTTAGAGCACATAATGCTTATTGGTGGGCGGTTTAGTACCATTGCGACACAGCCAATAACAAAGTTCGGGCATTGTCAGAAATGTTTATTATTAAAATCTTCACTGCTATAGAGCTTTCTAAAAGCCACCAAAATGGAGCACTGAATTGGATTGTGCAAAATTTACAGGATGGCTACAATTACAATATGGAGAGAGTGACATAAGCAGACTGTATACAATAGTCCATCCATCCATCCATTTTCCATACCGCTTATCCTATACAGGGTCATGGGGAGCCTGGAGTTTATCCCAGGGCACAAGGTGGGGGACACACTGGACAGGGTGCCAACCCATTGCAGGGCACAATCACACAAACTTTCAATTTAGTGATGCCAATCAGCTTAGAACGCATGTGTTTGGACTGGGGGAGGAAACCGGAGAACCCAGAGGAAACCCCCGAAGCAGAGGGAGAACATGCAAACTCTGCATACAAAGGGTGGAGGTGGGAATCAAACCTCTAACCCCAGAGGTATGGGGCAAATGTGTTCACTACTAAGCCACTCGCAAAATGCAATCATTTTCTTTAATCACAGGTCTATCATTAAAGGATTTTCAACATATTATCTGACACTGAGAACACATCATTGCAGTCTGTTATAGAGTTCGACAAAGATTTCGTTGGGATCATCTCATACAGTGCAAAAAGTAATAAGCTGAAAATACTGCTGTGATTGCTCAGTCTAAAACGGGCTTTAAGGAACGTTCTTTTTTTTTAGCATACCTTTCATACACTCAAGGTGACAGGTAAATGGTTTTCCATTGTCTGGTGGTCATATTATTGACTGATTTGCCCCCAAAAAACTATTTTGTCTCAGGAACCACCAGCAGAACAACAGAGGACTGGGGAGTTCGTGAGTGTAAGAATAGCTCTGTGAGAAATGGAGTGGAGAGACTGCAGTGCTTTAAATGCACCGAACAACAGCTTGTTGCGAAGAGATCCGCAGTCAGTGTAATTTATTTAGGGATTTACTGGAGATGCCAATAAAGTGTGAGGTTATGAAAGTATGATCCAGAGCTTCAGTATCTTTCAAAATAAGTCAAGGTTGAAATCAGATGGAGTAGAGCTAACAAAGCATGCTTTTCGTAATCACGGTGGTATGCTTTGTTTCAGTTTTTAAGACATTGTTAAGCCCATATCTTCACCATCTGAAACGGATATCTTCACCATCTGAAACGGGCTACAAATCAGCTTTATCAGAGATTGCCAATATAGTTCTGCCATTTTGTTCCTCGTATGTGTGCTTAAAGATTTTCATAGACAGCTATTAGAGAATCTGTTTTAATTCCATTTAATTTGCTAAGTTAGCTAGTTTAACTAAAATCCAACAAACCTCTAAACACACCACATGAACAGATGGTACTTAAAATGTCTGAATGCTAATCCAGGGATTGGAGCTTTCAAAATTGGCAGATAACTTGACTGATAAGTGAATAGCAACACCTTCTTATCCTGATTGGTTGGATGTTGGTGGCCCATATCGGTTTATTCTGACCTCACATTTAGAGTTGTTACTTCTTGGATTGGTAGCAAACTGGTACTATCAAGTTACAGGCATTATAAGCAATAATTTAATTATTGCAGTCTAAAAATAAACAATCTTGTGTTAATCTATTGGTGGCACAATTTGTCATTTTCAAAGGGGGAAAAAAAACACTGAATTGGAAACAAAAAGATTGTGAAACTCTATACAGACAGTAACCCAAGCTCAGGAACAATTGAGGACCCTGGAGCTGTGAGGCAGCAACACTACCCACAAGCCTGTGTGGGTTTCCTCTGGGTATTCTGGATTCCTCCCACCTAAATTGTGAATAAGTATGTGAATGTGGTGTGTGCATGGTGCCCTGCATTGGACTTGCGTTCCATCCAGGGTGTATTCTCAAACAGTATTCCCAGGATAGACTACGGTTCCAACATGATCTTGACCAGGATAAAGTGGTTACTGAAGACGAATGAATGATTGACTACACACTGATGTTTTTAAAACTTGTGTAAAAACATATACATATATAAAATCCTGTCACTACTGCCATGGGTAATAGATGCATGTTGCATGTTTTTTATTCATATAAATCAGTAAATTCAGTATATTCAGTAAACCCTTTTAGGCTTTCAGCATCAGAGAATCCACAATTCAATCAGAAAATCCGTGATCATTCCCAACTCGCTGGTAAACAGTTCACCAGCACTTCTTTGGTAAGACTTCTCTGGTGATAAAGTGTCCCTTGTTCTTAAGTGTGTGCTTATACGTGCGAGTCATGTACTGATACGAACGACTCTTTAATCAATGAAATGCAAGCAGATTCATCACTGCTCTGTCACAGCTGTGGTAAAGGGTAAAGATCAAGGAGGAGGCTGGTCCCTTGCTCTGACACAGCACTGACATGCTCATCTGATGAACCAATAATGCAGACTAGCAGCTCACGTTCTCCTTGACTGAAGACTAAAATTTATCATACATAATAGCCCAGCTGCCACTATAATGCACCATTCTCCAACAAGGCCTCCCACATTCAGCTCGCTGAGATATGAGCTGGGACTATTTCACCAGCATGGTAAAATAACAATTGACTGTCTGACGGTGCATGCTTATGCATTTCTAAAACAGGATAAGTGTGATCTATTTCGTCTTTGCCAGAAAACTCCTTTCCTCAGACAGGAAAAAAGCTTTCCAGAAGCGACACACTGTGACACCATTTGGTGTTTTCACAAGCTTTTAATGAGCATGGCTGGTTCCTGCTGGCAGAAATTTCTCAAAATGACACTTAAGGAAAGAATATCGTATGAAAGCAAGCCGTGATACTATAAAGGATTCACAAACAAGAGAAAGAATCCCGGTCAAATCTGGTGAAGACCCAGTCTCAGCCTCAGCACACTGTCCACAACCTTCCTCCATCTGATCAACACTTGGCTTCAGAATTTTCAAGGGTGCAATCTGATTGGCTGTTTGGACTCCATGCATATATATTCAAAGGAGACACTGTGGCATGTTTGCATATACTGTTGATTATGAGAGGTCTGTGATTGGTCAGTTGCAATGTCAGTAAACTGGATTTTCCTGTGAAATGAATTGTTTTTCTTTGTTGTATTTATAGACAAAAGGCACCAGACCTTCTAGAAATATCTAAACACCTGACTTTATGCAGCTAGTCTAGGCCAAATTGTCTAAACTTCTGAAAAAGACAAGACAATTCAACAAAGTCATACAGATCCTCATACAGGTTCTTCTTGATCTGAATGCATTTTACGGTCTTGTATCACGTTTGAATGTCTTCCCCTGCCATGCCCTTAACTCAACCTTTCATGATCTATTCGTGAGCTGTCACTTCCATAAAGCTTGATGGAGCAATTTAGCTTCATCCCCTTATTACCTATTATGATGTGATTGAAAACAGCGTATACTTCTTGATCACGCTCATAAAACAAAAAAGTCTGTTCGTCACAGAGGCCAGGTTCATAGTGTTTGAGCGCTTATGGCCCGCTGACTTCAAACGACTTCCCCGAACACCGGCGATAAACAACACAGACAACAGGCATAACGACGCAGGACACTCATTCGAGATGATCAATGTCCTCGGAGTGTGATTTAGAGAGACAAACAAGACAGGTGACTGAAGGATGAGAGGCGTAGCATGAAGGGCACAAATGCATAGTGAATGTTCTGAGCTGGATTAAATAGAGCAAAAAACAACTCCCGGCACGGTGCCCAGGCACAGGAGAATGCTGAAAGTACTCCAGAGAGGAAAACGCAAGCGCAGACAGATCCATCAGATCAGTCATTTGTGATTATGTCCAATACATGCTCTTCTAGTAGCCATATATTTAAGATTAAGAATCTTTACAACTCAACTTGCCTTGATGTCCTGGCTTCAAGAAGCCAAATTGTTCCACTGATGTATAAAAAAATAAAAAGGTTTTACTCATATCGTGGAGTTTCTTCCTCGTTTCATCCTTTGCACAGCTAGAGAATTATCCTGCGATGTAGCCTCAAGACGAAAATAAGTTTCAAAAACAGACGCACTAATTAATGAGATGTGAGGCTTTCACATAAACTACAGTAGACTCTTTCTCTCCCACTGGTGTCTAAACGTCAGGTGCTTGTTTATTCCTTCAACAAGAAAAGGCAGCTCAAGTTCTCCTTGGAAAGCTTTTTCATCTCGAACGCTTCCTTGATATTTAGATAAACAAACGAACATGAAGGTTTTGGGTCTTCAGGCACAAAAAACAAAAAGATTTCAGTACTCTGCTTGAAGGTTCAGAACATTTCCCTTGCAAATCATTTATCGGGAGGAGTAAAATACTGACTACATAACACAGAAAAGCACCTTTGTTTGAGTTGTTTGAACTCGTCACACATGAGAGTTTTTACAAGAGGCATTGGATACAAAACTGACCTGTCACTCGAACATCGATCAACATCGAGAGAGGGTTTGTAAAGCGTTTGCAAGGACTACTGCTTTTTTTCATTCATTTGTCCGTCCATCCATCCATCCATGCATCTATCCATCTATCTATCCATCCATCCAGCCATCCACACATCCATCCATTCATTCATAGGGTAAGCAGGGACGCATAGTGACACAGCAGGTAGCATTGCCACCTAACAGCTCCAGCATCCCTTATCCGTGTGGGTTTCCTGAAGGTTCTTGACCAGGAACAAGCAGTTACCAAAGGACGAATGAATGAATGAACATCTTAAGGATGTTTCCCATCAGTCATGCATTCCACTCTCTCATGCCAATCATCAGCTAACCTTCTCCATCATGATTTAAGTCTTTCAGGTTGGCTGGTACTTCGTTTTAGTTAAATCGGTATAAGTGAAAGCCTTTAAATTTTTCCCATGGCCTTAGTGTGTAATAATAACCTGTGATTATGAGCTTGATTGTAGCCCTGTCAATGTCATTATTGTTAAACTGTAGCCCTGTCGTGTCTTAAGTGCCATTCTTTGCATTTCAAATGCAATCACAAGCACTTTTATTAACTAAATATTACACGTTACGTTTCTATTTAGTACTGCATGACATTATTTATAATTTAATAGTTTTTATTATTTTTTATTTTTTATCTGTGCTTAAGAAGGAAATTGAAATGAACACAGTTTGCCATATTCTGGTGTTCATTTTTGAGCTGTATGCACAAATTCTATGCATCAGGCCAAATAATGCTAATTTTTCAGCTGTCATCATCATGCAACTGGGCTGTAGAATAGTCCGATGTCTTGCTTCAGCTTTCTTCCCAAGCTCTGGCAAATCCTCCCACCCCAATTAGAGCTCACCCAGTGCATTTTAAAATCGGCACGCTCACTGGCCCCGAGTTACTCAAATCTAGAGGCAAAAGCTTCTCACAAGCCTTGCCAACCCCTACCATGTTCTAACTCAAGCTCAGACAAGATTTCACTAATGCTTGTTCCCAATTAGGAGCATGACTTTTCCTGCTGCCTAGTAAAAGAAAGCCTCTCTGCTTAATGAAATTACAGCCGTGAGGCAGCGGGTGAGAAAGGCTAATAAAAGGGACTAAACCACATCATAGTTCACTTCACAACTTTTACTAAGCAGATGCAGACCCATCAAAATAGTTCAGGGTTTTCAAGTACTTGAAAAATACCAGATCAATGTGTTACTGTTTCTCAATTTCTGTAGTAGATCCTCTGTTTATCCAATCGTACGCATTTACAAAATTTTTTTGCTAAAGGCAGCTCAAAGGACCTGAAACTAGCTACAGGGCTAAAGACATCAGTTCAGTTCACTCAGTTCACAGGCCAGATTAGCAAACTCACTACATGGCATGTGTAATAAAATGTTGACAACAATGTTTGAAGATGAATGGATAGAGAAGTAGGTATTTATTCTCTCTGCATCAAATTAAACACAGACGTGTCTCAATGGTGCTAGTCAAATGTGGTAAAGGCAAGCACCAATATTTATAAGCACCAATTATTTATAACCATATACTAATCATTAACAGTCGCTCATTAAAGTGTGACCGTTATTACCATTCAGTCATGTTATTTCCTTATCCTAAGATTTGTAAAAAAGGAATTTTATGTAATTGGACCTTGAATAACCTTACCCTATACATTTTTTTGAGTTAAACTCTAACATAGTGGCTACTTTTGCTAAATGCATTCGGATATTTAAAATAAGGAGCTACAATTTAGCTAGATACAATTTAGCTAGAATAAATAAATAAAAATTATGGAGTTGCCGTAACAGCATTCCAAAGGTAGTCTGTGGCAAAACCTGTCTGACAACAGTGCAATGGTTATGAAGTCTACTCAGCATAAAGCCCTCTACAAGCCATTTTGCACCACCCTAAGAGTGCAGAGAGTTCTAGAAAGATGTACATCAAGTTGATTTTAAGTTTATTAACAACAGCATGCCCTAACCCTAACATTAGACATTACTTCAAACTAAATATCTCGCAAACTTAAAGTAAAAAAAAAAAACAATCAAACAAATAAAAATGATTACAGGACACTTGTACCATAGGAACAAATGATTTAATTATGCCCATAAATGATTTTGTAGAGTAGAGGTCATCAATTGATGGACTGTGGTCTGAATGTGGACCCAGCAATGTATTTCACCACACCAAAGCGAGCACTCAGAAAATACTGTAGCGGAACCGTCGCCTCATCACAGTATCCTATGAAAATACTGTCCATAGTCCAGCAATGAAAATCCTAGCTAGGAAGATCCTCTGTAGAAAGTCATGTGATTCAGCTTGTCTAATTACCAGTATTTGTGTAAATTATAGAGCTGAAGGCAGCTCCTCGGGCCAGAGTGCGCTAGAGACGTCAGAAGCGAAAGTTTCGTAAAAGTTTTGTTGTTTAAATGCAAATGGACAGAGATGGTTACATTTATTCCCCCAGCAGGTACAATCACATATCTAGAGCAGGTATAAGAAAAAAGAATTATTATGAGATGGGGATCGGTCAAATTTCTGTGAAAGGTGGGCTTCAGTGCCATTCAGTCATGCTGCTTGTTTATCCAAAAATTTATATGTATTAAAAAAAAGTGTTACACTGAACCTTCACAAAATTGAGTTGAATACTATACAGTCTGTACAGGATTTCACAGTTTCTTTGTGATTGTTGCAGCTGAAACGCTTGATTATGCAGCTGATTTTTTTGCTAAATTTGTGAGGGGGTTTTTTGGGGTTTTTTCAGAAAACTACTTCAATTGGTGAAGTTGCAAATTGCACGTAATCGTTTTGCACGGTCTTTCAGAGTGAGGTTTGTTCGTAAATGAGACCTTTTAGCTGTGCTAATTTTCGACGCACGTGACTCAAAGAGGGCTTTGGCTGAATATGCGTAGTGATGTCACGTGACACTTCTTGGCCCGAATCTACGGAGAATCTGCAGTAATTCTGGAAAATTGCAAGCTCCTCAGAATTTTGTGGAATTTGCTTGATTTGGCGTTCATTTCTGGAGGGACTGACTATAGGTTACTATACCATTAGAGCTTCCGAAACCGTTTATCAACAGGGAACCTGAGCTTCTCAAATTAATCAAAGCTTAAAAATAATGAAGCCTTGAAGCACTAAGAACGCTGTGGCCATGATTACTTATCACCAGGATTTCCATACACTTCATACCAAGCCACGCTGTTAAAAAGTAGGAGTTTCCAGAGGAAAAGATTAAGAGACACTGTCCCAATCAACTACCCAGAGGGGGCTCAGATAAAGTGGCAGACGCCACACTGAAGACGCTGCCTTAAGGAGCCGAAATGCAGACGCTCCTGTCGCCTTGAGCAAAGAAAGTGAAAAATAGTGTTTTCAGTTCGAGGCTGGTCTGAAAATTATAGACCTACTGGGATGCATCATAAGAGTCGCTTGCACGCATATCAAATCCTCTATGAGATCCGACTCTTATTGCTCCTTGTTTTTGAGAAAGTCAGTTGCAAAAAAAAAAAAAAAAAACCCCACAGTGAGCAGTAAAGTCAACAGTGCTTTAAAAAAAAAAACCCTCTTTCCTCCTGTTGGACTGAAAAAAAAAGAAGATCCAATGAAAAGTATTGATTTCTCTGATCTCAGCCTTAAGGTTTAAGAGGCAGGTACTCTGGGCACAGCAATCCAATCCTGACAGGGGAAGAAAGAGCCTTCATGGCAACAGACTCGCTCACAATGTTGCTTTATGAGCTCAGGCACCATGCAGCATCGTTAGCAGAGGGGACTGTCATCATTCAGCAGTGAGCTGCCAGAAATAAAAGTCCCTTTCTTCGTTTTACGACTTGTGAACGAGTGCAAATCGTTTGTCAGCTTCTCATTCTGCATGGCTGCTGGTGTTCGGGCAGTGGTGACACTCAAATTCCTCACAGCTGGTTGGATGTGGAAGAGAAAGGTCAAAGGTAACATGGAGAGAGGTTTTAAAACCACCACCAATATAACTCGAAGAACTTCATCAAAAAAATGTCGGGGTTTCTATGATGATATAAGGCTGCAGTTTTCTCACTAGTCTGTCAAATTATAGTCTTACATTTAACTACAGTAAAATCCCCGTATCCACTGTTTCAGGTACCTGGGCTTCACTAAACCATGGTTAAGTGTGATATTTACTATATGAGGAAATCTCCATTAGCTAGCCAGCTTTTAGACATTTTTACGCAGACTGACTTTTTATGATCACATTTTTACATTTTGATCCAACATGATGTTTGCAGAAAGCCTAAGCACGGTCCATGTTGTTCTTCATGTTAATTAACATGGGTCCGGTGGTAGAGCGGGTTGTCCACTAATCGTAGGGTTGGCGGTTCGATTCCCAGCCCACATGACTCCACATACTGAAGTGTCCTTGTGTAAGACAGTGAACCCCAAGTTGCTCCCGATAGCAAGTTAACACCTTGCATGGCAGCTCTGCTATTACTGGTGTCTGAGTGTGTGTGTGTGTGTGAGAATGAGACACAGTGTAAAGCTCTTTTGGATAAAAGCGCTATATAAGTGCAGATGATTTACATTAAAGCATGTTCTAAGCAAAACACAACATTTTGTCCAAAAAAATGTTTTTCTTCTTTTCTACGCCTTCCAGAATTCTGCAGCCACGACATTCAATGGTTTTTACCAGACTGCCAAACATCCCAAAAAGGATATATGTAATTAATAGTCTTGGGTCTGAGTCCACGTTTGTCGAGTTCGAGTTGAGACCAAGTCCTTAACCAATCAAGTCCAAATCCGAGTCAATTGACAAAAAGATTTTTAAATTGGAACTGTAACTCAACACTGATCTGTTAAATTAATATTTTAACCTTCATAAACCAATGGCAACATAAATGTAACAAAAATCTTGTAACAAAAACATCTTGCCCTTGACATTTTATATTTTTATTTCATGTCATCAGCACCTCATCTAGTTTCCTATCAAAAAATGGTTTACATAAAACAGGGATCTAGAGGTACATGTAGAACTTATTATATTAAAAGTGAATGAAAATACAAATGAACCTGTTTTGTTATTGTATCACACTATATTGTGTCCTCCAGTTCATTTAAATGATTTGATGCGTCTCCTCTACAGTTATATAGACTGAGAGAGACTATAGAGTAGAGTTATATTTAGCAGCATGTCATAACAACAAGCTTCATGCTTTATTGCTGTGTTTAATCTGTCTAGGAATCACAACAAACAGCTCTGTTCTTGTAACTTTTTTTTCCATTTTAATTCCATTTAATTTCATTTTAAAATGAAAAAATAAAATCCCCATCAGCAGGGTTTATGATATTTACTACATTAAGAAGTACATTTCACATTTTACATGAAATTCAAGACTGGAATCACCAAATACTAATGTTTATGGGTGGGCGATACAACTTATTTCACGATAACAATACATTTTCTCAGGTAGGTCTAGGAGTAGTGTTCATGTAAGAAATACTACGGAAATTGAACAAAGCAATTAAATGTAAAGTAAAATAGACTTCACTGTATGACACATACAGTGATTCTTATTAAAGTTACTGAAGTTATTCAGTCAAATGAATGAGTGAGTGATTTTCTCTTTGTCTGTTATTGTTTGATTAACATTAATGACACGGACAGCAGCAGGTTTATTAGACTGCTGTCACTTTAAGACCTAATGCACACATACTGTACTGACACACCTTAGATTTTTTCCCAACTGTTTACATTCACTTAAGACATATGTAACCGACTGTGTTTGCATGAATACTTGGTCAGACCTGCATTTTGACATGATGTGTGTGTATTTATTTGACCGTCCAAGCGTAATAATCCACTAAAGAGAACTCAATTCAGTACTCGCACGATGAGGCGCACACAGAAAGCCCAAACTTCCCCAAACTGTTTCCACAAAGTATGAAGCACTGAGCTATCTAGAATGGCTTTGTATGCTGCAACATTACAGTTTCCCTTCACTGGAATAAAGAGGCCAGAGTCTGTTATAGCATGACAAAATGGTTTGTCAAGGTTGGAGAGGAAGAACTTGAGTGAGTTGCACAGAGCCACTGAACACATTTGGTACAAACTGGAACGTCGACGGTGGTTAGCACGTTCACCTCACACCTCCAGAGTTGGGGGGTCGATTCCCGCCGCAGCTGTTTATGCGGAGTTTGCATGTTCTCCATGTGCTGTGGGGGTTTCCACCAGTTACTCTGGTTTCCTCCCCAGTCCAAAGACATGCATAGTAGGCTGATTGGCATGTCCAAAAAGTGTCCATAGTGTGTGAATGTGTATGTGATTGTGCCTTGTGATGGATTGGCACCCTGTCTAGGGTGTACCCCACCTTGTGCCCTATGCTCCCTGGGATAGGCTCTAGGTTCCCCATTCCAGGTAGGATAAGCGGTATAGAAAATGGATGGATGGAATTCCGACTCCAACCTAATGCACATGGACATGATGGTCAGGTGTCCACATAATCTTTATTGGTGTTGTATTGGTGTAGTAATACACTAAATGGATAAACACAGTTTTAAGGTCTTTACAAACCCAGTGCTTCACTCAAGCCTACCTGGCTAATGCAACTAAAAGCAGCAGATACCCACACAAACATGAACTCACACACACACACACAGCTGAGTCAGGAAATCAAATATCCTCAGTGGACCTTTAAACTGCTGACAGCACACTCTTTTGCTACATATGTGTGGGGTAATATATATTCATGTGTGATTAAGAGCCAGGGTATTAATCACTGCAAAGATTATTCATGAGACACTTCAAGTATAGAGCAGATAAATGACCACACTCCAACCTGCTCTGTGCAACAGAGTTAGGCTAACAACACAGGGTAATATGCGACAAGTACAACACAATAGCTCACATATTTTCATATTGGAGGATTTTTTTTTCCTTTCAAAGAATGTTAAGAAAAAAGGTTCCTCCCAAAAATGTTTTACATCTTGGCTAAATAAAAAGGTTTATAACATGACAGCACAGGGTGAGTCTATCAAAGCACTTTGGAAAAAAAAAACCCTACTGGTATGAAGTGCAGCACAACCTCCAACCTTGAGGAATCCCCATGGACAGGCTCTTAATTAAGAGACAAAAGAACAGGCCATGGCAATCACTCACTTAACCCGCTAAAGCTCCAACCATAGCTCTGCCCAGCACTACTAATTCCAGCAAGTGTTATTAGTGTGTGCTACAAAGCATTGATGAAGAAAACCAATCAAATGGTGTGAGCTGAGGATTCCCATGGGAAATGAATGGCAAAATCCCTCCTGAACTGCTTCTGAAAAATGTATTGAATCATGTTTTTTTTTTTTTTTTTTTTTTTTTTTTTGTTTTTTTTTTTTTTATGGTTTTTTGTTTTTATATTTTTTTTTATTTATATAAGTGGGTTGGAAAAAAAAAAAAACTTAAAAAAGCGCTATAAAAAAAAAATTAATTTAATTTAATTGAAATTAAATGAGTCAATAAACATAGTGAATGTTTTTTTTGGCCAAAAACCTAACTGATTAGGCTAAAAAGTAGTAACTAATGTAATAATGTAGGGCACGTTAGCTAGCTAGTGCACAAGTATATGATTATCATCCTCTAAGTTTTTAATGCAGAACATTATGCTGTTTCTCCAGGATTTTGCGATCTCAGAAATGAACGTAAAATCAAGGAAACTCCACAATTTTTGGAGGTGATTGCAATTTTTCAGAAATTACTGCAGATTTTCCACAGATTTGGGCCAATACACGTGATGTCATCACAACACACATTCGATTCACATGCGTCAACCATGAGTACAACTAAAAGGTAACATTTACCAAAAAACAACACTGCAAAAGATCGTGCAAAACAATCTTGTGCATTTGCAATTTCGCCAATTCAAGTACTTTTTTCACAAAAAGATCTGCACAAAAAACTAGAGTTTGTTGCGGCCAAAAATACTTTATTTTGCTGCAGCAATCACAAAAAAAACCCTCTGAAATCCTGCATGGACAGAGAACGTTCGTGCACACACATACAAAAAAACCCAGCAAGCTGCTAGACAAATTTCAATTTTTCCACTCAATGTGATGTTCAGTCTTTCCATTTCATATTTATATACACACACACATATATACATATATATCTTTTTTTTTTTGGGGGGTTAAAATAATATCCACAAACTGAGTGTTACAAATATAAATTCAGACTAAAACTTTACACAACTGTTTGTCCAAAACAGAAAAGAACCTAATACACACATACACAAGAATCCATTCATTCATCTTCTATACCACTTTATGCTTTTCAGGGTCACGGGGAACCTGGAGCCTATCCCAGGGAGCATCGGGCACAAGGCGGGGTACATCCTGCACGGGGTGTTAATCCTTCGCAAGGCACAATCACACACACACATTCATACACTATGACACTTTAGACACGCCAATCAGCCTACCATGCATGTCTTTGGATGGGGGAGGAAACCGGAGTAGCCGGAGGGAAACCCCGCAGCACGGGAAGAACACACACGGTGGGAATCGACCCCCCAACCCTGGAGGTATGAGGTGAACGTGCTGACCACTAAGCCACCATGTGCGCTTACACACAAGAAATACATAAAAAATGTAGTACTTATATATAATATAAATATATACTAACTAAATTAGATAGATAGATAGATAGATAGATAGATAGATAGATAGATAGATAGATAGATAGATAGATAGATAGATAGATAGATAGATAGATAGATAGATAGATAGATAGATAGATAGAATTATTTTTATGTATGCACAAAAAGCACAGTGTGGTATAAAAATATAATAAAAAAATGTAATTAACAACTCTTCTGGAGAACATCCTCCTCTGGATGATACTGGCACTGCCTGACAATGAGTGGAGGTGCACTCCTAAACACGCGCACATGCATGCACACACACACACACACACCTTATACTCTGAATGCAAGCATTAGTTTAAATTCACTGATATGGTGGCAGGCCAAAACGATTTATTAAAAGCATGAACTTTTGAATAATTATTAGTGACATTAGGCTACATTTTTCTGACAGGACACGGACTGAATGGCGATGCATGGTGGCCCATTCAGAGGTAGTTTATAGCACAGCAATGTGTTAGCGTCTTTAACAAATTTCTAAGCTAATCTTCTGTAGTGTTTCCCGTGTGATTGTAGGCATACCTCTTCTTCACCACTTGTGGACCAATTAAAAAACTTGCGCGTATTTGCTGCCCCCATCAGGTCTGGAAAATTGCTACCTCGGTAACTCCGATAGAATTGGTTCTAACGCCAGTGCAGAAAAAGAAGTACCGTCATGTTTTAAGAATGTTGGTACCGAAGTATCAGTTCTCATCCCTTATATATTTTATTATATCTATCAAAACACAGCACTGTTGAATTCTCGATTCTGATCATTAGCCTGCTGTCCACCACAGCACACACATTTAACAACCAAGAAAATGATGGAAAATTGGGATTTTGAAATATGTAATGAATAATTGACGACGGGCCATTGAATTATTAGAAAAATTATGCGCACCCGAGGTGGTAATGCAGCATGAGGTGAAGCGAAGGCTTGAGACATTGAAATACATTTACTGGAGAGAAAGATTGTGCACAAGAAAAAAAAAGAAAAAGAGAGCGCACGAGAGCACATGTGATTGCAGTAATGAGACAGAAAAGCCAGTGAACAAGTATCAATATTTATTTATTTGTTTTATTCTCTGCAGTAATACAATAAGTGGGCCTACTGATATTTATTTGTTCTATTTTTGTATTATCAGCATGAAAGGCGAAAAAATAAAAATAAAAGTCTCACTTCAGTTCTGTCAGAGAGAACTCCCCCTCTCTCTCTCTCTATCTCTCTCCCTGTCCCCTATAGCTACATATGAATGTCTCGAGTCTCTGTTACTACAGTGGCTCTAAAGCAGGGGTGTCCAATCCTGCTTGGTTGGCCCTTTCCGGATAAGATTGGACACCCCTGCTATAAAGTGACGGTTTGGAATTAGCAACAGAAACTTGAGATGGGATGCATAATAAATTAGGTCCACACACACAAGCTTTTTAAGGACAAAAACCTGACAAATATCTTGGAAAGAAAACATCTGAACAATGTCCTGAGGTGTGGTAACTGTGGAATAAGCGGAATAATTGACTCCGGTCCGTTGAATTATCAGAAAATAATGCATACCCGAGGTGTAACTGCATTACCACATCGGGGTGTGTATTATTTTCTCATAATTCAATGGACCGGAGTCAGTTATTCCTTAAATATACATTATAATAAATGTTGCATCTGGCTAGAGTCTTCAAAAGACTCTTCAATAAACCGTAATGCATTAGGAGGAGAGTTATATGGCAGCATTGTGCTGAACTTTGATGAATTTTGCTTTGATGAATATTGTCTGCAAGCCACGCATGCTAATCAGCCTGGTCAAAGTTGTTACACTGTCAGCGAGATCACACCTCGGCTGATGTGTGTGGTGCAGTAGGCAGGGGGATTTGAAACCCTTTGCAATGGTTCCAACAACAAGGTGTGTCGCACTACTGTGAAGTGAATTAAATCGAAATATACCTACAAGCCAAATTAGAACTTTTTTTGTTTTATAAAATTCAAGAGGAGTACTTGTTTACCTGGTTTTCGAAGCTACATGTCCGCTGGGCAACGACAAATACACAGCGCCCAGATACAAAAGCTGCTTGTGATTGCACAGAAGCCCAGGCAACTGATTTGTTCACTTCAGGGGAGTGTTCACACAATGTGTAACAATATACAGCTGTTTGAAAGACATGAAAAAACAACCAAACCTGTCAATTCAAGACAACACGATATGATGCAACACAATTCAACACTACACTATGCTTCATATGTGGTGCTGAAATCTCTTTACTTCTGGTTGAAAGAAAAACATCTATCTGAATCAATCAGTATGTTTACATCGACAACAATAATCCGATATTAACCAGATTAAGGCAATACACTGATTAAGAAACTACCAATCTGACTAAAGTCATACTCGAAGTAAACACAAATCGAATTAAGACATGTGGAGTATTCCTATTTTAGTCGCATTATGGAAGTGCATTACAGACACGTACACACCTTAATCACACTATTAACGTCGCATGGGAGTTTTCACCGCAGTTTGAGACAGGACACGTACACACACGGCAGTGCTCAACCGTTTGACAGCAAACAAGAGAGCACGTCTGTGTCAGAAACTGCGTACTTAACTACTATAAAGTAGGAGAAATATATGTATTTCAGCTACTATAGTAGGCAAGTACGCGGTTTGGGACGCAGCTCGTGGCTTCAAGCAGTCGTCTATTTACACATACAGCATGACAAATAATTATCTGCACTTGAAGCTTTCCTAAAATTAAAAATGAAACACTCAAAACTGTATATGGTATCGTAACGAAGACCAACTGTAGTGGTGTGGGGACGTAATGACGTGTGCTGTTAATCAATATGTGCTATAACATGTAACACGGGAACATGAAAGGAATATTCTAAAAGCAACTCGTGTAAACATTTTAATCAGAACATTGTCTTATTCAAAATAAGGTCAATAATTAGATTATTTCTGTCCATGTAAACACAGTCATTAAAACATACTAGTGAGAAAAAGAGATAAAAAAAGCATACATTACATGTATGGTACATTACAGTGAGCTCCTCTACTTGCTGACGACTCCACTTGAATCTCACTCTTAATGGATAATTAAAGCGGGTGGTTGAATAAAGCAGTTTTTAGAATCTAGACATCAAACAGTGGGTGCTTCTCACAATAACTATAACACTCACCTAAGCAAGCAATTAAATGAATATATTCCTGGCACTAATGCGATTAGTTAATGAACTGAACACATTTATAGAGACAGTAATGGTGATCTACTTTGGCTAACTGTTCAGTTTGCTTTTGCAGCATTAATGAGCAATTTTGACGTGGCTGTTACCGAGCCCGAAACATTACTGACCCTCATCTGGATGTACCATTAATGTACCAAAGACAGCACTGAAACACTGATAAAATTAAGGGTTCACTTTCATATTGTCGGACGGCAAAATAATCAGGCGCATCAAATTATAGCGCCAGATGACCTCCACTGTTGGAAATACCTTTCATTAAATCTGAATTCATATGCGATGCATCCAATGGTTTGTGAGCAAGGACGGGCAAAGCGAAATTAAGCTGGACACAAAATCTCATAATGCACCAAATCTGATTATACAGCGAATGTCCCATCATGTTATTACAGCTTCACTCACAGTGCTTTAGACAAGCCAACTAGGGGTAAAACGAGGCTTGTGAGATATAATGTTCTATGATGTTTATATTACACTGCCGTTTTCCCAACAGTCTTCAACTTGCTTGTTTTTTTTCTTTCCAATCTTAACAGCCTATACAAGGACAACTTTGAGAACTAACTGCTCAAACCTATACACATGACCAAACATGACCATGATCTGATCAAAGTATCACACTGAATAAAGACATCATCAACCCAGCAATATCCTTACTGTATATGCTTCTGAGAAGTATTTAAAATTCACAAAAAATTACAAAAAATACATTTTCCACAAATATTCTTTTTCTTTTTTTTTTTTTTTTTTTAAAGCCATAGGCTCCAACAACTCTTTTGTGTTGTGTGCTCCTTGTACACTGATCAGCCATAACATTAAAACCACTGATCTCATTTCACTGGTACCTGTCAAAGGGTGGGATATATTAGGTTAGCAAGTGAACAGTTAGTTCTTGAAGTTGATGTGTTGGAAGCAGGAAAAATGGGCAGGCATAAGGATCTGAGCAATAAGGGACAAATTGTGGTGCCTAGACAACTAGGTTAGAGCATCTCAAAACAACAGGTCTGTTGGTTGTACCTGGGATGTAGTGGTTAGTACCTACTAAAAGTGGTCCATGAAGGACAACCGTGTGCTCTGCAAAAATTGTTCAGGAACGGTTTGAGGAACATGAGAAAGAGTTCAAAGTGTTGACTTGGCCTCCAAATTCCCCAGATCTCAATCTGATCGAGCATCTGTGGGACATACTGGACAAATGTCCGAACCTTGGAGGCCCCACCTCACAACTTACAGGACTTAAACGATCTGCTTTTAATGTCTTGGTGCCGGATACCACAGCACACGTATAGAGGTCTCGTGGAGTCTATGCCTTGACGGGTCAGAGCTGTTTTTGAGGCACAAGGAGGACCTACACAATATTAAGCAGGTGGTTCAAATGGCTGAATGGTGTAAATATTCTATTCTGCCTGAAAATCTGATACTGTTTTGCATCAGCTAACATTCTTGTTGTTAAAAAAACTAAATTCGGCATCAACAATAAATTAATAAATAAATAAAATAAAATAAATCAATAAAATCACCTAAAGTTTCTTATAATCAAAGTAGCCAATTTTCTCAACTAATCCATGCAGCCACTAAAACAACAGAACTGCACATCTTGCCTTCCTCAGGCTAAAAGGGCCAAGGGACTCATCTTTGAGACGCGTAATTGAGAGATCAATGGAGGGTGAAGGATAAAAAAAGAACGTCAATGGCAGAAACGTACGCATGATTTCTCCGTCCAGCAGGCTGTAGACTCCTCTGGGCCTAATTAAAGCAGTGGCATTTAGCGGCAGCCTACATTCACCCTGCTGTCTTCCTCTAGGTGCTTAATGAACTGCAAGCACATCTCTCTCAGCAAGACAGTCAGATAAAAACATATAACTCTAAATCATACAGCGATGGCCTTGCTAACACTCATTTCTCTTCATCACTGAATAAAGTCTGACACTATGTGTCTGGAAAAGTTTTCAGACACCCAGGTCATTCTGAATGTCTTGCAGTCAAGAGCGACCGGGGGTTGAGTTACGTCTGCTTTATTAAGTGTCATGTATTTAATTATTATTAATTTATTATTATTAATGCACTTTCTCTATGCGTTATGTTGATGGCTGATGTTGAGAGCTTTCCAAAAAAACATTTTATTTCTAGACTAATCGCTGCTGAACGCACATGAATTCCCAACAAAGTCGTAATTACGAGTGGGAAACTCGATTTTCTTTGAGCTACAAGTTTCAGGGGGTGTGTCAGTAAGAAAACATGGGGGAATCATTGGATACAACGTCTATGGTAAATTTATTGATTTCAGTTATTATGTGTTTGGTATATTCAGCAAGATTTTGTCAGGCTTTTTTTTATTTACAATAAAACAATAATACGATAGCAAGTTTACAGTGGCTTCATGAATTGATTAAAAACCTTTTTGTTTTAAAAACTGTTCATTTTCTAGAAGTAGAGTAAACATTCTTTGCGGTATTCACAGTATGCATACAGTATATACACCCAGTACACTTTAACAGGAACACCTGTATACCTGCTTGCTCATGCAATTATCCAATCAGGTAATCATGTGGCAATAGCACAATGCTTACAATCATGCAGGTACAGGTCAAGAGCTCCAGTCAATGTTCACATCATACATCAGAATGGGGGGGAAATGTGATCTCAGTGACTGTGGCATGGCTGTTGGCGATAGACGTTGCCGGTTTGAGTATTTCAGAAACTGAAATACTGACCTCTTGGGACACATGGTCACTAAAGTTTACACAGAACAGTACAAAAATAAAAAATAAAAAAAAGGCAGATATGCCTTATTCATGAGAGGTCAGAAGACGTTGGCCAGACTGGAGAGAGCGTAATTCAAATAACCACCTTTTACAATACTTCAACACACAATAGACTACAGTGAGCACACTGCACACCTGACATCATGTGATAACAGAAACTCAGACTGTGGGTGGAACTGGTTATATAGAAATTGGGGAAATTATGGTAAATCATTTTAAAACTATTTTCCTGGGATATTATTATTACTGGTTATTGGAGGCTTGTACTCAACACCAAAGTGACTTTCTCCACTGCCCCTGGTAATCAGTACAGCAGAGCAAACAGCAAGCAGACTGATGTGGAGGTAAAGAGACTGACACACTATAAGACCTGGAGTGGATGTTTGATCCTGTCTGTCTGGGCAGTTCTGCACGTCCTCCAGCTCTATTCTCATACAGAGCGCTGTACTCCGCTCAAACTCTCCAAAGACTCCAGGGTAGAGGGTAAGCACTGCGGGAAGCGCTACTGCACTGCAGTATGCCAGGTCTTGACAAAGATTAAATGGCTTTGCTGGACCCAGGGTTCTTAAAGTCCCACCATGAAGGATGGTGCTACTTCATTTTAGAGTTCTCCTTGCTCCAGCAGGGTTGCAATTCATCACCAGTTAATTATTAAGTCAAATCAGGAGTGCTTTAACTTTATAGAACTGTAGTCCTACAGAGGCATGCATACCGTTTATGTTTAATCCCATTTAAGTATCCCTTTTCTGCACAGAAAAAGAGCAACATGCTTGAAAACATGATGTTCCAGCCAGCTGGCAAGTAAAACAAGGCATGCAAATCTGTGTACGCTGTTCAATGATTGGTCGAGAAATCAATCCGGTGAAATTGCAAAGGCCGGATACATCTTGTGATCAATGTGCAAGCTGCTCTACTGTAATGGCTCGTTTGAGAGCACTCGCTCTCAACGCAGAAGGAAGAAAAATCAAAGGAAATCTAATCTGAACTATAAAAACTAAAAAAACAAGCTAGTAGCCAGGAGACACACACACAAAAAAAAATTCCCATTCTGATGAAACTATAAAAAAATTAGTGGATTTAATCTTAAATGAAACCATGAAGTCCTATAAACTTTGTACTTTGAACATAGTTGCCTTAACCAGTTCACTGATGGGGGTTGGGGGTTACTGTGACTCAAGCACAAAGCACTTTGCTTAAAACACTTCAAAATCATAATGACAGCAATCTCCTACTCTTAGAAACAATAATAAAGTCCAAGTCAATCTTTCCAAAAGGGTTGACGTGAACAGAATGGAATACAAAAAATATGACCATGTAATGGAAAAATAAATTAGATAGATAATCTATCTATCTATCTATCTATCTGATAGATGGATGGATAGATGGATGGATGGATGGATAGATAATCACAATGGCTGTGAAACAAATAGGATAATAAGCCAAGTGGGCAATAATACGCATATGACTGTTGCTTTAGCTCTGGTTCTTCTTTATTTGGACTGAAGCATGGACTGAAGCTGGGATGCAACAAGGACAAAACAAACTGGTATAGGAACCACAGGGAGAAGCAACGACGCACAAACACAATCAACAAAACACACAGTAACGCTAACATCCAACAATCTATAAACCAAAGTATACATCATAACCCCACTCATGCAATCAGTATTTCATATTCAGCCAAATTAACACAAGGTCAATCTGGTTCCCTGCTGGAGATCTTCCAGCCAGGCTAAGCATCACTGTCTCAATTGGAGAGTATATTTTGACATAAAATAGCACTGTGGTTCCAGGGTGTATTCCTGCCTCGAGTCCAGTATTCCTGGTATAGGCTCCGGATCCATGATGGTGATCATGAATATCATCATCATCATCATCATCATCATCTTTTCACATGTGCTTTTGTCCACTCAGAATAACTCTTTTTAGCCATTTTTAACAGTCATTCCAAAATGACATGATGAAAAACATTTCAAAATGGACGCGTCGCTCCTGAGATTCTCTGCACAGTTTTTATTCAGAATGAAAAACATGCCCAAGGCAACAGCATACTTGCCTATAAATGCAGGCATAGTCCACATACAAAACCATAAAACATACATTTAGAATAATATTACAAAGACACTTAAATTGTATAAAACAGCTAAAAATTTGTGCAGTGGCAAATAAGCTCTGACGTAGAGCTCGTGTTTTTGGGAATTGCTTCAGGTAACAGCTAATCTGTAATGCATTTGTATTCATTTGCCTTGGTAAATTTACAAAATCAAACTAAGCGGGGAAGTTTTTGTTGCTTACTCTGTCCGCCCATCTTTTTTTGTTTACATAAGCAACACACTGGTTTAAATGGGGCGGCTGTGGCTCAGGTGGTAGAGCGGGTTGTACACTAATCATAGGGTTGGTGGTTCGATTCCTGACCTGCTCTGCGACCATTGGTGTGTGTAAAGCACTTGGTAGAACCACTAAGGTTAAAAACGCGATATATACGTGCAGCTCATTTAGCATACATTCCAAATGGCTGTTACTATTAACACCTATGGATGCTTTAGTGTTTTCATGGTGAAAGGATGAGACTTATGTAACAGTAGGACATAGAAAATGCTTGCTTTTTTTATTTATTAAAAAAATATAGCTGCTGTCCATTCTGAAGTAATTCTGACTGTGTGTGTGGCAGTGTACGTCAGTGTAGCTGGAAAAATCAGGTTTTGGATAAAATAGTTTATTTCTGCCTATAATCAGTCCCGTCAGGATTTTGCAATCACAGAACTGAATGCAAAAAACAATCCAGTCCCACAATATTTGAAGAAGCATGCAATTTTTCAAAAATTAACACAGATTTTCCATAGATTTTGGAAAATCTGCGTCATTTGATGCGTCATTTGAAACCAACACAATGAGCATTCAGTCAAAGCCCTCTTCGATTCACGTGCGTTGAACATGAGTACAGATAAAAAGGTCTCCTTCACCAATAAACATCACTATGAAAGACAGAGAAAAACAATTTCTTGCAATTTCACCAATTCAAGTAGTTTTTCACAAAAATAAGCACGAAAAACCTCTGCGAGTTGTATTGCAATTTTTTTTTTTTTTTTTTTTTTTAAAGCCACTGCAAAATCACGCATTTTTGGCTGCTGCAATCACAAAAAACTTCTGTACGGATGGTATAATGCACTTTGACACTTGGAAACAAAATATCCAGTATTTCACAAAACTAACATGATAATGTGTTTATTTAGTTTATAACCTTGCATTATGCAAACATAATGTTGTGCAAGGATCCAGTTTAACAAAGCAGTGGTCAAGTCAAGTTCTTTATTTATCACATACAGAGAGTTATACAGTGTATAACTATGCAGTGAAATTCTTCACCTCTTGCAAGTTCCCAAAACTGTGCAACCATTACATTACCAAGAGCAAAGACCCATAAGACAAAGTGCACAACAGTGCAAGACAATGCAGTGCAGGGAAAAACAACAAATGTCTTAGTACAGGGGCAAAATTACAGAAGATTAGCTTAGCTTAACAAGTTTAGCTCCACCCCGACTTGTTGAGAGGAAAAAAGAGGAAAGCTAGTATCGGTTTCCGGTGTATAACTGATACTATCGTTCATTTCAAACAAAGCGAGGAAACGCCTGGAATTTGGCAAAGCACCTGAAAGACGGGTCCTATATTACATTTGTTTGAGGCAGCTGGCATTGTAGCCGTGAAACCTGTTAGCGTTATGATCCATGTAATATTTGAAATAGCCTGCATGCATTTAGGAGTGCAACTTAGCATTTGTTATTAGTACTTAGCACTGTTTTATTAGTCATTGTCAGAGTGTTTGATAACAGAAATCTCTCTCTCTCTCTCTCTCTTTTTGCCAGTATCAGCCAGAGGAGGATGTTCTCCAGGAGTTTTTAATTTTATTTAATAAAAATATTTTTATTTTAAACCACACCGTGGTATTGACTTTGGTATCGAGTATCATGTACTTTTGGTGGTATCGGTACCATTTACTAGATTTTTGGTATTGTGACATCCCTACTATACACATTATGTCTATGAATGTCCTGATTTGTCATGTGTCTGCTTTTGGAATGAATGATATGTTAGAGCAGTCCAGCTCCTCACAAGTGCAGCTGGGCGTGTGTGTGTGTGTGTTTGTGTGTGTGTCCATGAAATGGAGATAAATTATGCCTGATTGAAGGTTCCATTCGGAGCCCTAATCGCATTTGGGAAGTAGCTCCTCCTGAAAGTTGTGTGTTGGTTCTCATGCTGCGGTAGTCTACCTGAGCACAGTAGTGAGAACAGGTTGTGGTTTGGGTGACCAGAGTCCTTGGTTGTCCTCTTAGCCTTCTCTTTGCATCCCCAGATGTAGACGTCCTGCAGGTCTGGCAGATGTTCACCGGTGGCATGCTCGGATAATCACACCAACCTTATGGTACAACGTCCAGTCTGTTTAAAAGAGGTCTCAAACCTTACCAAGTGTGTTTTCCTCACACAGTGAGTGTCAGGCTTTCATCCAGTTATTGCAAAGATACAGACACGAGCCTAATCAATTCATTTTGTAACCAGACAACGACTGTGAAAACATCAGTTCAGATACATGCACAAGAGAAACATTTCTGTAGTGGATTTTTCAAATCTGTATGTAGCAGAAAATATCAAAATTTCATCATGTGAAGGATTTTGCCAGGCTGCCACACAATATCCCAACTATCAAAAAACCCAATCAATGGCATCTTGGCAGATCAAATAATACTGATATGTGAGCCTTTTCATTAACTAGCAAAGTTCCTTTATCACAGAGCTATTTCAGTCCTGCAAATCCATACAGCATCAAACATGGCCATGACAAGTGCTGCTGATTATTCAGACAATAGTGGATTAGCAATAGCTGAATGAGAATTTATTTCCACAATGTCAGAATGAATGAGAAAGTACTTCCTCAAGATAACACCACCATTTACACAGCAAAGTTCTGCAGAAAGTCCGGAGTTGGATTTGGACCTGTTAAACATTTTTGCCTTTCAAACTAGTGAAGAAAAACACAAGAGACATAACGAAATGAACTATACGTTGAGCTTCCATAAAGAAATCGTGAATGGTTCATTAATTTGTAAGGCACAGTGTGCCAAAAAAAAGAAAAGAAAGAAAATCAATGTCTTAAAAAATTACAGCTACGCTTCATAATTGTGTTCAGCTTCAACGATTTTTTTTGTCTCCTCAGCCAATTTGATTGAAGCAGGAGGTGGAATTTCAGTTGCTCTGCTTGGTCTTTGTATGTTTCTGTGATATCACTGACTGAGCCAGCTTTGGAACCACACCTCAACTCACCTGATGTAAGGTGCGTCAGTCTCTTTACCTCCAACTCTCCATCCCTGCATTTGTTTTCTATGTGCTTCATTATGTTGCGCTCTCTCTCTACTCTCTCTCTCTAATTTTCAGTATTTTGCATGTTGCTCAAAAAAGGTGACCAAGAAATTCTATAATGTTTAAGGATACGTATATGCCTACAAAGATCATAACAGCAACCTAATATTGGCGAGGAAACAGTTAGCATGCACCTAAAACCCAATAATGTTCCAATCAGGCATGTATAAAATGTAATGACTGCTAATAGCTTCACTGCTTACAATACGACAACATTGAGGTTCCATTACAGTGGGGCTTTTACACGTGTACATGGCCATAACAGGATGGTTATGACTTACAGTAGTATTTGGACAGCAATTTTTGCCTCTGTACACCACCCCAGTGGATTTGAAATGAAGCAGTCAAGATGTGATTGATGTGCAGACCTTCAAGGGGTTTAACAATATTATTACATTGCAATTGTAGGAATTATAGCCATTATGTATATTATATATATATATATATATATATATATATATATATATATATATATATATATATATATATATATATATATATATATATATATATATATATATATATATATATATGAGAGAGAGACCCTCCATTTTCACAGGCTCAAAAGGTAACTGGACAATTGACTGATGAGCAGTTTCATGGTTAGGTGTGGCCGGTTTCCTCATTCTTTCATGACTAATTAAAAAGATCTTTAGGAGTGGCCAAATCAAGAACTTGGTACATTCTTAAAAAGAAGGAATGAACTGCTAAGCTCAGAAAAAAGGCCATGGATCATGGAAGATCACTAAAATGTGTGATTGCAGAATTCTTTTGTTTTGGAAAAAAAAAAAAAAAACCCTTCACAAAATCTAGCCAAATCAAGAAATCTGGAGGAGGTAGGAGTATCTTTATCAATGTCCACAATCAAGAGACACCTTCATGAAGTAAATACAGTCAGTTTACCTCAAGATGCAAACCACTGACACTCCAGAACAGTTCTGATGCAAGATTACCTTGTACCAGAATGATGAGAGGAGAAGAGTATAGAGAAGGAAAGGAAGGGCTCATGTTCCAAAGCAAACCACATCATCTGTCAAACATGTGAAGGAAGCATCATGGCATGGGCATGTATAGCTACCAATGGAACTGGGTCACTGGTGTTTATTGTCGATGTGACTGCTAATAGAAGTAGCAGGATGAATTCTGAACTGTATAGAGCTATACGTTCTGCTCAGATTTAGTCAAACGCTGCAAAACTGATGATGCTTCACAGTACAGATGGATAATGACACAAAACATACTGTGAAAGCAATGCAAAACCTTCTTAAGGCCAACAAATGAAATGTTCTTAAATGTCCAATGACCTCAACCCAATTGAGCATGCGTTTCACTTACTGACGAGAAAATTGAAGCCAGAAAACCCTACAAACAAGCAGCAATTGAAGGCAGCTGCAGTAAAGGCCTGGCAAAGCATATCAAGGGACGAAACTCAGCATTTGGTGATTGTCCAATTCTTTTTGAGCCTGTGAAAATGAAGGGACTCTGCAGAAAAAATGGCTGCAATTCCTAAAAAGTTACCGCAATAAATTTGTTAAACGCCTTGAATTAAAGCCGACAATCTTCACTTCAAATCACATCTTGATTACTTAATTTCAAATCCATTGGGGTGGATTACAGAGGCAAGATTACGAAAATTGTGTCACTGTCCAAATAGTTATGAATCGGACTGTACTGCTCTGCAGTAGTGAACCACATCAATGTGCGATATTAAATAAATCCAAAACCCAATAAATTTGGTTCTCGTTAGAATAGTCACTAACTTAGAGCTGGAACTGAAACACTGACATCAGGGACACACTCTTAGTCTACATATTTTATATTATCAGAAGGCAATATTATCAGGAGGGTAAAATTACAATTCCAGCCAACATCCCATCATTGCAAACATCTTTGATTAAAACCTAGTTTATATGTACCATCTAATGTCTAACATGTGAGGATGTGCAAAGGGAAATGAAACAGTGAACGCACCAGCAAACTTGGTAGTATTACAGATCCACCCAAAGCGCTTTGCAATAAAAGAACAGACAGAACTGTACTTCATGCCTTCCTCGACCTAAGGGGCTCAGGGACACATCTTTGGGAAGCGAAACTGAGATCAATGGAGGATGAAGGAGAAGGCAGGATCAATGGCAGAATGTACTCGTGATTTCTCTGGCCAGCAGGCTGTAGACTCCTCCGGGTCTAATTAGAGTGGTGGCATTTAATGCCAGCCTACATTCACCCTGCTGTCTTCCTCTGGCTGTGAAACTAGGACTAATGTTCCTGCACTCTCATGCTACTTTGTGACTTGAGAAAGGTTTTCAGTCATTTAAGTTGTTTTGAATTGAAAAATGAAAGGAAAATAGATTTCTACAATGCTATTTGCTAATTGCATTACAATGACTATATTCACACCCAATGTTAATTCCTATGTTGCACAGCTGATCATAACTTTAGTAGACTAATTACATGACAACAAATAAGAAATGGTCAAAGTACCCAAAAAGTTTTTACTCATCTAAATAAACCCTATTGGAAAAGTTGAAGTAGAGCTTCAAATGTTTCACTCAAGATGAAGTGGAAAAGTATGAATTATGAAATGTACTGAAAGTAGGAATGTAAAAGTACATGAACACGAACCACTTTTAACTATTTTTGGTCAAATTAGTGCCTCATTCACCATGAAACTAAGGAAAACATTAGCTAAGGCTAAATAATAATGTCAGCTTTAGCTAGCATGAGAACTCTGATAATATAAATTCGCTGAATGCCAATAGATCACAATCTGCAAACTGCAAAATGCAAACTGGCTTGATAAATATATAGTGCACATAGCAGCAGATAGAGTACAGTGATGGGTATTAGGTCTCATTCTCACGGTGATGTCTGTTAAAATTGAGCTTTGTTAGGACATTAGATCAACAATGCTTGGTGCTTAAAAAAATTTCTACTTATGACTTTACACATATATGATTGAAGGGAGATACAGTGATGTACTGCTTGATGTGGAAAGTTGAGACATGTGGTTGGTGGTAAGAACGTTTGCCTCGTATCTCTGGGTATAGGGGCTCGAATCCCGCCTCCACCCAGAGTTTGCATGCTCTCCCCATGCTTCAGGGTTTTCATCCGGTACTCCGGTTTCCTCCCCAGTCCAAAGGCATGAGTTGTAGGCTGACTGGCATTTCCAAAATTGTCCAGTGTTTGAATGTGTCCTGTAATGGGTTGGCACCCCATCCAGGGTCCCCCTGCCTAGTGCCCCGAGGTCCCTTAAGCTCCAGGCTCCCCCGATAGGATAAGCAGTATGGAAAATGGATGGACGGATGGATAAGCACATCATTCCTCATTTATTTACCTTGCTAATTTCACCAAAACCTACTGATATAATCTCCCTTCCATAACCAAGTTAATTCAGGCAATTTTGATTACCTTCCCAAATCTCGATTTCTCCCATCCACTAACACTTGTTTTTAGTTTACTCCTGAACTTTGTACTATGATCTAATCTACAAGTCATCTTGAGTGCTTGTATTAAAACTTTGACCCTACGAGTCCAGAGGTACTAAATACTGCTCATTCATCACATATCCACATAGGCACTAGCAAGATCAATTCTCATCGCTATAAATAATAAACCTCTTGAACACTTTTAGTAGTGGTTGTTAGTTCGTTGGACCAGGGTGAAGCCTTCATTCATTTCTTTCAGTAATTAGCAAAATCCAACATTTCTCCCTAGCTCCCTTATCATCTCCTGTTTACTCTGAATCTTCCTGCTCTGAGCTCTTTTTGACTCACTTGGCACCCACTGAATCAGACTCTGCCTCTGTACTTTCTAAATTTAAACCTTCCACCTGCCAGCTTGATCCTGCCTCGACTTCCCTCATCAACCCCGCTCATTTATAATCTCATGCCTGATCTCCCACTTTATCAACAAGTCCTTTGAATCTGATTCTTTTGCTCTGCTCCTTAAAACTACTGTGGTGACACCAATGCTAAAAAAAAAGCCATTGATCTTCCTGACCTTTCAAAAAGAGTGCTAGCTGCTCAGCTACAGAACTACCTCTTTGAGCCTTCCCAGCCTAGTTTTTCTCCACGGCATAGCACTGAAACAGCTCTCGAAAGAGTCCTTAATGATCTCCTCACTGCTGAGTCTGGTGCCCCCTTCTTGTTCCGTTAGACCACTGTGCAGCCTCTGCTACAGTGAATCAAGAGATTCTTCCCTCACTGTTCTTCCAGTGGCACTTTTGCTATCACTCTCATGTGAGTCACATCTTATCTCTTTGGCATACTTTATGTTCATTTTAATGATGAACGTGATCCTCCATCAACCCATATAACAAGTTGATCGTCAAGTCTCGGTTTCTGGTCCCCTTCTGTCTACCATTTACAGTATGTTTACATAATTCAGCAACAACACGTTCTTGATTTCTACAGTTATGTTCTTGACACATAACTTCATATCACCACAGCTCCGTCAACCACATTTGAAAAACTATGTGCATTTATGATTGAAAGATTGGTTTTAATTATTTTTTTATCCCATGTTCTCCAAATTTGGTCATTTGCTAATTCAATTCCACTAGCTATGTTTCTCCCATCACATAACTGCTACCAACCAAGGCGGCAGAAGGTTAACACATGCGTCATCCAAGACAGATTAAGCTTTTCAAACTGCTACTCATGATACACCTCGGATAACTCTTGGAGGAAAGTGTTAAATGCTTTCTTCCACATCTTTACACACTACGTTGCTCAGATTAATGTTATGCAGTCCACCACAGAGTGGCAAGAAGAATGCCATTTCTCAAAGATATCCATAAAAAGTCTCGTCTAAAGTTTGCCACAAGCCACCTGGGAGACACACCAAACGTCACACCAAACGTTGAGAAATGGCTTTCTTCTTGCCACTCTTCCATAAAGGCCAGATTTGTGCAGTGTACGACTGATTGTTGTCCTATGGACAGACTCTCCCACCTCAGCTGTAGTTCTCTGCAGTTCATCCAGAGTGATCATGGGCCTCTTGGCTGCATCTCTGATCAGTCTTCTCCTTGTCTGAGCTGAAAGTTTAGAGGGACGGCCAGGTCTTGGTAGATTTGCAGTGGTCTGATACTCCTTCCATTTCAAAATGATCGCTTGCACAGTGCTCCTTGGGATGTTTAAAGCTTGGGAAATCTTTTTGTATCCAAATCCGGCTTTAAACTTCTCCACAACAGTATTATGGACCTCCCTGGTCTTCATGATGCTCTCTGCGCATTCAACAGAACCCTGAGACTATCACAGAGCAGGTGCATTTATACAGAGACTTGATTACACACAGGTGGATTCTATTTATCACCATCAGTCATTTAGGACAACATTGGATCATTCAGAGATCCTCGCTGAACTTCTGGAGTGAGTTTGCTGCACTGAAAGTAAAGGAGCCGAATAATTTTGCACGCACCACTTTTCAGTTTTTTATTTGCTAAAAAAGTTTTAAGTATCCAATAGATTTCGTTCCACTTCACAATTGTGTCCCACTTGTTGGTGATTCTTCACAAAAAATAAAAATTTTATATCTTTATGTTTGAAGCCTGAAATGTGGCAAAAGGTTGAAAAGTTCAAGGGGGCCAAATACTTTTGCAAGGCACTGTAGATTCTGTTGTTTTGATGCAGGGTGTTTGATAGCCAGGATGTTATCTGATTAATGTAATCTCACAACTGTTGATACCTACAATTTTGAAAACATTTTGTTCTTTACCCATTATAACCTCACCAGCGAACCAGTCAGCAGAGATGGACCAGATGAAAGCCTAACACTCTGTTCTTTGTGACAGCTGGAGTAGTATTACAATAAAGCTATATATTCTATAAAGCAAAATGTAGCTTATCTTTACTCCGCAGTGAGAAATCTGCAATCTTACAGCAGTGACATTGATGGTCACTGTTAACCACCCCCTCCCTTTTTTTGTGTGTTTTCAGCTTTGGTATTCCATTTGATTCTACCATGAATACTGCATTGTACACTCTTCTCCTTTCTTTATCTCTGCAACATTGCCCAATTTCAGACTCTACTTAACTTAAAATAAGTCAATACCCCAGTCCATGCTTTCATACCCTCAAGTTTAGAGTATTGTCATTCCCGCCGATATCGCCAGTGGTTATTGGGAGCTTTTAGTCTGACAATTAAGGACATAAATGAACCAAGTGCCTTTTGCACATTTCCCGGCAATCACAAGGTACAACAGAGGGGCTGAGGGAGGGAACTTCACGTAGAGGCAACAAGTCAGATTGAGGCAGAGGTATAGAGACCATAAGGCCAGGGGGGGCTCCTATTCTCACAGAGTGCTGTACTCCACTAGAACTCTCCAGAGACTCCAGGGTAGAGGGTAAAAACTGCAGGAAACGCTACTGCACTGCAGCAGTACACCGAGGCCTGTCAAAGATTAAATGACTCTGCTGGACCAAAGGTTCTTAATGTACTATCATTGATGGCGAAACAACTCCAGTTCAGCATTCACTCTATTCTGAGACAATCGAAACTCATTTATTGGTTACTTGTTAGTCATCATCAGGCCTATCTTACATACGTCAGTAGGAAGTGAATTCAGGACTTCTTTCAGTGTCATTACATTTGCCCTGGGGATTTATGCCACCTTCCAAATCTCCCACAAATGTCCTCAGTAGGGCTGCAACTAACTATTATTTCCATAATTGATTATTTGGCTGATTATTTTTTTCCGATTAACCGATTAATCGGATGGGGGTAAACTTTCGGGTTAGTAAAAAACTAATGTGCTCAATTTGAGGCGATATTACTTTTCTAAAATTCACACACTAGACCAATCTTTTGTGAGGATGCCCTCACTCCACAACAATTATAAGCTATATATTAAACAGTCATTTATATATATATATATATATATATATATATATATATATATATATATATATACTGTATATATGTACACACACACACATACATTATATATAATATAATGTTCTATATATGTTCCAATATTTACAACCCCAAATTCAAAAAAGTTGTGATGCTGTGTAAAATGTAAATTAAAAACAGAATGCAATGATTTGCAAATCTCATAAACCCATATGTTATTCACACCAGAACATAGAAAACATATCAAATATTTAAAATATTTAAACTGAGTAAATGTACCATCTTAAGAAAAAATATAAAAGTAATTTTGAATTTGATGGCCACAACATGTCTCAAAAAAGTTGGGACAGGGCAGGGGAAACAAAAGGCTGGAAAAATAAAGTTTACACAGTACATTTTAAACAACGTCCAAACTTTTTTGGAATTGGGGTTGTACTTTGACCTATAGTCCTTGATGAGACGATTAAAATTCACCCAGATGTTACTCATTTTAGGCAAGGCATCACAGAGTAAGCGAAGTTTCACCCATAAAAAATACATCTTGTGTTAGGGACACCTTGCACCATGGACAGCTGAACTTACAGTAACAACATAACTTGAAAATAGTACATTAAGGAGATTGTAAAGAGACACAGAAAAGGTTATGAACTGCATGAAGCAAACAATTGGGCTGAAAGGCTAAAGAACAGATGACCTCCCCAACACCGTTACTACTGTATATTTAGTCTGTGTGGACATTTTTCGTATCCTGTCACATTCTGTTGTGCTAATTTTCCCTCCGGGTTCTGACCTGAACACACACCAATGGCAAATACTGCACGGACCTGTCCACCTCAACCTCTCCCAAAGAAGAACAAACAAGTATTTTTTTTTTTAACTCTTCTGACCTGGATGAAATGGCCTGAATAAAAAGACATATGCAAAGGTGTCCATGTTTTCCTAAAAAGTGTCTACAAATAAAATCGCAGCAGTAGCACCATATGCCCTGCAGATGAGAAGTCTGTCTCGGCCTTCTATTATTAGAAAAGCAGATATTGCTCTTCTATACAGTGCTGTGGAAACGTATTTGCCTGATTTCTTCTATCTTCGTGTATATCTCATACTAAATAGTTTCAGAAATTAAAACAAAATCGAAGGTAAAACAAAGACATGTTGTTCTAAAACTATTTAGTACGAGACAGAAAAAAATTACAATAATTTCACAGAACTATAAACTTTTTTTTATAAGCCAGAAAGGAATGTATGCTGTTGGACACAGTGCACAAACTCGCAAGACTATCATGCTTACATGATACACTAACTGCTTCAAACAAAGCAATGTTTAAAGATGCTCAGCGAGTCAGTGGAGAAACGTTTATTTTCCAGTCAGAAACCAGTGCATGGAAATGTATATACATGCAAGCAGAAATTACCAACATGCAATATTATAAAGCTTGTAACCAGATAAGTGTAAAAAAGCCCAATAATAATTTTAATAATGGGATACCAGTCTCTGACTCTCACTGGTCTAAGATCGCCAATGGTGTAGTGGTTATAAAAACACAATTAGATTTTTTTCATTGCTGAGTTCTATCTCTGTGCAAACTTCCATTACAATATTTTCATCGTGCCCCAGTCTACTGAGACATTAAAAAAAAAATCCAACTTGAACAAATTTCACATCAACATTTATAATTAATGTCATTAAAACTCAAAATATGATTGACAAGTTGGTCCGTTTTACTTTGGTTTACTACATCACCCACAATTCCATTAGACTACTGCAATTACTAAGCCCTCTACTTGCAGTGGCACTTTAATCCTTTAGTCTGCCACTCTAATCTATGTAGACTCTCTCTTTTTTCACTTAAACTAGGTGTGTAGCCTTTTTTTAAGTTTTCCCATTTATTAAAGTGCTTCTTGGGTCCCTATGTGTTGTTGCTTATACACTCATTTGCAAAATTATTACCAAAACCCCTGCCTTGTTTCTTCGCTGTAACTTGCAAAAATGGTTTTTTATTGCACTACCAGCAAGGTAGTTACACCGACCGTTACACGAGATCGTGCTAGTTCAGAGTTGGCTGCTTCAATGTGGGTATGTAATCTTCGACGGTTTTGATCTTAAAAAATCACCCACTGTGCCGTCTACGCAGACTTACAATTTACAAGTCATTAATATTGAGTTTATTGTAGTCTTAAGTTCGCGTTTTTTTCCTGGCTGTTCAGAGCTCGTTATTGGTGTTGCTAGTAAAGTTTAAAATTTACTTTAAGTGTAAAAAAACTGCGCTGATAGAGACAAGGGTTGTCAAAAGTACCGGTACTTCGGTATCAAGTCGTTACTAAAAATAAAAAAAAATTACCAGATTTAGTACCAGATTTTTATAAGTACCCATAGTACCGGTACTGAAGCACTGCCTGACAGGTAGTCAATCGGGAACTTTTCGTGAAACAAGAACACATAGGATCCAAATCAGCAGCAGCTCCACCGGTTGGCATGCTTGCGTCCAAAACTGCATACTTACCTACTATAAAGTAGTCGACATACACGTATTTCTCTCGGATGCTCGTTTTCCGCTTTCACTGCTGTTACCTCGAAGAGTGTAAAAGCCGTGCCCCTAAAATTTATGTGCAGATAGATTAACTGTGCTGTCAGGAGGAGCAGCTGCTTACCTGCAGTATTTATTCAAGCAGGTGAGTTTAAAATGATGGTAGCGGTTGCATTATGAATGCTGTAGCATAGTTTAATTGGAGTGTATAATTGCAAGAAAACATCCTCGTTTTTTGCTTACTTAATGTTTAGCATACGCGTGTTTAACGCTAATACAAGTCCTTATCAACCATTTAATGCTTTAACTTTTATTGGGGTAAAATAAATGGGAGGACATGATGGGGTTTAATAATTTTACACACCAGAGGCTTTTTGATGAGCGATATATCTGAAATTAATGTGTTAGAAAATAATAGATAGTCAGAAAAATTATTTCTACTCTTGTCTGGATAACTCTAGTAGCTTTAATAATGATATACTGGAAGTATTGATATTTGACATAAATTTAACTTAACTAAAATATTGTGTTGTTCAATTAGCATGTTTTTGCGTTTTGCTTTGGTACAGAGTACCGAGCAATTTTACTGGTATTGGTACCGACCACTGGAAATTTTGGTACCATGACAAGCCTAATAGAGACTGGCCTGCATTAATTGAAACATAATTACCATTTTAATTCTTTTAGAAATGTAACACTTGTGCCTCATACTTAAGCCAGTTTCCGCCACAGACTTTTTTCACTCCCAATTTTGAGTTAACATCTAACAATTCTGACTATTTTTCCCCCTCAGTTTAAATCTTGTCATTCTAACTGTATTTCTCGCAAATGTGAGTTTATATCTCGAAATTCTGACTTAATTTATCTTAATCTGGGTAAAAATCTAAATTGTGGGAAATCTTAACTGCAAGATATAACATAACTGTAAGGAAGAAATTCTTAGAAAAAAAGTCAGATGTGAGATGTTAACTCAAAATGGCGAGATATACAGTCTCAATAGTGATAAATAAAGTCGCAGTACTGAGATATGAAGTCAAAATTACCTTCTTTCTTTTTTCCTCTGTGGTGGAAGCAGGCTTCCATACATACCAGTGCAGTATCCCAAAACCCATAGAAATCTTACCTGAAACCTGCGAGATGGCCAGAGTACTCATCAATCAATTATATACCTCATATTTCCTTCCTCCATAATATGATACTTGCTACGGCCATTATTACAACAATGACAAAAGAGTTTGTACAAGTATGTACAAACCCTACTACAGTCAACATGGTACTCATAAGAATTCACATGGGCCATCTGAGATAAATACACCACCAAAGAACAAATATGTTGTATTTGTCATGGCTATATTACCAGAGAGAGTGTCTCATTAGTTTTCTGTTTACCAGCCTTATTTCACACCAATTTATGTCAAAATGTTACAGTTACCATGCACACTTAAACTACATTTTTTTTTACAGAAATTCTAGAAAGAATGACTAACTGGGAACTGGACAGAGGTTCAAAATGGAAACAAGATTTTGAGCCTGAACAATTGAGGGGAAATACCTATTTGTTACGCGCCATTTATTTTCCATAGATGAAGCTCCAGGCCCTAGTGGTCTTATTCTGCCTCGTTTTTCTCTCTCTAACTTTCTCGCCTGATGAGTAGATGACATCAACCAGTCAATCATGAAGATGCTGCCAGTATGGGAGAACCCACGCATTTAAACCCAGAATGGTGGCAAAGAAGAGACATCCCTTCAGCTTACACACACGCATACATGCTTCAGTGCTTTACGTCTCTAGGGAAACCAACGTGTGCATTTTTCTGTGCTCTGTTTATCTGATTTCTGCTAATTGTTTTGTTGTACTAGTCATATTGCTGTCTGTTACATCAGTATCAGTACTGCTTGCTTTCACCATTAAAACCAAATGTTTTAAAAAGATCAATTTCCTTATGAAACTATTAATAATTCAACCTTTGTAACATCCCAACAATTAACCGAAAAATCGATAAAAACTGTTCATTTTAAAAGGCCATTCCACTGATCTCCAATGGATTATGACAGTGTGCATCTGTAGAGGTACTAAAACAGAATGAGCCAGTAGACTCCCTGGAAATATTCGTCCTAAATCTTCTGTCTCGTTAAGAGACGAACAAGAAAAATGACGTCCGATCAGCATGATTAACGCAGCAAACTGGAAACTGTCAGTAGTTCCTGCATGGAAGGAATCCGACAGCCCCCCAGGCAACAAGCCTAAAAATGAATGGAGACTTCAAAGGCTGCTGTACATGCATAACGTTCAAAGTCTACTGTATACACACTGAAGCTCTCTGCTCCATTGTGTGCAGAGTACATGTTGTTATGATGAATTAGAGGATTCATTCTCATTGAAACATTCTCCCAGAAAAAATCATTTAAAATCATGAATATCCACAAATCTGTGTACGAGGTGACTACAATGACATACTGGAGAAATGATCCGTTAAAAAGGCACTGATTCAATAAGGTGTATTGCGATTTTGTAGTTTGTTTGTTTTTGTTTAATACTTATGAATAAGGCTTTTGAATGTAAGGGATTTGAATCCTCGTGACTGCTGTCTCACTAAATATATGGTTTGTGAGATCATGCATTGTCTTGATTCTTTTAACCTTGTGCGCTCTTTTAATAATCCACCACACAATCAAATCAAGGACACACACCCAATCTTATCTTATTATTTGCTTGTTTTGTTGCTGTTTATTATTCACAGAATTCAAATAGAATATGCAATGGCATGCTGCCAATAATCCTTAGCATGCTATTAACTCTCAACAGTATCAGTTATTTTTCAGATGCCTATAATAAGACCTTCTTATTAAGAAGTTCCGTTGTGTCTGCATCACCTTAGCTTGGGGCCGATGAAATAGCTACCTTTTTTATACTCTGCTTGCTCCACCATACTTGACTCCGTTGCTCCTCTTATAGCCAGACGAACTTGGCTCATGTTACAGCCATGGGGAGCTCAAAGTGCAAACAGGAAAGAAAAAAAAAAGATGCTGCTGCAGTTATTTTAAATGATTTTAATAAACTGCCAGCCTTTCAAATAATTGTTAAAGCAGGCAGGGGAGGGGGGTTTGGTTGGAAGCATGTTTCAGGTTGAGATACATTCCTCACTCGAGCCGGTATAACACGAGAAAAGCTGACTTACATTCAAAGTCAGAATCACACGTAACAAAGGCACACTTCTGTTTTTGGGAGCCTTTCACCCCATAAGCAGAACTCTCATACAACTTCTTATAAGCGCTTACAGTTGTGGTCATAACATAAGCCTTGGAGAATCTGCAAAACATTCATCTTTTTTTTTTAATGAAAATAAGAGGGATTGTAAAAAATTGCATTTTTAAATAAATATTTAGTGCCTCCCTGAATAAGCTATTTCACATAACAGATGTTTACATATAATCTACAAGACACAATAATAACAACTGAATTTACACAAATGAACCAGTACAAAAGTTTACATGCAATCGATTATTAATACTGTGTGTTGTTACTTGGATGATCCACGACTTTTTATGTTTTTATGTTTTTTATGTTTTTATGTTTTGTGACCGTTGTTCATGAGTCCCTTGTTTGTCCTGAGAAGAACTTCCCACTGTTCTTCAGAAAAATCCTCCAGGTCCTGCACATTCTTTACTTTTCCAGCATATTCTGCATGTTTGACCCCCTTTCCATCAGCGGCTATATGATATCTGAGATCCATATTTTCACACTGAGGACGACTGAGGGACTCGTACACGACTATTACAAAAGGTGCAAACATTCACTGATGCTCGAGAAGGCTACACGATACACTAAGACTCAGGGGGATGTAAACTGTTGAACAAGATCTGTGTAAATTCTTATTTTGTTTAAAGATCTTTTTCCATTTAATTTGTGCATTAGATGCACAGATGGATAAATGCATGGACAACCTGAAAACACAATTCCTCCATTACCTACAGGCAGATGCATAAAAAGGTATTTAGGCAAATCATGTCTTTTCTGTGTGCATATGTATTTTATGGTGTTATGAATATTACAATACACTTTACAATAGTAGATATGCTGTTAGACAGTGAAATCAGTGTATAAGGTTTGCAATATTTTGCATTTTTTGGGCTGCTTTAGGAATGCATCTGGCAATCCTGTCAAACAGGGAAAAAAAATTATAAAAATAAGAATAGCAGTGGTGACATTAAGCACCAATGCGGGTGTGGGAGTGTAATTTTATTTAGCCTCCCCCCCAAAAAAAATAAAATGGAAAAGAGACAGGGGAGGTGAATGGCATGAATGAGATTTCACCTGCTGCTCTACACAACTGCATGCAAATGAGCACATCAGGTTCCACTGTCAGCCAAGAACAAGTGTGGGCACAGGCTCACTGAAATTGGACAGTTGAAGATCGTAAAATCATCAACTGGGCTTTCTGTAATCTTCGACTGTCCGTTTTGGTGAGCCTGTGCAACAACCATGTCAAGATCAAAGTCACCGAGAGCTAATTTTTCCCCACAGTCTGTAGTTTAATGTGAACATTAACGGAAGCACTTGACCTGTATGTTCATGATTATATCCATTAGACTGATGCCACATGATTCGCTGTTTGGATAATTGCATGAATGAGCAGGTCTAGAGGTGGCCAGTGAGTGTATATTAGAGTATTATAAAATGATTCCAAGATGATGAAACCAAACACAGTAACAAACACATTCAATTAGACCTCTTAAGCTAAAAATATATGCAATACTAATATATGCAATTTAAAAGTTGCTCAATACACACAAGCTCCTGTTCTCCAGTTTGCTTTTCAAAAGACAATTCGGGATTCACTATTTTACCTTTGCCTATTGTGATACATTACTTGCGTCTTTGCTTAATCTGGGTATTTTTATTCATTTTTTTTTTTTGGATAGTGACAGTATGTGGTTGTATTAGTTCTGTACTCCACTACACTGAAGCAGACACTCCAGGTCTAGGTCATTGTATACTCAGCCCTGTTTGTTTTTTAAGAGGGATAAAAACCATCATGTAATGGAAAAGCCAGCTAAAAATACAAAACAACCCCATCTTATCGTGCGAGCTTCACCTTACCTCAGTACAATAGTCTGAAAGCCTCCTGCAGTTCACAAACTGAAAGCAAAAGGCTGTTAAAATATACAGGACATAAAATGGCTGCACTACAGACCTGGCAGAGCATCAGCACACAGATAACTAGTGTCAGATGATGTCTGTTTCGCACACATCCGTTACTTTCGCTGCCTGGAAATTACAGACTGTGAATAAAAGAGCTGCAACTTCTATGTGGTTCAGCCAATATATATGCAAATGGCCTAAAATTAAAGTCGAAATATTGCAATTTATTCTAATCATTTCTTCATCATTTCAAAACACAATGTGCCAGAGTAAAGAAACATAATAAAAACTGCTACTGTACTACAGACTGTGCTTTACAGTGCCCTCCACTAATATTGGCACCCTTGTTAAATATGAGCAAACTTCCTGTTTCACAGGGGTATACATATGAGTTAACACATAGGCCAAATTCCCTTATACATTCATCACAATTGGTAAGACCAAGGAATATAGCTGTGATGTGCAGCAGAAGGTTGTTGAACTTCACACAATGGTAAGTGGCTATAAGAAAATAGCACAAGCATTGAAAATGCCCTTTCCACCATCAGGGCAATAATTAAGAAGTCCCAGTAAACTGGAAATGTTATGAATCAACCTGGAATTGGACCCGTGTCTATATTGTCTCAACGCACTTTGAAGAGGATGGTTCAAGTGGCCAAAAAATCTCCAAGGATCACAGCTGGAGAATTGCAGAAGTAAGTTGCATCTTGGGGTCAGAAAGTCTCCAGAACTACAATCCGAAGTCACCTACAGTTGTTTTAAGGTTTTCAAGAAAAAAGCCTCTACTGTCATACAAAAACAAACTCAAGTGTCTTCAATTTGCCAGACACTACTTGAACTTCAAATGGGATCGGGTTCTATGGTCCAAAACCAAAATAGAGCTTTTTGGCAATAAACACCAGAGGTGGTTTGGGAGCACACAGAGAGGTAGCCATATGGAAAAGTACCTCATGTCCCCTCTTAAATATGGTGGTGGCTCTTTAATGATTTGGGGCTGTTTTTCTGCCAGAGTACCTGAACAATTTGTTAGGATACATGGCATCATTGACTTTCAAATATCATCAGATATTAAATGAAAACCTGACTGCCTCTGCCAGAAAGCTTCAAATGGACCATGGTTGGATCTTCCAGCAGGACAATGATCCAAAACATACATAAAATGGCTTACTGACCACAAAATCAAGGTCCTGCCATGGCCATCCCAGTCCCCTGACCTGAAACCCATAGAAAACCTGTAGGGTGAACTGAAGAGGAGAGTCCATCAGCATGGACCTCAAAATTTGAAGGATCTGGCGAGATTCTGTATGGAGGAATGGTCTCAGATTCCTTGCCATGTATTCTCCAACCTCATCAGGCATTATAGGAGAAAACTCGAGAGCTGTTATTTTGGCAACGGGAGGTAGTACAAAGTATTGACTAAAAGGGTGCCTATATTTAACAAAGATTTGATAAACCAAAAAATAAAAAAAAAAAATAAAACAAAGTATTGTCATCATTTTTGCATGATATATCAGAGTAGTGTCCCCTATGTTAGCTATGATTAACTGGAATGATCCCTCATGCATCCCTCATTGAGCAGAGTAATGATTGCGCACAAGAGCCAGGCCACCCGACTTGCACTCTTTAAAGATTTTCTAATGCTGATTGTCCATTAGCAACAGTACTTTTAATCAATGCTCCTTTCAAAAACTGAAGTACACTATTGTCTCTAAGAGTGTAAGTGACAAAGCCAATTTATCTCATATCCGTAAGTCAGGATCACATTAGCAACAAGATCAATAAGTACACAACAGCTTGATCCTCATTACAAACAATGTTGAGAACAAACATGCCATAAAAGTTGCTTAGTAATAACATGTGTATGTGTGTGTTTGAATAAACATGTATTATTCACAATGAACAGATAATGTGATCTAAACATATATTAATACAGATAGAAGTCGGAAGAGCACTGTCAGGGCTCGGCGATATGACAAAAATAGCATATCTCGATACTTGAGGACATTTCTACGATACATGATACATATCACAATATATAATTTAGCAAACAAACTGTCTGCAAAACAGGAGTAAAAAAACTTGACGATACTTGCCTACAAAGTCAAAGAAGATTAAGTAAACTTTTTTGTTTAAATCACGTCAAATCAGCGGCATCCATTTAGTACCATTTAATTTGTAATTATTAAAAACATAAATAATACATCACTAAACACAAAATCTCAGAAAAAAGTGCATCACGTAACCATTGTTTTTTTTTGGCACCATCATCAGAGGTTTGAGCCAGTAGCCTAAGCTACAATAAAAAGCATATTTCTTCACTGCTTCTATTCATTTAGTTATTTATTTTTAAAATCTGGCCCATATTTTACAAAAAAACTCGAATCTGCTTTCATTAACAGAGCTCTCGCTCCCAAAGCCCACACAGAACACACGCTGTGTGCAGGGCAGCATATCTCTGCTGGGGTCTCCAAAAACAAATCAGTTAATTAAGTTGAAAAAGATCAACTTGTACATTTATTCTGTGGCATTTTCATAGTCCTTAAATTAATATTCTCCATCAACATAAAAAGAAGATCTTACTGGAAAATTTCTCGAATGTAATAAACCCAAAACTAAAGTAAATCTCATCAAATATCATTAGATGGCTATTGCTGTCAACTATAAACAACAGTTCCCAGTTTCCATGGGGAAAACGACATTGTTTTGAAAGATAGTTCCCAAGCTTACTCACTCACATTATATAGAAAGCCTGTCAGAAAGTTCCAGCTAGAGTCTGAGACTAATTACTCACTTGAGTGAAGTAGCCGTGGAACTGAAGAAGGTGTTGAATAAAGTTATGTTCTGTGAATTGCTACGGTTTGTTATAATTGTTATCTTTTCATTTTCCAGCAGTTTTCTGGGGGAATAGTGGTATGGTTGACAATAAATTAAACATATACAGATACAGAGAGTGGCAAGGTGTTCCTCCCATTGTGGGTGTGAGAGGCTGTTGAGCAAGACCTTACCCCTCAACAGTCCAGCTCTTGGATTGTATCCTACCTAAAATGTAAGACATTGTGTAGTACAAAATTCCAAAAATGAATGTAAATTAAAGTAAATGGTTCATGTTAGCAACACGGTGGATCCATACTTCTTTATCCCCAGGCACAGATTCCAGTTCTTCCTGGAGGATTCCCATAAAATTCCAGACCATCCGAGAGATGTGTATAATCTCCACCGAGTCCTGGGTCTGTCCCAGGGTTTATTTCTAGTTGGACATGCCTGACATTGTTACAGTGAGGGAAAAAAACGTATTTGTTCCCCTGCTGATTTTGTATGTTTGCCCACTAACAATGAAATGATCAGTCTATAATTTTAATGATAGATAGAATTACAAAAAAAAAAAATCCAGAAATGCCACCTCCATGTTTGACGGTGGGGATGGTGTCCTTGGGGTCATAGGCAGCATTCCTCCTCCTCCTCCAAACACAGCAAGTTGAGTTGATGCCAAAGAGCTCCATTTTGGTCTCATTTTCACCCAGTTGTCCTCTGGTGGGTCAGATGAGACCAAAATGGAGCTCTTTGGCATCAACTCAAAGAGTTTGGAGGAGGAGGAATGCTGCCTATGACCCCAAGAACACCATCCCCACCGTCAAACATGGAGGTGGAAACATTATGCTTTGGGGGTGTTTTTCTGCTAAGGGGACAGGACAACTTCACCACATCAAAGGGACGATGGACAGGGCCATGTACCTTCAAATCTTGGGGGAGAACCTCCTTCCGTCATCCAGGGCAATGAAAATTAAAAGCAATTACTAAGTCATTACCAAGTATTAAGTCATGTTTTGCAGAGGGGTCAGTCAAATACTGTATTCTTTCAGTCACTACTCACAGCTTGTGACCAGAAATGAGGATAGGGACATACATGGATTGACCACTATGCAGACAGCTTGTGACCAGAAATGAGGATAGGGACATACATGGATTGACCACTATGCAGACAGCTTGTGACCAGAAATGAGGATAGGGACATACATGGATTGACCACTATGCAGACAGCTTCTGCCCAAAACTGAGCTCCTGCTCCACCATCATAATGAACACAAAATGGAAACATCACTATACACAATATGAAAAGTAGTCTCGTCTTACCAGTATTTTGCATCACAATATTTGAGACTATGAAATGGCTTCGTGGATAGCATGTTTGCCTCGCACCTCCGTGGTTGGGGGTTCAATTCTTACCTCCACCTCATGTTTGCAGAGCTTCAATGTTCCCACCGTGCTTTAAGGGTTTCCTCCTGGTACTCCGGTCTAAAGACATGCGTTGTAGGCTGATTGGCATCTCTAAATTGTCTGTAGTGTGTGAGAAGTGTGTGAGATTGTGCCCTGCGATGGGTTAACACCCTGTCCAGGGTGTCCCCCGCCTTGTGCCCAGAGTCCCCTGGGATAGACTCCAGGCTCCACGTGACCCTGAGTAGGATAAGCAGTACAAAAAATGGAAAGATGGATGCATGTACCACTATCAAATGATCACATCCTGGTAACTGTTTAACCTTTATTGCATTACCATGATATTGGTAATTGGATTAACGATAAAGTCCCATGCTTATCCAGTCTCTCTGGACAGGCAGGGAAAGATGAGCGTTGCTGTGACTTTTGTATCTCAGAACTTCCTAAATCACCTGGGCATTTAACACAATGGTGATCTGCCATGACCTCAGAAACCAACCAAAGACCAAAGAGTTCCACAAGAGCAACGAGATAATTTCACTCAGTCGTTTACAACAATACGCTTATAGCTATACGTGACGTATAATAGACTATAACTAAAAAAATGTTAGGATGCTGTATTAGAAATGGTTGTAAAAGTATATGTTTGGACACACATCCTGAAAGACAGTCTGAGCCCTACTGTTTAGACCAATTTTAAGATAGTTTAACGGAAAAACTATTATCTCCATAATCTCGGCAAGAGCTCGAATAACACCACATCTACAACAAGCACAAGTAGTTATTTCTTAACTTCAGGTTAGCTCAACCATAGGCTGTGATTTACGGCAGTATATAAACTGTGCAAAAAATGTAAAATAAAATCTTTATCATATTGCAAATTGGTGGAATTGAATAAATGAATGAATAAATTAATAAAAACTGAGTAAAATCAGTCCCTGGACAAGACCAAAGCAAGACTAACAAGCTGCTGTGAGTGCCACAAGTCTCTAGCCTTGCATTTCATTAAGTGACTCACTGGCCTGGGATACCAAAGCCTTTCAAGAGTAAAAAGGGATCCATGTGTCTTTTGTTTTGTACTACAAAGCCCCTTTCTATAGCAATAATCAAGACAGTGACGCTTCTGTAATGCCAATAATCAGGCAGCAGATGTAAAATTAGCCTAATTATAAGTCACATTCCAACGAGGACGCATCAAAGGAGACAATACAGCAGAAACACGAGCACGCATCATAGATATTAATAGTGTCTAACCTCAGATGGCCCTGAAAGATGGGACATGAATAATACAGCTGAGATCTCTGAAGAGGTTTTGGACACCAGCCTGTAAGTAATTTTTACCAAGGGAGTGTGAAAGAAGAGAGAGAGTGCAACGGACTCGAAGCCATTTTCACTTTTATCACAGATAAGACCCCACCGTGGACCTGTGAAAATGGGAGGACGAGTGTGTGAATGGGAGGATAATAGAAGCGCAGCACACTTGAGAACAGCTGTTATCTCACGAGCTAAATGCATCATTGCTTGCCTTTGATGGATGTTAGTGTAGCTATCTGACCAAGATGGTATATCCATAAAGTCAGTTGAAAATTACTCTGATTGAAAAATATAAAGATCATCAGGCCACTAGGACCGATATACTGATATAACTGATATACCGGTGGACTGACGAAAGGTTCCAAGGATGCTGGTGCAGATGGGAATTATTTGAAAAACGTAATGGGAACATGCTGCATCTGTGAGCCTTGGTTTCATTTAGTCATTTTCTTTAGTCCATGTAATTTCACATTTAGGCTACGAGTCGAAATACTTAGGGTAAGTGTTTAACAGTTAAAAAGGTTACAGTCAGAAGGAAAATTTGGGATCCCCTGCATAAAATTCAATATTATGCATGAGTGAAATGACAAATGTCACAATATACCAAGATTGCACAATATGCCGGTACAACTGTAGTATCACGATGCTAACACTTCAAAATACCAGTGATGCTACTATATTTTTTAAACGGTAGTATCGTCAATACGGTAGTACCATAAGTAATGTTGTACGTGTGGCAGTTAATACTATTTTCACAAAAATGACACATGGCACTGCTTTTGTAGAATACGAAAAAGATTAGTGACACTTTATTTAACTTAAATTCTTTACAGTAATCTTTAAAGATTTCCTGTTTGCTACCAAGCAAGCTAAATGTTACGTTAACTGCTATGTGTAAATAATAAAATTAGCGGTGTTTGCTAGTAAGCAAACTAATGTTATGCTAACTGCTGTGTGTAAATACTAAAATCATGGTTAGAACAAGGTGCTTGAATTTGGCGTTTTGAAATTTAACTGCTGGAAAACCTTGGAAATAGCCATTTTTAAGCCATTTTATATCTAGTGGTGCTTAAAAGTGTTTGACTTATAAAAAGTCAATACATATGAAATCGCTAAATATCTTTAAAGTGTTTATTTTAGAATACAATTCTTTCACTTAAAATGTGACTCCCCGCTATAGCCCCCCTCTCAGCACAGTGTTCTCTGGAAGCAAGTGTTAAAGCGGAAGTTTTAACAATAAAGTGGAGGCTAGGCTAACTATGCTAACAGGCTGAGTGAGCAGAAACCAGAGCACCAGGAGTCACATTCTGCGCTATAATGCCATGTTGATCTCTCTTAAAAATTTTGCCTTGATTGTTCTACGTTTAAACTTTGACACTGCACACATTTTGTAACATTTTATTTATTAAGTCCCAGAGTTTCTTTAACACATTTATTGAATCTTCGTATAAGAGAAGATATGTTTCAATTCTATTTTGTTTTTGACTGTTAAAGCTAAGAAAATATTTGTTGTTTTCCTTAATAAAGTGGGTAAATTAAAAATAGTGGTTAAATTCAAACCGTTTTTCTACTGGTCTTTGTTTAAAAAAAAGATTCAAATTGATCAATAATTATCAATGCCGAATGATATGCAACATTATATTGTGATAAATTTAACTGTATCGCCCTATTTCATCATAAACCTGTAAAATTAGCCGTGTTTGATCGTAAGACAGTTAATTTACAAATTCAGTTATTTATTCCTAATGTGTTCATTCTTAGTCCTCTGAGGACAATTTCCATTTGCATGATATCACGGCTCTAGGGAACAATAGATGAAATATGTGGCATATTAAATTAGCTGCTTGCCAACTGTATGATTGTTCTTGATGCTTTTCTATATACATATATACACATACATACATAAATATACATACACGCATACATACATACGTAATATGTCTATACATTATTTATATTTATATATATATATATATATATATATATATATATATATATATATATATATATATATATATATATATATATATATATATATATAACCAGTACAAAAAAAAAAAAAAAAAAAAGGCCATGATGAAATTTTTACAACACTGTCGTTCATAGTTATTAATTTTTCATGCATCCCCTGGCAGTGAACTCAAAACTCTGGACTGCCAGAGAGCTGCTTCTGGTTCCTTACGCAAGACCCACAACTGCTAAGCTCTGTTCTTAGACTGGATTTGTCCTTGCTCATAATGCCTACCAAATTAATAAATGCAAACATGTACTTTCTCAATTGCTCCTACTCCCAAACAACTGTTTTGAACAGAAATACACACATTTTTAAAATAAAAATTTAAAAATCCCCTCCTCTTGTAAGACTATTTTATAATGATTTTCATCATCATTTCAAGAATTGGTCCATACAGGGTGAGTGATCACGAACTTTCAGAGGTCACGATTTGACAGAAAAAGGGAACATCAAGTTACCCAAATAATTCAAGAGAAACAGGCAGCGTGATTCCTACTAAAAGCATGAAGGCAACAAGTAAGTGCAAGAGTAAACAAGATAACCGTAAGACACTACCATTTGCTGACCAGCTCTAAACTGAAAACAAATCAGTTATCCAGAACTGAAAAGCAGGACAGAAGGGCAAGTCACAAGTCAACAAAGAATCTTTTGCTTTAGGTCCTCAATGGCCACATATTCCATTTCCAATAAACATTGCTTGAATATTATAGGTGTAACAACACAAAAAAATTCAATTCAATAAAATTTGGTCATGTTTGTGGTACTACCACAAGTGTATGGTATTCTTTCTTGGCAGATTCAGCACACTAATGTTTCGGTCAACCCATCATTGACCTTCAGCACTGTAACTTATTAGGATGCATGTTCCCCTATACACCAGACCATCAATAAATTGTGGTGAGTCTTCCAGATTCTGCTTGCTGCAGACCTACCATTAGCTAATGCACCAATACTCTAGCCACTCACCAAACACCGTGCACAGGAGTATGGCAGTCTCCCCTGTAGCCTCTCTTGATTCAGATAAAAAGGAAGCTACTTTTTAAAGAGGGGGGAGTGCAGGCTTTATAAAGGCCAAACATTTACAGCATCTCACTAAAATAAAAGCGGTGCTTTATGACAAATAACTTACTTTATTATGCAGCCTATTGTCTTTTGTCCATTATGCACACATCGAATTTAGATCCTTGTCTTGAACAATACAATACTGGTACATGGATGGACTAGCACCCTGGGAATTCTCCTGTCTTGTATCCTGGGTTACCAGAATAGGGGCAGTGGTTAAGGTTCTGGGTTACTTGAGAAAGGCTCTTAATCCTCCCTGCTCCAGAAGTGCTGTATCATGCCTGACCCTGCACTCTGACCCTAACTTCCTAACAAGCTGGGAAATACGAAGAAAATTATTTCACTGTGTGTAATGTAAACGTGACCAGTAAAGGCTTCTTCTTCTTCTAGGGTCCAGATCCACCACAACCCTGACCAAGCAATTATTGAAGATAAATTAAGGTTACACCACTAGAAGAAAGAAAAAGATGAAGAAAACCATTATTTGTCACATATGTACTACAGATCAGCAAAAAAAAAAAATGAATAATTTTCTTTGCATATCATCTTGTAAGGAAGTTAGGGTAAGAGCACAGGGTCAGCCATGATATGGTATCCCTGGAGCAGCTAGGGTTAAAAATCTGCTGATCAGTTACCACCGTGTCACCGGTGATTACCTCCATGTACCCTTTCCCCTTCTTCTCCCATGCATCTCTTTTTGCCCTTCCCCAAATTCACCAATATTGCCTTTCCCCATGTTCACCCAAGTTACCCCCAATGCCCCCACCCCTCGTACCCATTTCTCACATACCTGTTCTCCATGTTCTCCAGCTTCATGCTTACATTTATGTTCCCACGTTCCCATATTCATGTTGCCACATGTTCATCTTTCCAAGAGGCGTTACGCTTTAAAGCTTTACTGTCAATCGAACACATAAATAATACAAAAAATTTAGTTTCTATCCGACTTTACAGGGCATAAATCGTGCTACTTGAACGATTCAAAGGTCGGAGAGGAGGTGATAAGACACCAGCTGTCCTTTTCTGTTCTAATAATTCAGTCAGGTGAGAGAGCGATCTGAATTATTTACGAGCGTCCTCTGCCAAAGCTAATTCAGCACATTCTGTACTTTCTCTCTACCAAGCCCATTGTGTGTTTCATCAGTGAGGGTCAGCGAGTCAGCACAAGTTTACAAATGTGAAAAAAAAAAAAAAAAAAAAAAGATACTGCTGATCTCTCACACCACTCAAATCAATAGCACCATAAACGCACTGCTGCTAATGCCTGCATTTCACATATTTCTCCAACAATGGTGTCCTATAATATTAACCTCAGAAAAGGGAAGAATTGAAGTGTAAAATTATCAAAAGAAAGAAAGAAAAAAAAAAAAACAGGATTATGACTGAAGTATTCCCACAGATCAACAGCAGCTAAGATGCATGTGTTTGGATAGAAAAAAAGAACAATTAGCAATGTTGCCAAAAGCATAATTGTGCTTTCTTTCCACAGAATTTTGGGAATCTTTTCAGACTTTAGACAAGTGAAGGCACCGAGGTTGGTGACTGAGGGTGGGGGTTTTGGATGTGTATGAGTGGGGAGCAGTGAATGGGTGCAGGACCGCATGTCAGAGCACATTCATGCCCACACACAGACACCAGCAGCAGGTCGCCAGCTCATAGCGTGACAGGAATGGAGATGAACGGCTGTCTCAGATGAGCACGGTTGTCAAGTCTGGCATTCATGCTCAACCTGCCATGTTCTGAGTAAAATTCGGCATTTTAACCTTCGGAAACGTGGATATGCAATATGCAAAACCTGCTGAATTTTTTTGTCTATATTTTTCTACAGAACGTTGAGAGAATATATATATATATAAAAAAAAATATATATATATATGTCTGTATGGTCTACCTGGAAAGACTTTCGGTCATAGCAGGGCAAAGGAGAAATGCAGAGAAATGGTCGTCTACACCTCACAGATGTACTGATCAGGGATGCCTGGTGTGTCATTGCATGGTGTCATTGAGGTGTGGGATGGCGTGATCGAGCCACCTTGCTCACAACGTCTACAGTCTGGCCAGCACCATTCATCACTGAAATACAAGATTTATGTGAAGTTGGCCTAAACAGGTAAAACAAACACAGAAACAAGAGGACAATGTAGCACAGCCACATTAATTATATATACACACACACATAGCTAAAGATGAATAGATTTCAGTCCCTCCAGGATTTTGCGATCGCAGAAACGAACAAAAAAAAAACAAGGAAACGCCACAATATTCAGAAGAGCTCGCTAGGTAATTTTTCAAAATGGGCTGAGACGCATCATGTGACCTCATCACAGCACGCATTCAGCCAAAGCCCTCTTCGACTCATGTGCGTCAAACATGGGTACAGCGAAAAGGTTTCATTTATGGTAAATGGTCTACATTTATATACCGGTAACTCTTTTCTAACCTTAGACGTTAAATGAGCAGCCTCCTTTACCAACAAACATCGCTGTGGAAGACCAAGCAAAACAATTTCGTGCAATTCAGGTAGTTTAGTGAAAAAAACAAACCAAAAAAGAATTAAAAATCACTCCGCAAGTTGTAACGCAAATTTTGAAAAGAGCAGCAGCAAAATCAGTGGTAAACCGTCTGCAATTATATAGCGCTGTTTTAACCTTAGTCGTTCAACAAAGTGCTTTACACTGTGTCTCATTCACGCATTCACACACACAACAATAGTAGCAGAGCTGCCATGCAAGGCACCAAGTTGCCATTGGGAGCAACTTGGGGTTCAGTGTCTTGCCAAAGGACACTTCGGTATGTGGAGTCATGTGGGCCGCTAATCGAACCACCAACCCTACGGTTAGTGGACAACCTGCTTTACCTGAGCCACCTTGTGCTGATCTCCTTCAGCTTACTTGCACTTTTCAACTTGTTCTTGCCTTTGCTTAATCAATCAAGTAATCATCACTAAACATTACTTACAACGGTGCGTTTTGGACCCATAAATCAAAAGTCAAAATTTGTTTAACCGGTTTACCTACAAAAAAAAACAAAAAAAAACGTAAACTTAACATTTCAAATGTCATGAACTCAAAATCCTGATTTATTCAAATGGATCACTCTGGTCTTTCTTTGATGTAATTGGCCAGGAAAGGCTTTCCATGTGGAAACAAGAGAACTAATGCACTCATTGGTAGATAATTGCAAAAGGCGGTCTTCTTCGTCCTTCTCGTCTGTTGGTGGTACTAGTGTAGCAAAATTCAGGAGTTCATCATGAGTGTTTGTTTACAAAGAAATGCAATTCATGTAGAGTACGTTTTCTAAATAAAGTTACAGTACATTTTGCTGACAAAAGTATTAATTTCCCCTATGTATGGAAACTAATGAGACACCACGTAATTAACTATACTTGAAAACACCAAGTTATGTGAACTTCATTATTTAAGCACGCTGGTTCCCTGCTGGACTAGTGGCTTGATTTTGTGTTAAATTACTAATTAATAGTAAATTCTAAGAAAAAAAAGTATATATTATTATTTATGAGTTATGCACCATCATGATGGATTAGCTTGGAGTCTGAATGCTACTTACCTGTTTATTTTCAAAATTAAATTAAAAAAAAAATTACAAAAGCATCACTATTTCTCAAGAAAATAAATAAAAATCTCTCTTACCATCGTAAACATCTACTCCCACCAGCACATCATGATGTATCGGTCACACTGCTATAGTATTTTGAGCCCAGTGTCACGGTACTTTATATGCAAGGAACCATAGAGAAGAATACTTCAGTGCAGGAAAGGCTGTACTTTTCAGAATGTCATATAGCTGAAGCGTTCCCCAAGTGAAGGGTTCTCTCGTGCTGTAAACTTCACAGTGAAACAAAGACAATTCTACCTCCATGCCTGTACAAATAGACGCTTCTCGCTCCACACCTCATACAGCGGTTTGTCTTCATGGTCGGGTTTTGAAAGGTAGGTGGAAAACATTTCAATCTATTACAAATTTCAATCTGATTACATTTAAAATTATAGCTGCAAGATCCGTAAACTCCAAAGCAGGACCCTAGGACTAATCAATCTCTCCATAAGGAGAGCCAGTATAGAGTGATTTTATCACTCATCTCTTACAACAGCCGATTAACTGTTTGATGATACGGTAACGAAACATCCCTGGAAACATTGATTTCAAATGTTTTACTATAAATTTAAATATAGATTTACTATAAATCTGTCTTTAAATAAGCATTTACCAGTGGTGTAAATTGAAGAAATATATCCCTTCCACTAGTGTGGGGGCGCAGGACAAAAATATTACATGCCCTGGCTAGTAGGGTTTGTTTTTTAGCTCATTTATTTTACCAGGCAGATTAAATCACATTAGCAGATGACATGACTGTTGTAGCACAAAGTAGTCATGTAACTTGCCTGCAAGCAAAACATGCAATCACCTTACTATTGAAAAGAAATACAGAAAAAAACGCTATTGAGACTTAGTACAATGATATCTTTGATGATCAGAGTGAAGAGAAAACACCATAGCTCAGAGCCAAACACCGGTCAACAACTTCCCAGCAAAAACACAATGTGCATCAGACAGTTTCTCAGAAAATGGTTATTATTATGGCGTAGGCGTTCTACAAGCAGGAATTTAGCTACTCATTTGTCATACTTATTTTATCACTGGTTGAAATGTCCCTTTAAAGTCCCTCATGAAGTGCCATGAAAGCCACAGCAGTATTCAATGTGTTGATGTAATTTCCCCTGAAACAGGAAGAGTACTTTTTAAACAGCCAGTAGCGTTTAGCTTACCTCATAACCCGGGCTAAGCCGTACTTGAAAAAAAAAAAAGAAACTCAATGGAATTCAAGGCATTTCCTTCTTAACTATCTTTGTAAAAAAATTAAAAAAAAAAAAAAAAAAAAAAAGGAAAGAAAGAAAGAAAACACAATTACAACCCATGCTTGCTAATATTTCTCTCGCTTAACAACTGCAAATTCAGCAAAGTGATTTTCATAATGTTGGGGTGGGACATTTCAGATTCTAGACCGCATTTGTTTGGACAGAAAGTGCAGGACGATACCATCAAAATTGTTGATCCGTATCAGTGGGGGAGAGAGAGAGAGAGAGAGAGAGAGACTGTATATTTTGAATGCATAGAACTTCTAAAGGTGAACTGCTTCACTGTTTTGGATTGTTATACATAACCTTAAGGCTAAACATAATCATATTAAAAATCCACAAAACTTCAATTTTGATTTCATGGGAACTTTAACACATTTGAGCAATGGACAAATCCAGCGAGGTCCTTAAAATGTTTCACTTTCACTGATCATTTCCAACACAGACCAAAAGTGCCCCAATCCTCTTAATAAAAAGCAGTACAGAAACACACAAGATTGACATGGCAGGCATCGGCAACACCCGAAGAGGTGTGTGACAAATATCCGTTAGCCCTTCCACTTTAGCAGACAATGGTTAGAGGTTGCTTAGACACAATTCACAGTCAGTTTGGGTCTGGTAGTGTCTGTGATAAGGCCGAAGGGAAAAAATCTAGCGGTCAGGAATTAGCTCTCTTCAAGAGACAGCTGTCAATCACTGGCTCTCCGAGAAAGCCCTTTCCCTCAAAGCACAATTTGCCAAGGAGATCCCCCCACAGAGCAGAGAATCTACTTCAGAACAAGCATTTACTACAGTTAGGCTATATAAGGAGGGAGCAAAAAAAGGGGTGGGAGGGGGGTGACAGAACACCCAGTCAAAAAAGCAGCAAGTTGTTCCCACACTGCGCTCTAAAGGTTTGTGGTTTTCAGCTTCAGTCTCTAAGCAGCCGCTAGCCACTTCACCCATACAAAGATTTCAGTTAAAGGAGCGGAGAGACAGCAGAGCACAGTGCCTTTGTTCAGCACTGAGCTAGCAAGAGTTTAAACACCCTCAAAGCTTAAAACATTCCCCCCAAAAAATGTGCTGTATGCTTTTAAACTGCATACATGCGACTAACTGTGCACTGTACATAGTCCATCCTGGAAACAAGTACAGATAAGTGACTACTTGTGCTAAGACTGAAGGGGAAAACATACTGTATAGAAAAAAAACAAGGGATAGAAAATGGAATTAACATTGTGATCAGAACTGACCAGAGCTCTGCACCACTGGATCCATGAGTCGGATCAGTGATTAAGTCCATACAGGATTTCACAGGTGGTTATTTTTTTGTGATTGAAAAACGCTCTATTGTGCGGCAGCTTTTTTCAAAATTGTGGAAATCTACTTGAATTGGTGAAATTGGCAATGCACGAATTTGTTTTGTTTGTTGGTAAAGGAGTCCTTTTATCTGTACTTATGTTGGACGCACGTGAACTGAAGAGGGGTTTGGTTGAATACGCTGTGTGATGATGTCACATGATGCATCTTGGCCCAAATCTGTAGAAAATCTGCCGCAATTTTGAAAAATTACAAGCTCCTCCACATACTACAGGGTTGATTGTGCATTCATTTCTGCCATCTCAAAATCACAAAACCTTGGAGGGACTGAGTGATGCTCTAAGTGAACTCTTTGGGCAATAACAGCAAGGCCAGTTTTTTATGTTCTCCATTCAGGCCTGGAGAAAGGATGCATTCAGAGCACCAATCAACAATCATGCCTAATTATGGTGGCTGCCTCTGCACTTCCACCAATCGACAGAATTTATCACTGCTCCTACACCAACATCTCAGAAGAAAGCTCCAAGCCTTACACACAACATGCAAGAAAGACCCTGGGAACCAAATAAGGTTAAGCTGAAGCTCACACTGTTTGATTTTATAGTAGACAGTTGAAGAAGAGATGATTTATAAATCCCACTATCCAGGTGTCCCACAGAAGATGATGCATTCCATTTTAAGTCTGGTTTATCACAAGAGTTCATGTCATCTCTGGGACTTTTTCCGGGACATTGTCATCTCTGGCTTGCTCTTTAGAAATCTAAGGGCGTTGTCAGACCTGTAGATCTGTGCTTTGTTTCCGAAACAAGGCCTTGAATTGTTACAACGTCGTATTTTCTCCTCGGCTCGGTTTGCTTTCACAAGGCAACGTTTCAAAGAGTACCAAAATGTGTTGATGCAAGTCACATGTGAGTAAACTGCCCTCTCATTGGTCAGAGTGCCCCTGTTTATGTTACGGGGTTCTGCCCATAGTCGTTATCCATTAAGATGGATAGACAGCAGCTCAGCAAGCTTATTGTGGCTTTCTTTTTAGCTGTAGTTATTATAATTTCTCTTATTCTCTTACCTGCAGAGCGAGTACAGCCCATTTCGTTGAGATACTTGCTAAACACGATGAAAACCTCTGGTTTTTTTTTTTGCATTTTTGTACGTTCGTGGGACCAAATCTTAAGGCATTTTACCTTGTCTTCGGTCCAAGTTAAACAGCGATTCATTTCACGAGCCATTAGAAAAATAAACACTTTTTTTACGCAACGCAGATCACATCATGCATTGTTATACAGTTATACATTGTTGATCCATTGGGTCGGACTGAACTGCTCCGGAGTTCAGAGAATGTTTTGGTGCGAATCTGAGCGCGGTTACCATGTTCTTGTAGATCTAAACGAACCGAACCAAGGGAGAAAACGCTCCAAATGAGCCAGGTATCAAAACATGCACCATGTCTGTTCTTAAACGCACTATACCTATAAAACTGAACTGAATTCAGATAAATCTGGAGTGCACTGGAATCAGACAGCAAATGATGCAGAACTGTAGAAGTCACCCAATCAAGTGGCACCCAAATTAGCTTCAAAGATTACATCACAAGTCCATTTGCCTTCACTAGACAAGTCAATACAGCTTTGACTTCATGTCAAGCAAGATAAGGCAGCACACATCTCACAAGCCCAGGAAAAAAAGCTACTCACAGCAGGTGTCCTAATATTAACCACCCAACAATCTGTTCCCAACTTTGTAACCAACGCACTACTAATTACAGCTGGCATCGGTACTTCCTCCATCAATGAATCAGAGAGACAGCCAAGAGCTATGGATTAGATTCCTCATTTGTACACAGAATTCACTACTGAGGTTTGCAATCAATGTCTATTGTGCAGCTGAACCGTCCACGTTAGCTGTCTAAGGATCATGTTCAAGGCTAATCAATACATTTTGAATACAGATAAATGTAGCTTATGTCACCAGGCCAAGTTTAATTCCGTTTCATTTCAATGTGAAAATCGATTCACATTAGGTCCTCCAGCTGTAGAACAGAAGAGATCATCAGGATCATCAACGACGGAGAACATGAAGTAAAAATTAGGGCTATTTCAGCTCTGAAGTGATGGACACTGAACAATGGCATTCAGGGATCAAATACACAACATAAATATTTCACATTATAGAGTACAGGTTATCAAACTTTTTACAGCCAGGGACCCCTTTATATGGAAACCCTTTCAGTACAGATTTATTGCATGACCATAATCCAACAAATATTAAGCTCATTATTTTAGTGTCTACAATAATATTGAGTTATTTATTAAAGCCTTGGAGCTTTTTATTCTGAAAACATTACACCCACAGAAGACATTTTTATTAAGAATGTCATTAGATTCAAGTTATATTATTCAAATATTATTTTATTTTTATATGATTGTGAAGACAGCTGAAAAAGATCATCAGAGTCTCTCTCACCATCGACACCCCATCCAACAACCGCTGCATCCGCAGAACCACCAGGATTGCAGATGACCCCGCTCACCCCTCTCATGGACTCTTCACCCTCCTGCCATCTAGAAGGTACAGGAGCATCCGTGGCACCACCAGCAAACTCCACAACAATGTCTTCCCCAAGGCAGTTAGATTACTCAACACCCTGCTGCCTCCCAACACTCACCCATTGACTAGCTCTAGTCCTGGCAAACATCTAACCCAGTAAGACTCCACCCACTGCACATTACAAAGCTGCAGCACTTCTTTTTATATTATGGATCTATTTTTTTCCTACCAATATCACTGCTATGCTTGTGCTGCTACATTACATAATAGCTTACAGTTTACAGCCCATGTCCTGTCCTATTTATTGTTTTGTCCAGTATATTTATTGTTTGGTTCTGTGTATTTATTATTTTGTCCAGTGTATTTATTGTCCTGTGTATTTATTGTTTTGCCCAGTGTATTTATTGTTTTTGCACTTGTCTCACACTGTTGTGCATTTCACTTGACAACTGTGATTTGCAAATTTCCCCCAAACCTGATTAGAGGTAGACTGTTTAATAATATTCTTCCTCCAAAACCTAATTTTCACTAAAACTTACACCTGTTCTCACCACACGTGTTGCCAGTATTCGAACACTGAAATCATTAATCAGGTATTCTTTATGCCCTACATTAGTATGAAAAAAGGGAGCATCACTGTCATGGTGTGCAAGCTAGGTGGTTTTCACACTGGGCACGTTTGCTGCGGTCTGAATCCAAGTGTGATTGGTCAGATTTCAGACTCGATGGAAAACGCGACTCAATTAATCGCAGCAGTGTGGACCTCTTCTCTGTCCCACAGCGTTCCCCTGCCACTCACAGTACATGTGCGTTGCGGAAACTAATGTCATCATCAGCTAAAACACGTGCGCAGGTTATTTTACTTCCTGAACAAGTGAGGACCCGAGACAGAGTTGCGCTCACATTCAGGGGAATTGCAGCACAGATCCAGTGCAGCTGAACTCGGACCAACTCCTACAGGTAGTCTCAGGTTTAGTACCGCGGTGCCTTCCCGATCTGCACGGCAGCTTTCACGTTACGCAAACCATGCTCTGTTTCAGACTAAACTGCCAGTGTGAAAGCCCCCTTAGAGGTGTGCATTGGGACTGAAACAATTCTCAGTAGCAGGGGGTGTGTACTGTGATGGTTTGGCGTCGGAACTCAGATATGAAGTTCAAAAAAGCGATAATGTATTTCCAATATTGTTCAGTAAACACAGAAAGAATAGCCCACAGACATGCATGATAAATCGGAGCACAGTGCCAGGTGTAAAATGAAAAGCTTCCTGAAGTGGTTCCTGCTGTTCATGTACCAGTGCTTCTGGTGTAAAATTGGCTTAATCTGCAAACCCAGGTACCTGATTATTGCCTATTTGACCTCTTTCTGAAGCAGGAGTATGAGTAAATGAGCACAGTACTGGACCTTATTGGTGCATCCTTATTTTAAACCATTTCAACACTACTCAAAATATATATATATATATATATATATATATATATATATATATATATATATATATATATACAAAAATATACATGCAATAATCTGACATTTTGGCCTGTAAAATCATCTGATCTCCATTCCATAGAAAACTTAGAACTGGTTTGTTAAACACCAAAATAGGCCCCACAAACCCTGAATTGCACTCGGTCAGTGGAACCGTAGGCTAAAACCGACAGGCAGGCTTACTTTATTAAGGTGAAGCTGGAGATAACCAAGTATCAGGAGAGAGACAGGACTCTTTTGTTAGCCGGGGTTGTGCTTTGATGCACAGCACTCTCCTCTCCCTGCTTATTGTGTGCGTTTGTGTTTCTTTGTGCCATTTACCAACTTCACAGCAGTGATCACATCCCTGGTATCTCAAGATCTACCTTCCAGCAGAATTCATTTCAAACCCTAATCCGACACCTGCACCACATAATCATGAGTATTTGATTGGGCAGATCAGATCTGTTGGATTAGGGCTGGAAATGAATTCTATAGAAATGTACATCTCCAGGATCAAGCTTAGTGAGCACTGCTTTTGCAGAAGTAACTGATTATTTGATAGGTAGTAATAGATGGGGTTGGTGGTGGCGGTGGTGTTTGGGTATTGCTTGTACACCGAGATCATCAATGAACTACTGGAACCTGAAAGTAAATTTGCTGATGTTTGCGGTCACTCCCAGTGACATTCCTTTGACATTTAAGCAAGTATCCAATTGTATCTAATGCTTCTTGTGATGCTGCACAACATTTTATTATGCTTCTGCCACTGAAAATTGTACTACATGGTGTAGCAAAAGTCTCCATACACAGGGGACTGTGTATAGCACCATGTAAGTTTTGCCTTCATCAGGGGATGGTCATGGACGTCCACTTCTTGGTTGGTCCTCAACACTTCCAGTCTTTTTGAATTTGTTAATAATTTTGATAAGAGACAGTATGTTTACATGGACAACAATAATCCTTAATCTGACTAAAGTCATACTCGAAGTAAACACAAATCAAATTAAGTCATGTTGAGTATTCCTATTTTAGTCACATTGTCAAAGTGCATTACAGACACGTACACAACTTAATCACACTATTAACATCGTGTGGGAATTTTCACCACGTTTTGTGACAGGACACGTACACACACGGCAGTGTGCAACCGTTTGATGGCAAACAAGAGAGCACGTCTGTGTCAGAAACTGCGTACTTACCTGCTATATAGTAAGTTAAATACATGTAACATATAGTAGGTAAGTACGCAGTTTCAGATGCAGCCCACGGCTCCAAGCAGTCGTCAATTTGCATGTATAGTATGACAAATAATCAACTGCACTTGAAGCGTCCGTAAAATGAAAAATAACAAAACACCCAAAACTGTATACGGTACCATAACAAACACCAGCTGTATGTCGATACGTGAAATTCTGGAGGGAACGTCGGACAGCATGGCGTGGGGACGTAATGACGTGTACCGTTGATCGATCCATGTTCTAGAACATGTAACACGGGAACATGAAAGGAATATTCTAAAAGCGACTCGTGTAAACACCTTAATCAAGATATTGTCTTATTCAGAATAAGGTCAATAATTAAATACAAGTAAACGCAGTCAGTGACGTGTGTGATGTGCTCGCAATGTTTCCTGTTAAAGTCCATCGCAACGTTATGACAGCTTCCAGATAGATAGATCAAATGGCATTTAGAACAGGACTACAGCAACCCGACACTTGCGTCCCAACTTGCCAGCGCTACGCAGCTCGGACACATTAGGGATGTGCGAGACTACTCGGCTGCTGATTTGGAAATCGATTACAAATTCGTTTCATTTCACCTCAGACCTTGCATGCATTTCCTCCATGTCGCTCATGGCAGGCTCAGAGAAATATCCACTTGGACGGCGAGCAAGGTGTGGGAGTATCTCGATTTCGAAAACAACTGAAAAATTTGATGTAAGCTATGTTACGTCAAACTGGCATATAACAATTCCACTGGAGCCATGTGTAACCGTATTCAGCACAGGCACGTAGGTGTTAGCATAAAAGAGTCTAGCCCATAATATCATTCACTCCAACTCTCTGTGATCCCGCCTGCTCTGAAAAAAATCTCAGAGATGACTGCAAAAGACATGCCTATACTCAGTTTTGTTGAGATAAAAGGCTTCCAAAATTGACACATTGACAGCCTAATGTACAGTGATCATAATGCAAGGCAAGCACATTGCATATATATATGACCTATTCTTCAGCGCCATTCAGTATGGGATTTGACTGCTTTATTCATAGATTAAGAATTTCAAATCATTCGCCTCCACACAAAGTTTTGTGACTGCCTTCTGGGCGTTTCTTTCTTTTACACTAGACGGTTACAAGATCAGTGAAATTAGTCGTAGCACACATTATGTTATGCCAATCATTTGGTATCAAGAATCGCATCGACTATAAGTTCAAATTCTGGTATCATGACTATGAAGAAGATTCCACACTAGACAGAGAAGCAATCACAGAGATAAAAACTTGAAATGCAAGACACATACGGTATTGTTTTGAGTTTGTGACATGAGGACGCGTCACACCAAAAAGGAAATCGTCACTGCATGGCTCTCGTCACTTTAACTCTTCTGTGAAAAACAATCAGCAGGGTATTGCTTTCTATTTTTAAATAGAATTAAATGCTGCCATTACTTCAGAAGGGAAAGAAATCACCCATTGCAATTCATTTCCTCGTATTGGCGAGTGTATGTTGATAAAAGGCAATCATGCAAAATGGCTGCTAACACCCAAAAAAGACGAATTTCTCTAAGGTAGAAGTTGAAGGATTTTTGACTCACATCTCCAAAAAAAAAAAAATAAAGTAAAAAATATATATATTATTTAACAGCATATCCAACGCCTGAAAAGACCAAAATTTGTATATTTTATATATATATATATATATATATATATATATATATATATATATATATATATATATATATATATATATATATATATATATATATATACACACACACACACACACACACACACGTACACACAGTTCTGTGAAAAGAGTATCTGCCTCATCCTGATTTCATCTCTCATACTAAATAGTTTTAGATCTTCAAACGAAATACAACATAAAACAAAGGCAACCTGAATACATAACACCACACAGTAAACACAAATAAATTATATATATATATATATATTTTTTTTTTTTTTTTTTTTTTGACCTATAACCAATGTGAAAAACTAATTGTCCCCTTAGAATTAAAATCTGGTTGTGCCATCTTTAGCAGCAATAACTGCAATCAAACACTGATAAATGGAGATCAGTTTTTCACTTCCTTCTAGGATTAGGACTTATTTATGCTTCAGATCATTATCTTGCTGCATAATCCAGTTGCGCTTGAGTTTAAACTTACAGACAGAAGACCAGACATTCTCCTTTAGGATTTTCTGGTAGAGAGCAGAATTCATGTTTCCCCCAATTATTGCAAGTTGCCCAGGTCCTGAAGCAGCAAAGCATCCTCACACCATCACACTGCCACCACCATGCTTGACCGTAGCTTTGATGTTCTTTTTGTTTAATTCTGTGTTTGGTTTTATGCCAGATGTAACAGAACCCTTGTCTTCCAAACGGTTCCTCTTTCAACTCACCATTCCACAGAACATTCTCGCAAAAAGGTTTGAGGATCATCAAGGTGTGTTTTGACAATATTCAGACAAGCCTTAATGTTCTTCTGGGTTAGCAGTGGTTTTCACCTCAAAATTTCATGCCATTTTTGCCCAGTGTATTTCTGATAGTGGAGGCATGAACAGTGACTTTATTGATGCAGAGTGGCGTGTAGGGCCTTTGACGTTGTCCTTGGCTTTTTTGTGACTACCTGGAGGAGTCGTTGCTGTACTCTTGGGGAAATCTTGGAAGGTCGGCCACTTCTGGGAAGGTTCACTACCGTGCTGAGTTTTTCTATTTGGAGAGAAGGCTCTCACTGTGGTTCTTTGGAGTCCCAGATCCTTTGAAATAGCTTTGTAACCCTTCCCAGACTGATGTATTTCAATCACCTTCTTCCTCATTATTTCTGGAATTTCTTTAAATTTTGCCATAGTGTGTTATTGGGAAAGAGTTTCATGCTGTTGAAGAAGAACTCAGGAAGAATTCAGGATGTAGCCAATAGTTTTTCACAGCACTGTATGCAATATTTCCTTAACGCCTTTTTGGCCTATGGGAACGAAGGGTCTAAGAAATATTTAATTTGTGTGTATTTGAAATAGTGAAAAAAGTTATTTGAACTGCAAAAATGGAGCAACTCGTCACAAATGATCAGATTCAAAGTTGATCAATTGAGCTTTACATTAGTTAGTCTTCTTATGCATGCACACTCAGGAGCAAGAGAAATGTTTTTTCCGAATTTACAGGATTTTCATGAACACTGATTTTTTTTTTTCTGTATAAACGCTCATACGAACAATTTACGAATAAATCTACTCGTATCCAGCTCGATAAATGAGGCCCACTGTTTCTTCATTGCTACTACACTGATTGTTGAAACCTTAAATCATCAAGCTTTTCACAATTACACTGTGTACCATGGTGTGGTTGCTTTTCTATCTGGCATGGAATTTTCTCCATACGCCTCGATAACCCTAATATCTAGTCAATTCCATTTGCCGCTCCTAAAAAACTGCTCTCCTTTTATTAAGAATGATAATGATAATTATAAATCCTACACATAAAATGCACCTGAGCCAGCACATTACTGAGACCTAAACTCAGATTTATGTGCTGATGAGACACACTGCCTCATTACTCACTGGCTGCTGGTAATAAGGTGCAGAAAAATGTAACCTTTAAGGCAATGTTTAGCTTACCAGCAGCATAATCTGTAGAGGTCGACCAAAAGTGGGTTTTACAGATACCGATAACCAAGTTGCCAAAAACACTCAAAGTAAAATATTGCTGAACTTTAATACAAAAATAAACAGTACTGACTGTACCATTAAAATATACTGTACTTTTTTAAATTAAATGTATGTATATTAATATATATTAACCATTCAAATAGCACAACAAAATTTTGCCTCTAGAAGCCGCTCTCATATTGTATAATGACAGCGGACCCTTGTCAAGCCCCTCACAACCAGGAAAAACTATCAGTGACTCAGTCGACCACTTAGTAATCTGTGTAGTTGAGACATGTCTAACTGAACCTTAGCATTCAGAGGGAAATACGTATACGGACGATGTATGACTTGTGGCCCAAGATTCTAAATAACTGTGTTTTGCAATACAATATCTCACAATATTTATGTTTAAAAGCATGCTTTAGAAACAATTTGCTAGCTCTTTTCAAGATTCAAGAGTCTGTTCAAGAATTTGTCATTTGCACAGTTACACTGGGCATTGAAATGCTTATGACATAAGCACCCCATGACCTATATTCACCCTATGATGCACCATTTAAATGATTATCACACTTAAGCAAAGAATAAAAAACAAAAATCCAAAATAAACAAGTCCCAGATTAGGCCTACACTCTAGGTGCAGAGAAAAGGGTACATGGGAATAAAGTATTGTGTTTAGAAGTCATCAGAGCGAGGACACCCATTGAAGACTGGGTCCCGGTGTCCTGCTCACAGCCTCCCCACGGGCTTCTGGGTAATGAGTTTGTCTCCCAGGCCTGCCAGCTCGATGTGTACAATGTGGGACTTCACCTGCTGCTAACAAGGACGTCAGCTAGGCAAGTTCATGCAGCCATATTCTGTCGTGACACTTTTTTCGCAGAACAGATGCCAAGAAGTTTTTACTTATGTAAAGTCACATTTTAAAACAAACATATTCCTCAGACAAACAGCTGGAGGAACAGTTCCATCCCCCATGGTTTTCCCACCCTCAAACTTCCACACAACTCCTATAGAGGGGATAGAATTAAAGCAATAATTTTAATTATATTTGGCACAAATAAGAAATGGTATTTGGAAATGGCATTTTGCTTCATTTAGACACTTCATACAATATGCACTGAAAATCAATTTATAAATAAACATTACTAAAAGAACAGAAAGGTTCATTAAAAGAAGTTTCAGTTGATGTGTTGCATGGAACACCAAGTGCTACCATTTATTCAGAAGCATTTTTTTTCCTCTTTTCCCCTACCATTTAATTCAATTGCTTTATACTGTATGAACAATACATCAACTGCCTTCGCTAGTAAAACGCAATCAAGAAATATAAACATTTCATTTTCAAAATGAACGGGTGTATAACAAGCAAGTGACTAACTAGCCTTGACATGTGCATGAATGGAGGTCGGAACCTGGAGCTCTGAATCAGCTCAAAAGCATTTAACTCATCTTAGACAAAGATGCATCGTATTGAGTAGTGAGATACTACTACCCCACATGACCGCATCAAACACCACATTTTTCTATTCAATCCTCATTCATTCATTCCCTATCAGTATGTTCTGCAGCAGCAAATATCACAATAATTCATCTCTAAACACACCAAGCCAGCATTATTATAGACACACACACGTTACGCATCTGAAGGCACGTGTTCATCGCTCACTGAAAAAGTGTGTTTATATAAACGAACAACAAGCAATACCAATATAGCCAAGTCTTACCACTTAGCCACGTGATAATCTTTGCGTCATTTCATTTGAAAAGCAATCCATTAATCCAAATGGAAGCTGCAGTGTTACACAGCTGTCAGGGGCTTGCTTACTTTCCATTTTCAACAAATACAAATGTTTTCATGTCCTTCTCATGCTCCGTAAATGTCACAGCATTACTTATCAAAAGAAATAAACAAAAGACAAAAAAAAAAAAAGATTTAACTACTGAGATCCAAAAGTCTGAGACTACATGGGGAAAATGCTTCTATTTGACATATTTCTCTAGTTGAATACAACAATTTATTACAATGTATTTTATTGAGACAAAAGTAGAATGAGTGAAATATTTAAATTAATTTCGGAGTTTCTTAGTATTTGATACGTCACCTGTTTGCTTTAATGACAATGTACTGTACACTCGAGCTGGCATGGATTCCACAAGTTCGTGTAAAACCCTATGATTCATTTTAGATAATATTTTCAATGCAGTCTCGGAATTTTGGATCCTACTGTATGTTAGAGGTACTGTAGACCGCTAAAGGGTTTTACAGATACCAATAACCAAGTTGCACAGTACCTGCCGATTATCGATTAATCAACTGATCTTTTTTTTTTTTAAATTGATACTGAATGAAAACACAACATTCAAAGTAAAATATTGCTGAACTTTATTACACACATAAACAGTACTGACTGTACCATGAAAATGTGCTGCATTTCTTTTTTTTATGAAATAAATATAAATATTAATTTATATGAAAAGAAAATAATAAAAATGTCTCCCTTTTACACATTTCCCCAACCAAAAGTTAGAGCATTTTAAGTTAGGCTGACCCCAAAAATAAAAAGAGAGAATCTTTCATAGATTAAGTATTTGATTCTTATCGCAGCATAAATTTATGAGAAAGCATAAGCAGAAAAACCCAGGTGATTTTAGGTTTGCCAGAATTCAGCCACAGCAACATCCGATTGGTTTTATCAAACCACCACACATATGAAATGTTTCTTTTCTTGTTATGTGCTACGTACTGTCCCAAGTCTGTAATGTAATTGACTGATGTGTGCGATTCTAAAAATCAGCACCTCTCTCAACCCTAATGTTTAGTTCATTTGTCTTTGTTCTTGCATCCAGTTCTGTGTCAGGACAGAGAAACATCATTGTTGACTGCTTTAACAGCTCGATGGTTGGATTGTCATCAGCTGCATGTGCAAGTCATTCAGGGGAGAGCGGGAGTGGGGGGTGGAGAAGCTGCTGCCAAGTAAATAAATGGAAATGTAAAAATAAAAATGTTTCCTGCAGATCTCGATCTTGTGCGGGTGGATTGAAAATGCTGTCGGCAACATGTACACCAACTGTTTTCTGGCACACACACACAAGTGTGCCTGCTGTGCTAACAGAAATATTTTAGTGGTTACACTCGCACATTCAAGCTGAGGTTGAGCACTGCAGTGAGATACAGCCCAAAATACATGAGCCAGGTATTTTTGGATGTGGCCAATATTTAAGTGTGTCTAGATTTTACAGGGTTTGCATCAAACATACGTCAATTATACAAGTTAACCCTTCAGGAAGCCCCCCAAATATTTTATTGAGAAGAAAAATAAACTAACTGACACACAGCAACAATCATTCACAGTTTTTTTCTTTTTGCATAAACAGAGGAAAACAAAATAAAATTAAAAAGTACAAACACCGAAAACAAACTGACACCCCGCCCCACCCTGGCTCATCATGACTAACCAATAACTATCGCTGGTTATATAGATATTGTAAAACCCAACAGGCACAAAAATTTAAGTGGGAAGCATGTCGAGGTTTTCTTTCTTTTTTGTTTATGACAACAGAGAAGAAGGGCAGATTTGAGAAACAGAATGATGCTGCTGAAAATTAAGACTATTGTATACAAGCTGGTTATCGACTACAAAAGAGCATCGATGTAGGTTCTTAAAGGGGGGGGTGTCACAAAAGGTTACAAGTAGAATCCTTTAAAAAGCTACAACCATCCAAATAATCCTTAAAGAACCCTTTTTTCCTAGATTATCAGTCTGCTGCTTACACTCCTGTGGCTAAATGTCAGCTTTCATACTCTGCAAACACTTGATTTTTAGATAAGCAGTTGATCCCAGTCGAACTTTAGCTAGATCATAAATCAGGGTGCAAAGTCTGTCCTAATCCCTGTATTCAGAGTAGTTCAAATCTAGTACTTTATGGATTTTAGGGTGTACCACAGACATAACATTTCTCATAAGTACTAGAAGTGTACGGTCATCTAATCAAAACATTTTTCTCTGTATGCAGCGAATCAGAGACATTAAGAGTTTACATTTGGTTTATCTGTTTAAATGTGATGTGTCTAATGGGAGGCTTGTGAGATTGTGTGCAGTACACCATTGTCCCTGCTGAGGGAGTGTGGTCAGAAATTTGTACCACACATGTACAAGTTACTTCATTATAGCTGGAAAAATACCAGAAGCTGGTTACAAATCTGTTGTAACTGCTAATACTAGCATTGAGTCACTTTTTTTTTTATTACCCACCCATTAACAAGGTCAGTAATGCAGTAAACTGTAAATAAACCTAGCAGGTTATTGGCAATTTGTTTGTAATTTAATGCCATGCCAGCTACCATGGCTATTTTCATGGCAAGAGACAGGTTAAAATGTAGCAAAATATAAAGAATTATAAGTGTTTCAAAGTTTATCTTCGATAAAAAAATTCCTAACATTAACCCAATATGTTTAGAAAAATGGGCCAAAATCACACCTGAATACTGTGACAGATTAATTTCTTCATACAGGAAGCATCTTGAAGCTGTCGTTACAAACAAAGGCTTCTCCACCAATTATTAGATACATTTCAGTTAGCGTGTTCAATACTTTTTTCCTGTGTCATTCCTCTTTATTACACAGAACTTCATTTATGGCCTTTAATGTTCGGATTTCTTTACATGTGTGGATTTCTTGAGTTAATACCAAAGTCTGGTGAAAATGTCATGCGAATAGACTTTATATTAGAAATATATTTACTGAAAAAAATTGACACGTTCAATACTTATTTCCCCCACTGCATAGCAGAAGCTACTCGTTACGAATCCTTGATGCAACTACACACATTGTCCAAGGCTCAATGTGGTTGACTGTAGACTGTTTTTCACTAGGTAAATTAAATTGGTGTGCACGGATGACCGATGATCGTTTCAGAATCAGGAACACACAGGAAACACTGACAAAACTAAGCAAAATAAATTCCAGTGACAAAAAGTCATATAACTCTCCTACTACACAACATGTAGTTGACTTTTTGTAGAGAGTGTAAACACAATGTGCTACAAGACAGTGATCCCGTTCACCTGTATTAATGCATTAAATTAGCTTATAAACTGACCATACATTACATTAGCTACACATTAAGTTAGTTAAGTTTCAAAACATGGGTATCATATTGGAACTTTGACTTGCTCACGGTGCTAGCCAATAAACGTATGATTTGTCCATCCATGTGGCTGTCATGGTTTATTTGAATCACAAGTATAAGATACAGCCAACACTGCATCAGTTCCAATCCTCGCTCAGATTCAACATTGCTCAATAATTTCTGATTATCCACTGGGGCGTACTGTTCCCGAAACATATTCAACTGACTACACGACATGTTATTTGCATCAAACTGATTGAATTCCACGCCTCAGTTGTTTAATCTCTTTGCAAATAAAATGGAGCTCAAGCAGTGTGCGTTTTTAACTGGCTTTTCTCCTTATCATTTTAATCACAAAGGCTTCTGCCGGTGTACATTACAGCGATTTATCGTCAACTGTGTCTGCTATTCATCTAAAAATATAATGCCAACTTTAGTTCATTGAAGAGTCTTGTACATCATTTACCTTCTCAGATATACTTTAGGTTAATCAAAAGTCATTAGAGTTATTCGAATAAGAAAAAAAAAAAAAAAGCTGCAGCAATTCTCGTCAGAAATGTAAATTCCAATGTCCAACCATGTCTCAAAGAATACGCAAGCCTGAAGAGATGAGTTTTTAAAAATAACTTATTGAATCTTGAAATGGATTCACAGTGGCAGATGTGATGGGGAAGTGAATACCAGGGCTTAGGGGGCAATGGCTATTCTACCCATGGTGTATAAGTTCATGTCCGCTATTGGAAGTTCTCCAAGAGGTTAGTGGGAGCATGATCTATATATAAATATATATATTTAGAAAAAAATAATAATAATAACAATTTATATATATAACCACTCTGCAAGTACAAATTAAGAAAAACGCCACAGCAAAATCAAGCATTTTCGGTCGCAAAATCCTGTATTGACTGACTACTACAGTGGAGTTAGCGACATCACCAGCAGACATGGCAAGCAATATTTTTTAGGAGCATAACTTTTCACTTAAAATAAGAAAACTCTCCAGCTGAAGGTAAAAAGGAAAACAGGACTCCAGTTTTACCAGACACCCCTTTAACAGGAATGTACACATCAACGCGAGATAGCTAGCTAGCCGACATGCTGTAAAGTGAGGGTGGCTTCTTCGGGATCCATTTCTGCCAGCGGAGCAAAAATAAACAGAACTGTTCTAGAAAAATTACCAAACCACATGCGTAAGTAGGTTAGATTATGAGTTTAAGCATTTTGAGTCTCTCTTCTCAACACCTTTTGAAAACTAGGAAGTAATACATTCAGTTACACCCTAGTGTCAAGGCAGATGTGTACTTTCCAGATGTGTAATTCTAGTCTGTCCAGCAGCCAAAAATCAACACGTATTAGCTCTCTATTGATAACATGCCCGCAGTGTGAACTATTCATGTAATGATCATGGGTGTATGAAATCTTCTAAATATATGGTGTAGTTTTCTGCTGTCTAGACATTTACAATAGTCTTTCTAAGAAAATATTATTTCTAAAAGCTTTAGAAAAAAGAACATTTGGCCATAATGTTTCCGAAATGTCAGTTATTGACAGCCGATGTTAATTTCTTGTTTATTGAAATGCATAAAAGCAATGGCGCACTTGCCATTGTGCAGTTATACGACTCACAGCTGTGCCGATATTCAGTATAACTGCACGATTGCTAGTGTGATATTGCTTAATTCTAATATACTCCCCTAATTAAATGACCGGTTACAATATTCAACAGACACTTAATGGAATGCAGTGACTGAACCCACTATGCAAGTTCTATAGTCCCATTATGCTGGACCCAATGTAGAAAGCAAGAAATGACAACTTGTTTAAAGTCACACCAACTGGTAGAAAGGGAGAATTTTTTAATATACAGTATCTCACAAAAGTGAGTACGCCCCTCACATTTCTGTAAATATTAGTTATATCTTTTCATGTGACAACACTGAAGAAATGACACTTTGGTACAATGTAAAGTAGTGAGTGTACAGCATGTGTAACAGTGCAAATGTGCTGTCACCTCAAAACAACTCAACAGACAGCCATTAATGTCTAAACCGCTGGCAACAAAAGTGAGTGGGCCCAATTTGGACATTTTCACTTAGGGGTGTAAAGTGTCTATTTTGTGTAGCCACCATTATTTTCCAGCACTGCCTTGACACTCTTGGGCATGGAGTTCACCAGAGCTTCGCAGGTTGCCACTGGAATCCTCTTCCACTCCTCCATGACGACATCATGGAGCTGGTAGATGTTGGAGACCTTGTGCTCATCCACCTTCCGTTTGAGGATGCCCCACAGATGCTCAATACATATCACAGTCCAGAACATTGCATGGGTTTATCAGCTGTCTGGGCTTTGTGGACTGGAAGGCCAGGGGTTTAACATCAGGGGCGTCCAATCTAATCCATAAACAGCCAGTGTTTTCATGTAGAACCGGTCGATACATCGATATCATGATCAATGTTTACGTGATACAATTTTCTGAGAAATCATTTGGTATGGTGATTTATTTTTAATGCTTTTAATCATTTCAAATTCAATGGTATTGAATGGGTGCTGTTGATTTGTTGTTTTTTTACTGAATCTTCTTTGTCTTTGTCGGCGTGAAGGAAAATATTGTCAAACTCAGGGTCATGGATTTTTTTGTTTATTTTACTACTGTTTTTCAGACATTATATATCATGATGCGCATCGTGCATCATAGAAATGTCTTCAATTACCACGACATTAAATTTTTGCCATAGCGTCCAGCCCTGTTTTCACTCCAACCCAGCAGGAGCCATACCTGATGGTCAGCTGAAGGTAAAGATCAACTGATTAAACAGGTGGAACCAGGTTAGACTTCCAATTGGTTGGAATGAAAATCTACATCCACACCAGTCCTTTACTGATCAAACTGGGCACCCCTGTTTTATACAGAACATCACATAACTAAACTCTGGACGTTACATCACAAGAAGACAGGGACGTTTAATCAAGATGTTTAAGCAATAATAAGAAACCCCTCACAGATGTCCAATATGCAGTCAAGTGTATAAAAAGCCAATCAGTAAATAAAATTGTATTTTCCCCTTAAAAGTGAAACAGAGTCAGGAGTGACCCACTACACAATGTTGTTTATTAGCAATGCCTGACAATGAAATGTACAGCCTTCAGTGTAGCAGCCTGAGGAAAGAGGGGCAGCTAAGATCTTTCCATCTCCTAATGAACTACGTTATGTGGGAACAATCTCGTAGTCTACAGTCTAGCGGCTGTAAATTTAAAGCCACAGAAGGCAAATATTTCAGTCACATTTCATTCGTGTCATCTGTGAGGCTGCACGTGTGAGAAGCCTCTATGCTCATCCATCAATGCTTTCTGCCCTCAATTGGCTCCGCTCCATTCGATTTAATTAACTCCCGTCTTAATGGAGTGATTCATATCTCCATACACATTCTGTACATGGTTGGAACTGCAAGCATATGACGGTGGTTTAACTAAAAATCTACTTATTCCAATTAAAATCAGCTCTGCGTGCACAGTTCTGAATTAAAAGAGGTAATTGGATTAATGCGACCAGCGTTGCATAATGCGACTTCATCTGATTGGGTAAAATGCTTCAAGTGGAAACAATGACATTAGAATATTTTTCCCCTTCCAGTTACATACGGACCTATTCAGGGTATCACACAACTACTAAACCCATGACAAGCAAGACAAGATTATCGCAGCCAAAAGAAAGTAATACGGTGCAAAACACAAGAGACATGCTCATGCAAAAAAATATTTAAGGTGTGTAGTTTAGGCCAAGATTCGTCTCAAAACAGTTTTGTTTATTCAGAAATTAGTCGTTTGTGCGGCACAGTAGGTGCAGTACTAACTACTATGAAAAAGAGCAGTAACTGTATTTACACAGAAAGCTGCATGCTACCAGATAAAAAAAAACTAACCTCTACTATTCATTCTGAAGTTATTACTATATTAATTAATAAAACAAGACGGGGTGATGATGGAGCCCGATCTTGATTATTGTCACGTAAAAGCACATCCTGAAGTGTTTCATTTCTCTTTCACGGTGACTTACAAAAGACTGCATTTTTTACAGTTATTAAACAGTTTATTTTTTAATCACGTTTAGTTACATTTAATGCTGTGGAATGTTCGGAAAACAACTTAGTTCCTGTTACCGCATATGTTATAGTGGCTATAAACATCCTTCCCTTCCCTCAAATTTTCTTTAAGTTAATAAGACAAAAAATAAATAAATAAATTGCAGCTTGTTACTGAAAAAGCACATCATCCTTTATTAGACTTTCCCATGGTGGAAAACTGAAAGGAACAGCTTTTGAGCATTTAAAAATTTAATTCTTAAATACCAAACACAGGTTTAAACTGTTTAATATTAGACGTTGAATTTGAATGAACTGTTACTACAGAAACATAAACATATTAGAACGAGCACATTAATTCAAACTTGCGAGTTGCCATGCAGATGACTACTGTCGGAGCCGTGCTGCTACAGAAAATTTAGCAACACCTTCTGACCAATCAAATTCCAGAATTCAAGTTATACCGAATGTCTAATGGAGATCAAGGTTAAATCCTGACATTTCGCTTGAGTTTGTTTATAAAAAGATGCAATGTTTTTGGTAAACTTGGTGGTCACAAGTGTTATGAGGTAATTGTTTAAAAATTGTTATATACTGTTTATTGTGTATAAATAATTGTTTATTACAAATCAGAAATTAGCACTGTTGGACCACCTTAGCGAAAACGGAGTCAAGACCATAGCCAGCAGAGTCCGAGCCAGCAGTGATCGATTCCATGTCAAGTCCGAGACGGGATGCTCAGCCATGTTCATTTTGCTGGTTGTAGTATCTAACCGGACATGAAACTTCTATTCAATTAACTAAAATAAACCATCCACTTTGCAATTATCATTTTTTACAAATAAACACACGACATACACATGACATGTTAAGCATAGCCCATTCATCTAGCAAGCGTTACAGTGAAATCTTATTTTATATCACTGCTACCTAAAGCAATCATGTGGTTGGGCAGGTTTGCATTGGGCGGGAGGGGTGGCTGTGGGTTGATGATGTTATGGTAACGGGTGGTGTATTTTGAGTCTTTGTAGGACAAGACCAAGACAAGACCAAGTAAAAGTTTCACCCAAGTTTATGACAAGACCGAGAATACTGATTTGTGACAACACCGATCTCCAGAACCACAACACGGAAAATTCGTCATTATTCGTTAGACGTGGCATGAAGTCCTAATGCTGGTCCTAACCTAGCCCTAATATTGGTATTCATATGGCCATGTTTAGGTGTTTTACTGTTCAAATTTTTTACTACATTAACATCTTTTCAAGGTGGGGTTAATGGGAACCAAATGCAAGTAGAGGCAAAAAATTTGGGTAGACACCTGGGGGTCATCAGATAATTCATGGCATATAGTATAACAGTTCACAGGAATTAACAGGAGCCAATCATTTGGGTCATCATGTTCCCGTGTCAAAACTAATTTACATAAAAATCTCAATTGGCTTTGTTGCCTTTTGTTGCCAGAAATACAGCACCAGGCTGTGCATACCCACTGGAAATAAAATGTTCGCCTGTGGCTTTTCACTGAATAGTGCATAGGATAAACAACATCAGGGATAACATATGGAACTGGCAGACACAGTCGTAATAAACCCACCGCAGAACTGAATTTATATTCAGCAGGACAGAGTACAAGGTACATCCTTTTTTTTTTCCCAACGCAAATCAAGCATTGAATGTTCTACTTGCAAATTCCTCTTCACAGGCCAGCACTAATGCAAAAGACAAGCGATACAAAATCAGGCTAAAATTATAGAGGAAAATCACTGTCCATATGCAGTACAATCAAAAGAATTGTTCAGTGCTCAAAAGGAAATTACGCACCCTATTCAGTACAATCAAACGAAGCCACGTTACTCTCAGCAACACGGTATCTCTCTTGCTGTGATATTTGTGAAGAGAAAATCAGCCAAACTCTGTTGCTCTCCTCCACATAATCAGAAGCTCCAATGACATTTCCCACTTATGTGCTCAATGAATTCAGCACAAGCTTTTAGACTTCATCTGGTCCATTCTGCAATCTGTGCTGAGCCAAAAAGCAGGGATATGCCAGTTCCAGCACTGTGCACCTGCACTGCAAATACTCCGTCATCTCACACACCATTACAGGACATGTGCAATTACAAGAAGCCAGTCTCATAACCCAATGAGGGGGAAAGGCCAATTTCTGAGTGCTATTTCTGTTGATCCTGACTGTGTTCTCATTTCAGTTGAGTATTTTATACTCCAAACACTGGCACAACAGTAACATTTTTCTTTTATATATTTGAAGATAATAATTTAGACATTAGACTATGAATGCATGTCAATCAAAACAGATTCAAATAAAGATTATACAAAAACACTTTAGATTTTTACACACTTTCTTGAAAATGAGCCAGAATATCCAGACTATATAGATAATGTTAGATTTACATGTGTGACCAGATTTGTCTCATTGCATACAGCAAGGTCACTAGATATCCGTGTAAAATGCTTTTTTAAATAGACAACAAAGGCACTAGAATTAACCAAGCCAGACTAAAAACCACATAGATATCAGAGAAAGATGGTCTTGCCTAACAAAATTATCAAGGGAATGGTATATCTAAATAACACATTGGGAAACACTGTTTATCTTTGGATGCCATGATTTAAAATCAAATACTTTTCAATACTACAATATGGTAACAATTGATCCTCTAACTTTCAAGTCTTTATTTTATTTATATGCCAACATTAATGCACATGCTAATTTGACCCAGCTGGGAAAACCTGCTCAAGACAATAGCATCTAGTACCACCTTGTACCACCTGAACATACCTTTGGAACAGGTGTTTTATCAAACATGTCAGTGAATTGATTGTATGTAGCCTAATTTTTATGTAGACTGCTGTAAAATAGCACACTGTGTTCAAAACACTAAATATAGTGCAAAATAAAGAGATTTGCAACATAACTTTCAATTCTTTTGAACTGATTCCATTTAAGGCAGGGTAAAATAAGGGGGGGGGACGACTTGTATTGTCAGCATAAGCTACTAGAAACAAATTAACACAGAAATACAACATGGTATAATCCAACCTTTTCTTTTAGTTTCAGAATTTTTGTAGTTTTTTATTGTGATACTATTTTTGATATTAAATAGTGTTATCGCAAGAAACTTATATCTGTTGCTATGTATAATTTGACAGTGGAAAGGGACCGTAGTAGGATCGCTGCAGCGTCTGATACATTCGTATCGGAATAGCCTTGCCTCTATCATATCAGTGTTATTACTGTGCTGAGAAAAATCCATCTGCTTAACAGTGGTCCCTTTCCAATGATACATGGGGCAAACGAAGGCTTATTGTACATAGCGAAAGATACAAAGATACAGTCAGTATATATGGTAAGCCTAAATTTATATAACTAAGTGAGTATATTTCACCTGCTGAGAGGCTATGGCTTATAGCCATGAATTCCAGTTACCAAGTTGAAGAATCTTCAACACTTCAATTGTTTTTGCCATTTTTACACCACACAGAAATGTACCACTTTAATAAAAATGAACATATTTTTTTTTGTTTGTTTTAATCATCTAAGAAGATACATGTTTAATTCTCTCAATCGAATACAGAAGGCAAAACTATCCCAGTGAAAGTAAACTAAGCATCAGGACTATTTTTCAGGTATTTATATATAAATAAATAAACAATGTTTGAGGTTTTTTCCCCCACTATACTTTGTACTTGACCATGGACACAACCTGTAAACCAGCTAAAAAAAAAAAAAAAAGACCAACCTGATGTGCTCAAGCAGCCTTAGAAAACTTACCGTTACAATAAATAAATAAAAACCTAATGTTTGTGCTTTTTCCCCCCACTATACTTCATATTTGAGTTCAAACTGATAGCCAGCCATTACAGACCATGGACACAATCTGTTAACAAACCAGCTCAATACAACTAGCCTATAGATATAGACACACATACATATACATATACATACATTTTATATATATATATATATATATATATATATATATATATATATATATATATATATATATATATACATATATATATATATATATATATATATATACACATATATATATATATATATATATATATATATATATATATATATATATACACACACACACACATTTTTATTTAATTTTTTTCTTAAACCATCTCATTTCTAGCTGATAGTAAGATGTGGATTTTGTTAGTTACTCAAGCAGCCTTAGAAAACAAAATGTTGCCAAAAAAGCAGTTTATGTTTTAGAGGTTTTTTTCCCCCACTACAATTGGAACTTGAGCTCAAACCTCTCGCCAGCCTATAGCTAGTACAAACTATAGTCTCTATACGTACACGTACATTTTATATGTAGATATATGTATTTCCTTCAACGAGCTCATTTCTAACTCAGATTGTCAGCGTTTGTTTCGGTCAGTCAATACAGCTCTCTAGAAAGTGCGGCTGATTCCTAAAACCCCAAACCAAAGCTCAGCATTATTTCCTGTGCACCTGAAGCCCTTTCCCGTGCAGAAGAAGCCGATTTGGAGAAGTGTTCTGCTGAAGCTCTGCTGACCTGTATGCTTCACGCACTGACTTGTGCCAAATGTGCGCGCGAATCTGTCTGTCGTGTGCATTCCATCTACAAATCGAGGTGCATGTCTGAACCATGGTGCTGAGGGGCAGGATTATCTTACCCAGCTTTGCTCGGGACTCCTCCAGTTTGCGGATCTGGTTCTCGATGAAGAGCATGGCCAGCGCAAAAAGCACTAGAGCCAGGAGCTGAAACTTGGGCGGCATCATGGTCCTCAGGAGCCCCATTAAACCACACTACAGGATGATGGTGGTGGTGGTGATGAATATGATGGTGGTGCTGATGAGGATGATCTATCTGCATGTCATGCCGCAAATGCAGGCTCAGAATTCGCCGATCAGACACACATGCGCGCGACGAGCACAGCCGGAACACTGGGTTTGGACTGAAAGTGCAGAAAACGGTGCGCGAGGATTAGTCTGCAAGTCGATTTAATGAAGTGCATTGCATTTCACTTGTGCCTACGGATGCATGTGTGTACGCTTCGCCTGGATGAAGTGCTCCACAGTTGTGAGCTCTTGACGATGCTACTACCTCCGTATGTGTGTGTGTGTGTGTGTGCGCGGTTTTCCTCTGGCTCTCGGGCTTTATTCCTCGGTGTACTGTCGCTGTGTGAAGTCAGGTTGGGATGAATCTGCTACAGTGCCATCTATAGTACTGGAGTAAGGAAATTGAAAAAGTTTTCGAGTAGAGTGAGGGATTTTTAAAACTCCAGGCCCTATTGTTTTTGGTGTTTGTTTGTTTTTCGCCTGTTGTCATGTCCTTGTGTTCAAACAGCACCTGCGTCATCAGTTTAAATACAACCAACCAGCACTGTTCATGTGCATGTGTAGGAAAATCCATCACATTGTGAAATTTGGCATTTTCTACTGGTGGGGTCCAAAAGTCTGAGACCACTAGTGAAAATGCTTCTACAGTGTGTCTGAAAAGTCTCCATACACAGGGGACTATCTTCGTCAGGACCCCATTGGTTGTGCCTTCGTCAGGGGACGTTCATGGACGTTCACTTCTCAGTTGGTCTGCAACACTTCCAGTCTTTTTTAATTTGTTAATAAGTTTGGCAACAGAGCCGTGCATGATGTGCTCGCTATGTTTCCTGTTAAAGTCCATTACACCCTTGCGGCAGCTTTCAGATCCAGCCATGAGAATGATTTCAGTACGCTCTACTTTTGTCAATGGATATTAAAGGATATCTGAAATAAAATAAAAATAAAAAATAAAATAAAAAAAAATATATATATATATATATATAATAACATTTTTCAAATATAAGTATTTTTGGAAGACGTTGTTAAAAAGTGTTAATTTTCCCTATTTATGGAGATTTTCGGACACCATGTGGATTCTTTTGTAACAGAATACAACAATTTTCATTACAATTTAAAAAAAAAAAAAAAAAAAAAAAAAAAAAAAAAAAAAAAAAAAAAAAAAAAAAAAAAAAAAAATAAAAAAAAAAAAAAAAAAAAAAAAAAATTTTTTTTAAAAAAAAAAAAAAAAAAAAAAAAAAAAAATTTTATTATTTTTTGAGAGTGAAGAGTAGAATGAGTGAAATATTAACATGAATTTCACAGTTTCTTAGTATTTGATACGTCACCTGTTTGCTTTATTGACAGTGTACACTCAAGCTGGCATGGACTCCATAAGTTCGTGTAAAACCCTATGATTTGTTTTAGATCAAATCCATCAGAGTGTCTCCTGAGCACACGCTTCAATAGAAAAGATTAGACATTAGTTAAGCAGTTAAGATGGTCAATATCACAAATTTGCTTTACATTTAAATAAGGACCTAGAAACAGTAGTGAAGTTGAAATGTTCAAGATTTTGACCATTTACTTTCTATGTTTTGAATATTTCAAAATTCTAAGACATTTTGTTTATTTACATTCTTTGTTTATTTATTTCTAATTTATCTTCAGTGTAGTCTCTGACATTTGGACCCCGTTGTAGTTCTGAAAACAACAGGTTTTCCTGCACTATAATGTATCTCTCTTTTGCATGTATCCCAAGCATAAATGATACTATCCAATTTTTTTTTTCAGATTTTCTGTTGTCAACCAAAAACCTCTGAAGATAAATCATAATCATGAATCAACATTGAATCAACCTCACTTTGCTTTCTGGATAAGCATTTGTATGTCTGTAAGTCTTAAACAGAGGATTTCGACTAGTGTCTGTACGTTCTCAGTTGGTCACATCGATTTTGTCTTATTTGACATTTCATGACCTTTGATGAAGAATTGTACTTAGTGGACTTACACCCATCGTGGACTTACACCTGGATTCAGAGACACACACAAATGTACTTTAGAATACTTTTACCAAAAGTACATTTAGTATATATTTGTTTAAAACCCCTTCACATGGGAAAATGTTGACCTTTAGACTATTTACAGTATGACATTATGAAAACTACAGCTTTGACAAGAATATGTCTCTCTTTTCCATTTATCTCAACCAAAGCATTTTAAAGTCTGCTTACAGTACATCCAGAAGTGAAAAGAGAGAAAGACACCACAACATATATGTGTCATAAATAAGATTACAAATTTTAAATATGACCACAAACTCTATGTCCGTATTCATACGAGTCTTTATTCATAGTCTACATACTGACAGGCTTTTCAGAAGTCTCACCGTTCCAGCAATCATTCCATATTTAATATCTAAATAGTGTAGTATCTGTTCTTATCGGTTTGGTATCTGATGGTGCCCTCTGTATGAGGATTTCATATTCAATGGATTATTTAACAATCTGCCACTGTCAGGCCCTTGATCCTCACTGCTCTTTATGATGGCTGATCCTGCACTCTGACCCCAACTTTTCTTACAAGCAGATATATGTGAAGAAAATGGTTTCACTGAACTCTATGTGTATACGTACAGTATGTGACAATACAGGTCTTTGTTCTTCTTCTTCTTAATGTTTAATAACAATATGTATTTTATAAAGGGCAAACACCATTACGTTTGTCTCACACCTCTGGGACTGGCGGTTCGATTCCTGCCTCCGTCCTGTGTGGGCGGAGTTTGTATATTCTCAGGAGTTTGCATGTTCACCTGCTTCAGGGGTTTCCTCCGGGTACTCCAATTTCCTCCACCAGTCCAAAGGCATGCATTGTAGTGTGTGCGATTGTCCACATCTAAGACTAATAATAAAAGGATTTAGAAAATCATGTTCTTTAATTGTTCTTTAACAAAATAACACATATCATTGTTCATATGACTTTTTTGTTAGGAGAAATGTATTTATCATTTATGGAAAGAGTTTCTGTAACTTTGTAAGAGCATTTTGTTCTTTGTAACAGTCACGGTGGTCTGCGAAGTTTATCAGTACAGGAAAGTCTTCAGGACAGAGGAGTTTATGTCAGGGTCATGTTGGATCCGGTGAACACTGGGTGTGTGAGAGGTCAGGAATACACCCTTGACAAAAGCCAGTCTATTGCAAAAGCCAGTCTATTGCAAAAGCCAGTCTATTTATTGAATTCATACATAACTACAGTTTTAAATAACCAACGATTTTTTCCCAAGGTCATTTCCACTGTAAAGAAGCAGAAGGCCTGATAAATGTGGGTTATATGAAAAGACTTTAATCAAAATGTTTGTTTTTTGTGCTGTATTTCTCACAGTTCAGCAGGGTTTGGGGACTGAGAGTCCATCAATCAATTTTATTCTGGAGAGTTCCACAGTCCACATTTTGAGATATTTTTTTTGTAAAGTCAGTGTGCAAAGTAGCAACAGAGACACAACCATACCATCCTGTTCTAATTTTTGGTTTTGTGTTTCCATCTCTAGCTGGTTGAGACTGGAAGATACAGTGCCCTCCACTAATAATGGCACCCTTGGTAAATTAAATATATGTGTGACACAATTATTGCCACCCCTATCAATTCATACAAGAAAAATATATTTGAAGTATATTCCCACTGACATTCAAAAAAAAGTTTAGCACACCTGGGTAACTAGGAACAGGAAATTGTTCAACCATGACTTCCTGTTTCACAGGGGTATAAATATGAGGTAAGACATAGGCCAAATTCCCTTGGTCATTCATAAACTTGGGACCAAAGAATATAGCTGTGATGTGCGGCAAAAGGTTGTGGAGCTTCACACAATGGGAAGTGGCTATAAGAAAATAGCAAAATCATTGAAAATGCTCATTTCCACCATCAGGGCAATAATTAAGATGCTCCAGTCAAGTGGAAATGTTATGAATCAAACTGGAATTGGACTTGTGTCTATATTGTCACATCATACTGTGAAGAGGATGGTTCGAGTGGCCAAAAAATCTCCAAGGATCGCAGAAGTTAGTTGCATCTTGGGGTCAGAAAGTCTCCAAAACTACAATCCAATGTCACCTACATCACCACAAGTTGTTTGGAAGGGTTTCAAGAAAAAAGCCTCCACTCTGATCCAAAAACAAACTCAAGCATCTTCAGTTTGCCAGAGACTACTGGAACAAATGGGATCGGGTTCTATGGTCAAAAGAAACCAAAATAAATTTTTTTGACAATAAACACCAGAGGTTGTTTTGGTACACAGAGAGGTAGCCATATGGAAAAGTACCTCATGCCCATGGTTAAATATGGTGGTGGCTCTTTAATGTTTGTGGCTGTTTTGCTGCCAGAGGACGTGGACATTTTGTTAGGATACATGGTATCATGAACTCAAATACCAACAGATATTAAATGAAAACCTGACTGCCTCTACCAGAAAGCTTAAAATGGCCCATCGTTGGATCTTCCAGCAGGACAATCATCCAAAACATGCATCAAACTCAACATAAAAATGGTTTACTGACCACAAAATCAAGGTCCTGCCATGGCCATCCCAGTCCACTGACCTGAAACCCATAGAAAACCTGTGGGGTGAACTGAAGAGGAGAGCCCACCAGCGTGGACCTCAAAATTTGAAGGATCTGGAGAGATTCTGTATGGAGGAATGATCTCAGATCCCTTGCCATGTATTCTCCAAACTCATCAAACATTATAGGAGAAGACTCTGAGCTGTTATCATGGCAAAGGGAGGTAGCACATAGTATTGACTAAAAGGGTGCCAATAATTGTGGCACACATATATTTAACAAAGTGTTAAGAAAATTGTTTGATATCGATGAGATCAGAGTATTTTTGTGAATTATTTTAACAAAAGATCAAAAGGTTAAACAACAAAGACAATTTTTCACAGCCTCCTTTGCTCATATTTATCAAGGGTGCCAATATTACATGATTATAAAAGTAAAGTTGCATCTTGAGTTTCAGCTGATTTGTATTTGCAGGGATTACTATACTATACCAGCCATGAGCGATATTTTACCAGCATACAGATAAGAGCTTAAGTATTTGTTGTGGCATCACAAAGTTACATGTCATCATTTCAAACCTCCTCAGCAAGCCTTCTATGAAGTGAACCTTGCCTACCTGGAAGTGGGGGTGGAGGACACTTTTTACTCTCTCTACGGTGATTCAGAGGCTCAGTCAGACTCCTAGGTGGTTCAGCACATCAGTATTCATGTGAAAGTGCATATGCTGCTATTTCCCTCAGTGGAAGCCTGTATAAAATGTATTGTGGGATTTTTAATTTTCCTTTGTTCCTGGCTCCATGGGAGTCTTACCCCAGATAAGGGGGAGGTGCTCTGATCATTTTCCTGTTAATGGCATAATGTTAATGTTAAGAGAGACAGACAGACAAATCAATTCATAGTTGCCATCTTGCAGGAATTGTGGTTACACGATGGTTTGAAACTTCATGTCCTCCAAGAAGCAAAGTTTGATTGTTTGTTTACTCCGCCAATTTCTCTGATTACCTTCTGTTACTACACATGCATATTTCATTCTGCCTTGTGTTTGCCAACATCCACAAACAGAACTTCCTGTATGTGGTGCAAAGAAGCTTCTGATGTGCCTGGCAGCAGCGACTAATCAACTGATGTTTTCACCCAGTTACCTTGAGATGGCTTTCAGTGTTAGCTAAAGGAACAAAGCAGTGAGAACTAACAAAGCTGACTCTTTCTGAGCAGGATGTAGTCTGTGTTCAGCTGGCTTATCTGGCTTACCAATCAGAAATTGATCATGATTGAGTGGCTTTGTTTACATGTACAATATTCAGACATTAATTGGAATTTGACAATATTCTGATTAGTATTGGGACATGAAATCACAGCCGCAATCTGATTGTCTGATTCAGATTAAGACAATTTTCTGATTCCCCAAATTCTGATTTCCACCCATGGAATATGCCTGTTTTAATCAGAAATTTGTTGCATGTAAACACCTTATTCAGAAATTCCACTGAAAGAAGATCTATGCGCATGTTCAGTTCGCAAGGAATTGTGGGTGCTAACAGATGCTTAGCTGTAGGCTATGTATTTAAGAATTTCAATTTAGGTATACTTACAACAACAAGGATTATTCTGATGTCTGCACACATATAAACATCATATTTGGAATATGGCTGCAACCCGAATATAGACCTTAAACAGAATTTGATGTGCATGTAAACATTGCCCTTGTTACTTACATGAGACACGAGAGGCTGGCTTTGGCACAAGTAAACACAGAGCAAAGTAAATAAGAAACGGGGCAACTTAAATACACACAAAGGACTGAGACAAATGTGGCAGCATTTAACATGCAGAGGAAATACAACATGAGGAAACAATGAGAACCTCTTGTTGCCAAAACACAGAATCCAGAATCCTGATAGCCAAGAGTGCCTCTAGCTGCATGTTGTTTATGTATTACGAAGTCTCAGCGATTTTTCAGCTAAACCTAGTGATAAAAATGAAATCTGATTATGGTTCAGAAAAAGCCATGTCTAAAGGTGCTCTACAAATAATAAATACAATCAAAAAGAATTCAAATGGAATTTTATCATTTTATCATTGTATAATTTATGTAAACTATGTACTTTCATCATAATAAATCAGGATACAATATTTGTTAATAAATATGTTAGCAAATAAGTGTGTAAGTAAAACTTTTTTTTTTTTTTTTTAAATAAGACAAATATGCATTTCAGCCAAAATATGAATTCCCCAACAACATAGATGCTCATATCATGGTCTCATATCACTGAAGACTACTTTATATGGAAAATACAAAGGACTCGTTATAGAGATAGAAAGCCATTCTTTGTGGTCTGTCCCTCATGTGCAGTGTCCCTTGACTCCCTTAACACTGAGCATAGAGGGATGAAAGATATAAGGCTCCAACTGTGCATGAAATTGCTGCCTGGCAAATCGGCTGTGTTTTGCTGCTGCTTAAAATAGCCCCATTCACCTTCTATCACCAGTCAGGTGCAACACAGAGGCAACATGTAAAAGTCTCATCTGTACCCATCCCACTGTAATACAATATTTCATACAATATGCTGTTTTGGGAAATAATGTATTAAAGAAACAGTTTGGCCATTTCTGTTTCAGGATTAATCTAAATGTAGCTGATTATCCAACGTGTCAGAAGTTCCTCCTTTACCTCCGTTTTCTTTTGTTTTTATCGACGCTACAAGGCTAATGTTGCTAGCCTCCAGTTTTGTACTAGAATGCACATCTACATCATCGCACACACTGAAAAACACACAAATAGTAGAACTAATTAGGAGAAGAACATTTATGTTTTTTGAAAAATGATATAATGAAATCGAATGAAAAGTATATGATCATTAACTCGCTCCAATATAAAACAGGCTCTTTTCACACTTCTGGGTTTTTTTGCTACTGGAAGTAGCCTCTGCACTTTCTGTTACAGCAACAACAACAATGCTGTAAAAGACAGCCCAACAGAATCAAACACCATTTATGAGTGTTAGATAGCAGAGTTTAACTTGACGTTTGTGTGGCTCTTCCTTCCTCCTCAACAACTGCTAGCATCTAGCTCTGGCTACCACCTCTCAGTCAACTGCATTTGACAGTGAACAAACAAAAACATCCATCATTAACACTAGGAGTGTTAGCTCACAATTAACTTCAGATACAACTAGCTAATATTAAAGGATGCTATCAGTGATAAAGGTTTCACAAACTTCATCATTATATAAAGAAATTAACAAACTCTAATTTGTGCATTTGTCTGTTATTTAAAACAGGATGCATTAACCTGTGCATTGCATAAAATAGACAGCTAGCAGGGTATACAATACGTAAAAATTGTATGCACATTTTTTTCATTGTATTGACTATATACGTTATGACAGCTTCAAACTAGCATTAGCAGTAGTGGGTACTGCTGGGTATTGGTCCACGCTCAGTTCTCCAAAATAAATTTGATCGATTTAATAAACAAACTCTGTGATATGGTGAAAATGATTGATTGAAATATAATGAGCTCTATGGCAGAACGTGAGGTGTCGCTGTCACGATATTCACGTAGTTATGGTAGGACGGATTCAAGTGCAGATAAGAGCTTTTAATAAAGAGAGACTGGCAGACAAATCCAAATCCTGAGACAATAGCGTAGTCAAAAACAAGCAATGGGTCAGGCGATCTGCAAACAGGCATAAACGATGTAAGGCAAGAATCGAGAACGAGAAATAAAAAACAAGATCAAAGACCATGAACAGGGTACAAACGCTTGGTATGGTGATAACACTCAATACTTAGCAAAGTTATTGTGTTCAAACAGTCTCTTTATACTGTGGTTTTGAGTGCACTGAATTTGATGCAGGTGTGCATGATTAGAATGAATGTGAATGTTCTGGGAATTGCAGTCCATGGCGGCCATGTTTGTAGGCCACAGTTCAGGATGAGAAATGTAGTCACTGGTTTGCTGTGATATGATAGTCGCTTTTAGCTGGTTATATCTTGCTCTGTGTCAGTCATTGCAATCCAGAGATATCAGACTACCTGGGCAATTCACAATGGCATTAAATTTACATGTTGGTAATGGCGGTAGGCTCTCCGTGCCATTCTATCTTTTATGTATATGGGTAAATATGAATGACTACACCATTTGAATTAACTACATAACTAGCTACTTGATATCAGTGCTAACATGAGTCAACATTACCTTTCCCTGATAGCTATGAATGACTTTTTCTCCTTTATTCAGCTTGGGCCCATTCCTTGCTGAATCAGCGGTTTTAACAAAGTTGAGGTGAAAAAAATTTCTATTTTGAGTGAAGTTGATAATAATGCTGGTGTTTCTGAGGTAAACACTCTCAACACTTTCTCAAATTCCTTTTAGCTTGTGTCTACATAATTCTGTTTTTTGTGAATAGGATCCATTCCACCTTCAAACTTTGGTTCGCACCTTCTAGCTGAGTCAGAGTGATACCAAGCTACACTATATGGCTAAAAGCTTGTGCACACCTGACCATCACACCTATATGTGTTTATTGAACATCCCATTCCAGATTTAATCCCTGCCAGGCTACTATAATAAAGTAGAGTGGCTGTGGGGATTTGTGCTCAGTCAGATTCAAGAACATTAGTGAGCTCAGGCACTGATGTCAAGTGAGGAGACCTGGGCATAGTTGGTATTACAATTTATCCCAAAGGTGTTCAGTGGGGTTGAGGTCAAGGCTCTGTGCAGGCCACTCAAATTCTTCCACACCAACCTTAGTAAAACTTTGTGGCAACAATTTGGAGGAATACAAACATATGTGTGAATATCAGATGTCTACATACTGTACTTTCAGCCATATAGCGTATGTGCTAAGGAAGAAAATGATTCTGGCTTCATGGTGGCTGATACTTATTTGTAGGTCTGTGATGTACTTTTTTCCATTTTTGTAGACAATAATGTCATACACTGTCAGAAACCATATTAGCAAGCAAATATGTGATTATATATAACTCCGAGCATTTGAGGCAAGTCTGTGATGATTTTGATGTATACTTTGAATGATGCAAAACCAATAGTTATAGCCTTCTTTTGATTGTTAAGCACATAAATGTTGTAGCGCAAGTATAAAACTAAAGAAGGAAATCATCGTCAGCAAACATGTTGACCACATTTGGATGATTCTTTTAATCACATTTGCATTTCACATTTAATCTCTCTGTTCTTTCCATTCTTTCCTGTGCTTATTCTAGGACATTTATTCATGATATTCTCATAATGAAAACCCTTTCAATACACTTCGTACTGTTTGACTTTGCAGTACACAGTTGTAGAAGAGTAATGATTTGTAATTCCGCTATCCGGTGCCTTTAAGAAGAGGATGATCTGTTTTGTCTGGTTCTTCTCAAGCTGTCTTCATCTTAAGCTCTCGGGGAGAGTTTTTTCTTGCCACTGTTGCCTCCGGTTTGTTTATTAGGCATCTTAATTTGTCTCGAGATTTCGGAAAAGCTGCTTTGTGATCATGTCTATTGTAAAAAGCGCTATAGAAATATAGCTATATATAGAAATATAACCAAATTGAATTAAATATTGTAGATTTGTCTTAAATATGTAAAACAATGCAATTATACATAGCTATAGACAGTACATGAGGTAATAATAAAAATAATACTTTTCATCTCTACAGTAAGAAAGAAACAAATAAACAAATAATAAAAATCTTGTATACAACATAATGGATAAGAGGAGTTGGGTGAAGTTCATTAGAAGAAAAGAAGAAGGAATAGGAAGGGGAGGAACTGCTTAGATACTTACGAGAGATTGATAGCACAGAGGAAAGCGATAAGAGGTTTTCAGCTGTGTTTTGAAGATGGAGAGAGATGAGGCTCCAGCAAGGCTCTGTAGAAGGACATTCCAAGGCTTGAGTGCTACAGCACTGAAAGGAAGTCTAAATCTGAGGAGCACACGTGAACTGAAGGGAAGGACGCCATTCCTTTGGCATACAGTATTCGTCATGGGTTTTACACTGTTAAATGGTCTGTATATTTGTGGCATGGTCTGAGTGCATTCATTAACATGTAAGGCATTCGTAATACAGTTGCAGAAATTGGAGCAGCTAGCAAAAGTGTCTATTATGCAAGCATATACAAGCCCACAAACATGAGCCTGTCAGCACTTCCACTGTCATCTACCATCACTATTTTCCCCATAAGTGTACAGCTTTTTTGTGCACATGTAATTGCTGTGCTGCACTGCATTTATTGACTGCCTGAAATTGCTTCCATTTACGAACAGCGCATGCATGCATTTACAATATGTGCACACTTCTGCCCCAATCACACCCACTTGCACGAAACATAGGTGCAAGATAACTTCCAGAATTATTGGCCATCCTGATCATAACATGTGATCAGCAATTTCTCAAGGTCACCTGCACCACTTTAACACATTTAGGGCCTGGCAGGATGGCTTTATTTTCATAAAGCACGTCACTGCACATCATTTTACAGTTTTATTGCTATGCCTTCTCAATGTCTCACACAGGAGCGAATTCTTTCATATAAACTGAACTGAAAGATATATGCAGTTCCAATTATTGCATTTGAACAAGTGCAAATTTCCCCAGCTAATGAGGGCCTGATATGACACCTCTCTGAAGTAAGGACGAGATTTCAATGACAAATTTTCACCTAGAATTTCATCTCTAATGTGCACTCTCTTGCCTTTTGCATTTATTCTCTGTAAAACAAATAGAAAGGACATGGTTTCAATTCTGTTTTCACATGCCCTGCCGTTGTATACTTCCACCTCATTATTTCTCCTTGCTCAAATGTCATTTGCTATCTAAAAGGTGCTTACGCTAGTTTAACAGCTTTGTGCACACATACACAACTATTTAGTAATGCATAAATCAGGCACACATTCATAGTAATGCATTAATCATGCACAATCAGTCTGTGCATGATTAATCTAATAAAGGCTAATGAAGGCTTTGCACTAAATATTGTAATTAAACACTGTAATTAAAAACTAAAAGCAAATTCTTTACTGATTCAATTATGAATATTTACATATTTAAATAGACTGCCAGCCAAAAGTTTTTCAAAACCCTTTATTTTAGAATTTTTGGTTTAAATGAAATTAAAACTCACAAACTCCTAACGCAAAAATACTCAAATTTGAAAATGTGAGAAAGGACTTTGGAACAATCTAGAGCTAATCAGAAAATGCCAACATCTTTATATTTTACAGTTAATACTAGCACTGTCAATGAATCATTTATATAGAGGCTTTTTACACAGTTTTACACTCCAAGTGCCTATTAAAAAGATTAAATTAAAGTGACTCAATATCTTGATAGATAGATAGACAGATAGATAGATATTTTATTGATCTTGAAGGACATTGTGGTGGTATAGTAGCAGCCCCAGGTTATATACATCAAATACAGTATAGTAATAAGTCTTATGAAAATATTTCAAAGATGATTAAATGTTTGCTTCTCCAAATATGTAAAAGATAATATGCCAACAATTTCACATAACATGAAGATTTCAAGAAATGTTGCAATTATTTTGAGATACTACAGTAAGGCACATTCTTTATGAAGCTTAAAAATTTTTAAATTTTTTAATTTATTTATTTTATTTAGTTTTTGTTTTTCAAAAACTGGCTTCTGCAAATATAAGGCCATACTAATTGCCCATGCAACTGCTTCATGGTGGTCAGGGTTGAGGTGGAGCCAAATCCTATACTGAGAACACTAGGTATGAGGAATACACCCTGGATAGGACACCAGTCCATCACAGTCAAACTGGTAAATATTTTTAAATATAAGAAATAAAGGTCAAATTGTGACTATGTGCCTTTATTCCACAGTACATTTGAATTCTCCATTCTGATTGGTCAAAATGTGTTGAACAGCAGCTCTGAGAACAATGCAAGCAACAAGGTATACTGTATAGTCATGGATTTAATCTAGTCTAATATGTTAACATTTCCATTCTATGAAGAACCCTCCACATAAATTTATTTTTTTAAATGCATGTAATTGTTGATATGGTCAAACTTTCTGTGAGGAGTTTAAACGTTTTCCAACACAGGGAAGTTTTCAGGATGGAGGGTTTTGTGATTTCTCTGTATCATCACAAGCTGTGTCTTTTTTTTTTTTTCTTATTATAGCTTATAGCTTTTAATGTAAGTATCCATGTAATTCATGGACTATGAATTAAGAAACAGAGACATTAATAATAATAATAATAATAATAATAATAATAATAATAATAATAAAACACATTGTAAACTGTTTCAGTATAAGAAGAATGAAACACTGGGATGTGTTATTATAAGAAAATAATCGAAAATCAGTCGTAACAGCATCACACCTCGTTACTGCTGATTCATTTCCTATAATAGAGATAGATAGATAGATAGATAGATAGATAGATAGATAGATAGATAGATGGATAGATGGATAGATAGATAGATACTTTATTGATCCCCAAGGGGAAATTCAGGAAAGAATATATAATAAAGAATATAAAAAAAACACCCCACGCTTTATTCCATACCTATTCACTGTACATGCACAAAGATTATTCTAACCACCTCAGATGAACCACTTCAGTTCTATTACAGGTCAAGAGTCTAAGCAGTTATAGGATTCACATCAGTGTGTTGTCTAATAAATTGCGGAAGGATTGACAGCCTCCAGTAAATCATGGGTTGATTTTTGTGTTTTACCCAGGAATGTAGTCCGTCCATGGGGAGGCTTCCACTGCAAGCATGAAGAAATGCTGCACACTTTGTGGGATTGTGGTTTTCTAAGCATAATTGCAGTTTGATAGTGAAAGAGTGGTAGTAGGTGTGAGTGAGTGAGTGAGTGTGTGAGAGAGAGATAGAGAGATAGAGAGATAGAGAGAGAGAGAAGGAGTGAGAGAGAGGGTCTCATCGCTGTGCTGCAGGGAAGGTGAACTGTTCATTAAACAGACAGTGAAGGATGAACTTGTTCGCCAGGATTGGTTACGGCACTGAGGCAGAGAGAATTCATGCTGATAGATCTATTTAAACACACCAAAGTAAGAGTAGAGCAGGCTGGAGTACCAGTCCCAAGAGTCTGAAGAAAATGCTGACATTAGCTTAAAATAGAGTTGGAAATGACAAGGTAGTGAGGGTAATGAACAGAAAGTATGTAACAGGAAGGCTGGACATGCTTGATAGCTTCTGATTTCTTTTAAGTGTCATTCGCACATTAAAATAGTTTTATCCACTCTTATGTGTTAAGTCGACGTTGACATTTACTGTAGCATTTATATAGTGCGAGAGCTAGTTCATGATGGCTGAAATTCCAATTCAATCTCAGGCACATTGTGTAGGAGTTTTAACAGACTAGAAGGATTTTGTTGGATTACATTATGAATGAGGCCATAAAAAAATGACGAACACTGCCCACACAAACGTGTATAATTACAAATTTTAATAGAAGTCGGCTTGTGTTAGAAATTCCATTAATAAGACCATGCCTAAATCCTGCAGTCTGATTTCATGAGTCGTGGGTGTATATTGCTTTTAGGTTCATACAAAGCAGACAGTGAGGTTATGAATGAAATTAAGGGGCACCTGTTAATTCACAACATCCTGGGCATAGATTACGTGCAGGTCTGTACTCAGTGGTGGAACTAGAGTTTTATACCCTGGGGTGACCAGGGTGGCCAGGGGGTGGCCAAGGCTACTTCAGGGGGTTCATAGACCATGACAGAAAATTAATGTGTAACCCTAACCTGGCGTCTAAGGAGCATGAATGCATCCTATGATTGCTGATTAGAGGTAGAAGTGATAATTCACTTAACCTGGAGTTCTTCGGTGTGGCAGATAGTGTGGTCCAAAAGGGTCACTTCACTATAATTCTTTAACATACTATGGACAGTCAATGTCTCTACCTTGGAACTGCAGCTCAATATATGTTTCTCTCTCTCTCTCTCTCTCTCTCTCTCTCTCTCTCTCCCCCCCCCTCTCTCTTTCTCTCCCTCCCTCTCTCTCTCTCACACACTCACACACACACACACACACACACACAAACTGCATTTTACTCACATAGACTTGGGTCACTACCTAAACTTTTCACCAACATTAAGTCTACATCCAAAACACACTGTATACTAGCGTGCTAAATAGTATGTGAAAATTGTATGCCACTATTCTAAGCTATTCTTGTGTAATATGTAATTATTTGAAGGACATAGAATGACTAATTGAAGGACATCTGTCCAAACTACTGAAGTTATCCTGAAGTTACCAGTATGTTATGTGGCTAAGCTAACAATTAATAGAGCCTCAGCTAACAATTAGTGTTTCTAACAAAGATCAACAAAAACAATCTACAGGAATTATTTAACTCCAACTACCAAAATATTGCTGATATGTCTATGCATATTTACTACAAACTCACTGGGTAATTCATTCAGATAGCTCCGATGTCTCTTATCTGATTAACTGTCTGTTAATGGAGCCAAACATCTAACATTAAGTTACACAGTGACTCAACTTTCGTAAAAGTTGTTCAGGAAACCTAAATCCGATGCTACACCTTAAAAGTAACAATATTATGATGTTTTCGCCAGTCGCGAAAAGAGCTCATGGAGCTGTGGAAATATTCTCTGTATATTCTCTGTATAGTCTTCTTATTCTTATTCTTCTGCATCTTTTTCTCGATTTGTTTAACATTCAATGTAAATCCTTAACGCATTTTAAATGTTCCTCCAACTCAACTCACATATCAATGTGCCGGCTCTTTTTCGTACATCAACGTTTTTTTTTTTTTGTTTTTTTTTTTTTGTTTTGTTTTTTACATGTACAGTATTTCATTGCACGTGAAGTCCTGAATCTTATGTGACATGTTGAACGTGTTAAATGCCTGTCCTGGTCAATGGCTCCATCTTGTGTTGGCTCAATTTCTTGCCTCATCAGAGTCGTTTTTCATGAGATTTTAGTTATTTGGCAAGGACTTCTATCCAAAGGAACACAAATAAAACAGACTATAGTCCGAACAGCGAGCTGGTGTTTCCGGTCCCAGTTTCTGAAATAGTCAAACCAGTCTGACTCTAGAACAGCCATGCAACAGTCGAAGTCACAGAGATCTTTATTTTCCCCTTCATTCTGATGTTTCATATGAACATTAACTGAAGCTTTTGATGTGCATCTGCATGATTTTATGCATTCCCTGCTGAAAAAAAACCCCAATAGAAATTCTAATTGTTTCCACTACAAATCCATCAACTATTAAAACCATTACCGAATAGGTTCCACTAGACATAACATGCCACCAATAGAAGGCAACAAATGACCAGTAGAGGACCATTTACAGTTCCCATTGTAACCCTTAAAACCATTACAAATTATATAAGGGTTGACATTGTATTTTATTTATTTGTATTTCTTACACTGCTGCTACATGATTTGATAACTGCATGAATGAGCAACAGTCCGGGTGTTCCTATTAAAATAGCCGGAGTCTGTATGTGTCACTATAGCCAGCTAACCCTAACCCTACCAGCCGGCCAATAGCTACATTATTACTAAATGAGGTCAGTAAATGTGATGTTGTATGGTATATGCCATTTTAATATCATCAGTATATGATTAGATTACAATTATAGTAATATAATATAATTTTATACTCATCAGTATAAAACCATTAGTCTTTAATTTAACCTGTGCAGCCGATATGTTGTAAACTTAAACTCGTTTTCATTTTCTGACACGGAATTCAGTTGCTCCATATTTAATCCAGATTAAAAGGCAAGCACTCTTTGACTCGGTGACTCGAGGCGTTTAGATTCACTGGCATCGTACAAGAGTGAAAACTCTTCTGACAATAGATGATCATTTAATGCCTAAAGCAATCATTCTCCCCCCCCCCCCTTTTTTTTTAACGACAAGTTCTTGCGTGCCAATAATAAATAACCCAATGCCGCATTCTTTACAGTTGCTTAGTGACTTCCGGTGGGCGTAACAACTTACTTCCGGTCTCCTTAGCCGTTCCATAGGCGGTCCCTACTAGCTAGTGGACACTACGGGTAATACAGCAGCGCCGTATGGAGCGCAGCTCGCGCCTGCGGTCTCCAAGGAAACAGTTTGTGCTTCTCTGTACTGCTCCACCCGAAGTGAACGAAAACTCGTTGACCGGATGTTACCGATACACATCACACCGCTGTTTTAAACTCTAATCTGAATGTTTCTTTCCCCCAGCTGCTTGGCTGAGAGTGTGCGCAGAGAGCCGGAGCTGAAGGGAGACTCAGTCAGCAGCTGTGCAGTAAGTTAACCAGCTCGAAACTTGACTCTGTTACCTGGTGATCAAGTCGTTAACGTTAACAGTTAGTTCTCCTGTCTTTCTGAAACTGTCCGAAATTTTAACAGCACACGTGCATTAAAAAAACAAAAAAACAAAGAAGCTATTTCTTTCGATAATATAATAAATATCCTGCGTGCGTTACTGCTGAAAAAATTTAACAGTTGTTAGCCTGTAGCTTAGCACTGGTACTGCTGATGTTTTACTGTTAGGCTGCAGGTTATTAGATGACAGTATATATATGCACACACATTTAAATAATAACATCTACGAACTGACACTGACCACTGGATGTGTTTATTGTATGGTCGCGGGGAACCTGGAGCTTGGGGTACAAGGCGGAGTACACCCTGGACAGGGTGCCAATCCATCACAGGGCGCAATCACATACACACTCACACACCCATTCATACATCTCGGACACGTTTGACATGCCAATCAGCCTACCATGCATGTTTTTGGACTGGGGGAGGAATCCGGAGTACCCGGAGGAAACCCTCGCAGCATGGCGAGAACATGGAAGCTCCACAAACAAAGGGCAACGACGGGAATCGAACCACCAACCCTGGAGGTGTGAGGAGAACATGATGACCTCTAATATGTAAAATAAACATATATACGATGAGTGATTTGAGCTTAAACGAACCCTATTTTCCCTCCAATTACTCGTTTTAAAATGATTTGCACCCCAACAGCTGATACTCTCACAAGGTTGGAGAGAGTCGTAGAGGGATTTTTGGACCACTCTGCCCCTCATTCTTACTGTGCATATGGCAGTGTTGCCAGCTTTCGCGAGACAAATAAGCATCTGCAGCGTCAAAAACAAGCCCAGAACAAGCCCAATATAATTACAGCCTGTTACAGCCTCAGCAACATATCAACTTGAAACCACTCTGAGTTTGAAAAGCAAAAACAAAGTGAATTTAACTAAAAACATGATCAAAAGCCAACTGATCACCTACAAGCAGAATATGATGAGAGAGATGGAAAAGGAGATTACGTTAGAATCATATGTACTTACTGTAAGTATATATATGAGTATTATGTTTTTTTATTATAGTAAGTAAAGTAAATTTTATTTATGAAGCATATTTGACACAGCAAAGCTGACCAAAGTGGTGAACAGAGTAAAGAAAAGTAAAACAGAAAAGAGAATAAATCTAAATAAAGACTGACAATAGACACTAGTAAAAAAAAAAAAAAAGATTAAAACGCCTGGGAGAAGATACACGCTTTCAGCCTCTTTTTAAAAACGATAATAGAAGGTGCAAGGCAGATATCCAGTGGCAATTGATTCCATGGACAAGCAGCAGAGACTGAAAAAGCTCTATCCCTATTAGTTTTTAAACGGGATCAAGAGACATACAAAAGAAACCTATCAGAAGATCTTAAAAATCTGCTAGCTGAATGTGGTCTAAGAAGATCTTTGAGATAAGAAGGAGCTTGATAATTAAGAGTTTTAAAGACAAACAACAGAATTTTAAACTGGACCGTAAAATGGATCGGGAGCCTGTAATTATTATAACCTGTAATAATATTTGTAATAATAGATTAATACATTACAGACAAAGATATACTTTTAAAAAAATGGAACTATGTTTACCTTATAAAAGGTCCTCCATCTCTTCCCCTGCACCATAATCTTTTCCCAGATTTTGTTATACTTTTTGCCATACTTGGACCTTTGTTGGCAGCATTGTTTGTGGAAATGTACATATGTCTATTTATGTCTACTATACTAACTGTCATGGCTGGGAATTACAGCGTGATGTTTCTCCAGTGATGTGGACGAGGGGGTGGGATAGGTCTGTGTGGGGATTTGTTTGTGATGGATTTTATATATATATATATGTATATATATATATATATATATATATATATATATATATATATATATATATATATATATATATATATATATATATATATATATATATATATATATATATTTATTTATTTTATTTTATATATATATATATATATATAAAATATAGAAATGCTGCTGAAACAGTGTTGGGAAATCGTCATGTGTAGATGTATTGTAGAAGTAGAATTTATAATGCAGTGTTGAAATTACTGGACTGAGGAGTGAAGTTTGGTTGTCGCTGGTTTGGAGCGATGCAGTAGTGCTTAGAAACTGTCAAGTGTTTATGTACTATACACTCCAGGGAAACAGAAATGCACTGTTGAGTTTCACTGATCGCTATGGAAAGGCAAGGTTTTACAAATGTGTTTGGGATAAATAAGAGTTGAACTTGTATCAAATGAAAAATTCAAATGAATCAATTTCAGCATTTTCATCAGTTTATGCGGTTGCTCTCATTCTCAAAGTAAACGAAGGTCTTTGGCAAGGCATTATAGTTAGGGGAAAATGCTGTTTGTAACTTTTCAGTTTGTACTGTATGTGTATTTGTGCTTGCTTGTTCAAGGTATGGTCAGTTGTTGATCAAACCAGAATGTTGTATAAAAGTCAGTTTATAGTCTTGTGTACATGCACTCCTGCACTGGTTCAGGTTCAACTGCAGAACTGTGCAAAAGTTTTAGGCACCCTATTTTTTATTAGTACAAACTTTGTTATAGATTTTTTATTTTATGACTTCTACATTATCAGGTCAGTACAAAAACATTGTAGATTCCCAAACATTACTTTTCTAGCACAAAATGAAACGTTACAGAAAAATGTTTGTATGTCAGTAAATAAAGCAGCATATTACATAAGAGACACTTTTCAGGTAATTAACACAATGAAGACAGCTGGGTTTTGCTGCAAAAATAAGAAGTGAGCACGACAGTCAAAGTCTCCAGAAGAACCGTTACTGGTTCTGCAAAATGCTCAATAAAACTTACAGCTCATTTCCTTATAAAACTTCACTAATTGTACCGGAGACTACTATTTTTTTTTTGTCACACCAAATATTGACTTTGTTCATTTACTACTGTTTACTGCTCTTTACAATATGTATTTTTTTAAATGTAGAAATATTTCATTTCATTATTTTGAAGACATCTTTGCTCTACAGCATTCCACAGTACTGTAGCTTTATTGGCATGGTAAAAGACTTTACATTGTAAAAGTATTGGTAACATTAAATTGCAGACATACACATTTACAGACAATTGAAACAACTTGATAAAATAATAAAAATAACAAAAAGAGGAAGAAGAAGAAATAAAAATACTGGAGATGCACCGATGTATCGGCGGATAAAGGCTATTTTTCACGCTATCGGCCAATGTTTAAAATCATCCGATGATCAGGGTCGATTATATCCTGTCAATCAAAAGAGGGCCGGGAAAACATATGATTTCGTGCTGTGTGTAAATATGGTGTTTCTTATGTGGAATGAGGACAAAACTGCAGTTTGTAATCTCTAATCTCTGCACTGATCGAATTTTACACCAGAAGTAAGCAGCAGTGAAGCAGGAGTTTCGGCATCGAGTCTCTCTTTTTTTTTTTTTGCTGCGCTGCTCGAGATGAATTAAAGGGCCAGTACACCGTTGAAAGATTTGAATGAAGAGTTGACAAAATTATATATATTGCACAGAAATATATAATTGTAGAGTCCTATATTTCATATACAGTTAATGTTAATATGAGTTAATATCATCAAAAAAGTTTTGATGATATTCAAAACAGAAGTTTTTTCCTAGAGCATCTCAATCCCTCCAATAACTTTAACAAAAAGCACACAGCTATAGGTTTACTTTTTTTTGCATGTATAATATTTGTATTTATGCCTTTCTAAAGTAGAACGTGATGTATTTACTGTGAGCTGGATCTGATCTGAACAGTGATGTATTTACTGTGAGCTGGATCTGATCTCTCTTTCCTTTATTTTTTTTGTCTCTCTCCAACTCTTCTTTAGAAGTGGTCAATTGCCATCATCTCTTCCATTTATCCCTAAACCTCGTATCATGCCAGGAAAGATCTCCCCAACCTCTCCTTCCTGGAGTGCCTCTATCCCCACTCAGCCGTTCCACTTCCGTCTCCGCATTGAGCCGATTGATTGGCGGCGTATGGCAGCACTGGACGTGGACCGTGTGGAGAGAGAAACAGACATAAACGTGCTGCAGGAGCTCATCAGCGCTGTGACTTTCTGTGCAGTGGAGGGCGAGCGGTGTCCACAGTGCCGTTGTCCAACCGACACAACGCTGCTGAAAGTTCTACGCATGTCACAGCTCAGCACAGAGTACCTGCTGCACTGCCAGGACTATCTGAGCTCACAGGTGGCAGTGCTGGAGGAGCGGCTGCAGGGGGCGCTGTCTCAGGCACTGAGCGAGGAAGAGGAGAGAGCACGACTCGAGAAAGAGCTACAGGAAGTCAAGCTGGAGAGTCGGCGCAGGAAGAAGCTCATCGCCACTCAACAGCTCCTCCTGCAGTCCAGTGCCAATAATTACCACAAGGTGAGTTTCTTGAAGTGAGAAAAAACTATTAAGATGTAATTTCACAAAATATGGTTAGGACCCATGACAGATTCACAAAGTCAGGCTAAAGTTAAAAAATAAATTCATGTATTCTTCTGGGAGAAAACAGTCCACCAGATGAGGATTTCATAGAAATTAATAAAAGAGCCAAGTACTAAAAGTATGTACACTTTTAGTTTTTTTTGTTGTTGTGAAGAATAGTACATACGTTTGAGTGTGTAGTAAAAGAGTATGCATGTAACGGAAGAGAACGCTGTTACCTGGCTACACACACCGCCACCATAAGCAAACTCTTCACTGCATTTAAGCTTTTCTTCATTCATTATTCCTTATATAATTTATAGTATATAGCTTAATTTACCACTCCCTTTATTTATTTTTACACGTTTCATTTACACCTCTCGAAAATGCATGCATGAATTTGGAAAGCAAAATCGTCACAGAACTCCTCCCTCGCACAAGGAGTTGTGGGCAGTATTCGCTGAAAAAGTGTCCACGGATCCACACTTCAAAAAACTATCGGAAATAGTAGACCATCTGGATACCTTTGGAATGTTTATTTCAACATATCTCAATTAGTATTTAGGACATATTCGGATACTATTTAGTACGGATAGTATGCAAGTCAACTTTAAATAATACCAGACATGCATTCGATAAAACTCTGTTGGCTTAGAAAATGACCACTTATATAAAGCCAAGCCATCAACTAAAAGCAGGTTATTATATGTTTATATAAAATAATTGGACCTTTTTTCTCTAAAAGTCTCTAAAAGAATTGCTTTTATGTTTGACGTTCACTGCTCTGTATGTCTCTATGTGGTCTTATTTTTTGCCTGTTAAAATAAACAAAAAAATGGTTAAAATTTTTATAGGTGTGAATTTTATGGAATCGAACAAAACAGTATTGCTGTCAATAAATAAAAGCAGACAACGCTTTTGTTCTGGCTTGCTTTTTTAAATTGGTTCTTTTATTCTTTAATTTCTTTTTCATATTTAAAGAGTTGAGTTGCCTTTTCAGGGCAACATTAATTGTCCATGTTAAATCACCTTATGAACAGATACAACATATAAACCACAAACACAGTAATGTCGGTTCAGAATATGCTACAAGCAAGTTGTGTCTATTTTAAGTAATTCTTTCTGTTGATCTTTCTCTCGTTTCAGTGCCAGTTCTGTGAAAAGTCTTTCGTGAATTATTCTTACTTACAGTCTCATGTTGAGCGCAGGCATCCTGAGATCACTGGCGCAGGTATAAATACCCTTTTATGTGTCCACTGAACTGTCAGTCAAAGAAAACCTGTCAACACTGTGTCAGTCAAAGAAAACCTGAGAGTTGGCATGAACATATACTGTTTTAAAAACATTTCATTGTGCAGTTCTGTTTCAGCTGATAATAATGCCATCACTGAATATAAGATTTTTATTTTCAAATAATCCTTAATTCTTACAAAATATATTCTTACATTCAGTAGACATGGTGTATATTTCAGTATGTAAGTCACTGGTTATTGGGAATAAGAATGAATTTGTTTGTTTGTTATTTCCTATGCAGTCTGTGTAAGAGGACAGTGGCTCAGGTTGTGTTTATTGTCTCTCTGTGAAACTTGCTGCATTAAGAGGTCAAAGTGCAAAAAAGTTTAAACATGAACTTGAGTGTATGTGCATCTGTATTGGGCAGATTATGGAGTAATTGTGGAGCCAGTGTGTTTGGGATCAGACTTTTGCACCTGCATGTAATGATTCAGACATGGATAGCTATAGCTGCAATTGCTCCTTAATTTTTAAGTGCATTAACTCCAGTGCAAAACTACAGAAGCAAACTTCAGACACCAAACATGACTTGGCTGATCAACTGCATTTTACAAGAAGATGCAAATTTTGAGGGGGAAAAAAATAATAATTTTTGCAACTTTAAATAAATCAACTTAGTATTTGCATATGTGGTTTGGCTTTGGACAGAGCCAAAACAACAGTGTGGTACTTATATTCCCAGTTGATGAAAAGAAATATATCAGTTCTCTGCAACATGGTGACCACTGTGTTTGTGGGTCAGAGAGACAGAAGAAGATGCAGGTGGAGCAAATGAAGGATGGGTTGGAGGAGCTGAAGGAGAAACTGAGACTGACTCAGAGCCAACTCGAAGCAGAGAGAGAGGCAGATGCGTATCGGAGACAGCAGGTGGGTTTGGGCCAGCCCTAGAAAACAAGAAACCTTTTAACATGCAGTTAAGACACATTCATACTAGGAATATATTATAGTGAAAAATATATTCATACACCAATCAGCCATAACCTTAAAACCACTGGCCTAATACAGTGGGTCCCTTCTTAACAAGGACTTGAAATACTATACTTCAACGAGATAAAATAAATATAAACAAAAAATAAGGAAGATAAGAAAAAAAAAAAAATGAAAATAATATCCTCGGTCCTCCTTGTGCTGCTAAAACAGCTCTGACCTGTCGAGGCATGAACTCCACAAGAGCTCTGAAGGTGTGCTGTGGTGTCCGGCACCAAGACGTTAGAAGCAGATCCTTTAAGTCCTGTAAATTGTGAGGTGGGGCCTCTGGCCTCTATGGATTGGACTTGTTTGTCCAGCACATCCCACAGATGCTCTATCGGATTGAGATCTGTGGAATCTGGAACAGCTTGAACAGTTTTTGCAGTGTGGCACGATGCATTATCCTGCTTTAAGTGGACACTGCCATTAGGGAATATCGTTGCCATGAAGGGGGGTACTTGGCCTGCAACAATGTTTAGGTAGGTGGTGGACAGGAGTCAGCATGGGCACTCTAACCGGTTTGAACCCCTGCTGCCCCATCCTCAACAAGCTGCAATGCATTGTGTGTCCTGACACCTTTCTATCATAGCCAGCGTTAACTTTTTCAGCAATTTGTGGCCAATTTACCAGTTGTCCTTCCTTGGACCACTTTTTTTTTTTTTTTTTTTTTGCAGTTACTAACCACTACATAGTGGGAACACCCCACAAGACTTGCCATTTTAGAGATGCTCTGACCCAGTCGTCTAGTCTTCACAATTTGTCCCTTTGGTCAAATTCGCGCCATTTTTTTCCTGCTTTGAACACATCATCTTCGAGAACTGACTTGTTTACTTGCTGCCTAACTTGAATTTCCCCTTGGGGATCAATAAAGTATCTATCTATCTATCTCTATCTAATATATCCCAACCCTTGACAGGTGCCAGTCTAACGAGATAATCAATGTTATTCACTTCACCGGTCAGTGGTTATGGCTGATCGGAGTATATCTATCGATGTGTGTGTGTATATATTGATGTGTGTGTGTGTGAGTCACATACATATATACAGTACTGTGAAAAAGTACATGCAAAGAAATGCTATAAAGCGAAGATGCCTTCAAAAATAATGAAATGAAACATTTATACATGAACAATTAATTAAAAACTAGTATAAACAGTAAACAGTAACAAACTAAACAAAATCAATATTAAGTATAACATCCCTTTGCTGTTTAAAAATGCATCAGTCATCTCAGGTACACTTTCTGCAGCTTTACAAAGAAATCTTGGAGAATCTGTCACAGTTCTTCTGGAGGCTCTGACTGTCCTACATGTCTCCTTTACTGCCACACAAACATTTTGCCTGTAACATGAATTTTTTTTTTATCGTATTTGTATTTAATAAATTTAGGGTGCCTATGACCATATATATTTCTACCAATCAGGAGCTGGAAGAGCAGCGGAGAAGAGAGGTGTCAGACCGGGAGATGATTGAGCGATGCAAAGAAGAGGAGAAGAGGAGATTTCAAGATGAAATTGATGGCCTGAGACAGCTTCTTCACCAGGAGTTTGAACTAATTAAAACCAAGAGCATCTCTATAGAGGCTGTGAGTGTGTACTATGCAGGAGCATTTGAACGTTGCATGCAGTAGATGGCGACACATACTCAGATCTAGAATAAGACGGAAAAATTGTTACTGGTCAGTGCTTTACCCATGGAACTTGACCACAACACAAAATGTAGTATTCAGACTGTCTCTCTGATTATTTTGTTCTACTCAGTACATCAGCTGGTGAGTTTGCAACATCACAGCAAACTGCGTACATGTACAATATAATGCTCAAGAATACACAATATTGTCTTACAGTTTCAATTTATATTATGTATAACCATGCAATCATGGAAAATAGTCAGTAAAAATGTAAGGCTTTCAAACTTTACCCCCCAAAAGAATGTATATTTTATACTTTATTATATATTTTTATGTTTATATCATGTGCAGTGCCAAAGGTTTTGGAACACTGGGAGTTTCTAGGAATACTTGAGCTTCATCCCAAGCCACATACTACATAGTATGTCCGTATACGGCTGTTATCCAGTCAGGATAATTGGTGGATGCCAATATTGATTAGAAACTGAAATGATTTTTGCGATGGTAATGTATAGTGTTATACAACTAGTCAAAAATCGTGGCATTTCTTACTTGAAGAAATCAATACTTCGCTAGCAAGGTCTTTAGACATTTTTAGGCAGACTAAGTGTTTTTTTTCCGTCTATGTTTGTTAAACATGCTCGTTACCTAACAGGATTGCAGGCAGTTGGTGAATGCAAGGTTCTTGCCAAACCATTTTGCCAGACATATTTTTGTTTTCCTACAGGAGAGATGTCAAAATACATTATCAACATAAAAACAAAATTCCGGTCAAAACATCAGTTTTCTGATGTTTTTTCCAGGCCATCACACATTTTATAAATAAATAATGCTGGTTATATTTCTTATAACAGTATGCACAAAATTGCACACTCATGGTACATTTTGAGCCTTAAAAAAGAGTAATGTCAGAATTCTCAAAGCTTTATAGTAATTATATAATTTATAGTCATGCCCCAGCACTGCCAGGCTCTGGGTTACAGATCAGAAGGTTGGGGATTCATGCCCCAGCACTGCCAGGCTCTGGGTTACTGAAGAGAAGGTCAGGGATTCATGCCCCAGCACTGCCAGGCTCTGGGTTACTGATCAGAAGGTCGGGGATTCATGCCCCAGCTCTGCCAGGCACTGGGTTACTGATTGGTCGTGGGTTCAAGCCCCGGTGCTGCCAAGCTGCCACTGCCAAGCTGCCCTCGAGCAAGGCCCTTAACCCCCTTTTCTCCAGCGGTGCTGTATTATGGCTGACCCTGTGCTCTGACCCCAAATTCCTGGCATGTGTAGAAAAGAATTTCATTGTGCTATAATCTATACGTGCCCAATAAAGACTCATTATCATGTGAGGGGTCTAGTAAGGCCTGACAAAAATTACGTTACACTGGCTTTCAGAAGTTTCAGAAGCCTAGTAATAATAATAAATAAAAGAGTAAAAAATGACTTGAAATTACCTCAACGTGGACCTGTACAATATATACGTACAGAATGATCATCAAAGATCAGGCAAGAAATCAATTTTCTTTTGGTTATTTTCACATATTTGTTTCATGTATTACTTCATAAACACTTCCAAGTATATATTTAGTCATTCTTTATTGCATGTGTTGTGCTGTGTGTGTAGAAACTCCATGAGCTGGAGAACAGAGAGAGAAACATGTCTAATCTAAGGGGTGAGGATGAATTTCAGAAAGAACAAAAGGGTATCAGAGAGCTGAAGGAGCAGATGGTTCAGAAGGTTTGTTTTTATCCCTTTTTGTTGTGCTCTGTTCTTACATTTTGATGAAATGTTGAAGTTTTTATATCTCGGGGTCTTGTTTATGAGTAATGAGATGAATGTGAATGTGAGATTGATAGCAAGTTAAGTAAGGCAGCAGCAGCAATTATCGTATCTCCCAGGTGCTGGAGAAAGTTAGTGGGATTCTCTTCTTACCATTTGGCCACCGCAACCTTGAATATTCAGCATGATGTTTTTTCAGCATGATGAGAAAAGTTGATCAGGTGTAGATTGTTCTTTGTCTTTTAGAAGAATAAATGGAAGATGAAAATAAAAGAGCTGCAGAACAGACATGAGCAGGAGAAAGAGGAGGTGAGAGTACATGATTTGTGAAATTACCAGCAATTATGAGAAAATTAGGCAAGTGTTATATCACAACACTGTCTTTCAGAAGGGGTCTATTGCGGATCTATTGCATTAGGACAATGTGTCATAATTGCATAATTGTGTATATGTTTAATAGCTGGAAAGTGAAAATATCAGGCTGCAGAAGGCCTTGTCAATGGAGGAAAGCACTAGTTCTAGTGTGCACTCGCTGAAGCAGCAGGTTCTCTCTCTCTCCTCTCAGCTCAGACAGAGAGACACGCTCATTCACTCCCAGAAAAAGAAGGTGAGGACTCTTATTGATATTGATTGTATTGATAGCATTGAAGTTACTGTCCTGCCTGACAATGTTATCCTATCTTTTCCATCATTTTATATGTGACTTTTGGTCCTAAAGATGAATTCCACAAGAACTGTTTTATTCTTCGTTTCAGATAAAGAAGCTGATGTCCAGATCACTGTCAGGTAACTGACCACGGACATTTTGGCTATACTGAGTTACAAGAAGTTAGCGTACTTAGACATGTAAAAAAAAATAATAATAATTAAATCTATAATTGTTTTATTTGTTATGTGACAGAATGGCATGATAAAAGCTAGCTATCATGTTTAAAAATAAATAAATAATAAATTTTGTACAAATCCTTAATGCTACAACTACGACACCTGTTGCATAAGCACTATTAACCTTTCTTATTTTTTTAATTTTTTTTATTTTTGTAGAGCCACTTCCAATAATGGCGGTTCAGAACTCTCTAGATGAAGAAGGAGATGAGGAAAAGGAAGAGAGTATGATTTTGCTAAATATTAGCCGCATTCATTAACCACATAAACCAATTTACACTTTACAGCAAAAAAACAAAACAAAAATAACAACCTCTGGAAGGTATTCAAACGTTTGTTTGTATTCGTGTCATGTCAGTTGAAGAGTTAGTGTCAGCCCGAGTAGAACCAGTGAGAGGAATCCCAGCGCAGGGGAAGAATTTCCGATCCATCGTGAAGAAAAGACTGCAGAAGAGGCTGGAGAAGATGGGACTAAGAAAGGTAGATACACAAAATGTAATAAATAATTTAAACAATTTAAAACTGTTAACAAGTATCATAAGTTAATAATGAACCGCTGAACTGAGTAGCAAAAACCTTTTGTTAAATACCCGATGGAATGATTAAATGGCATTTCAGAGCAAAACTACATCCTGTAAGTGAAGTGGTAGTGCATCAGTACTACAATACACAGTATAATATTTTGCACACTACATATATCATGTCAAGTCGAGTCACATGGGATTTTATTGTCATTTATTGTCACTCTGTATTGCTTGTATACGTTGGAACGAAATGTTGTTTCTTCAGGACCGCGGTGCAACACGGAACAGTACGCAAGACTACATAAAGTGAAATACGCAACAGTGTGAGACGATTGCAAGACAGGACATGGGCTGTAAACTGTAAGCTATTGTGTAATGTAGCAGTACAAGTATAGCAGCGATATTGGCAGCAAAAACAAGTTCCATGTGTCTGATGCAGCTATGTAAAGAGCAGGTGTGCAGTGATGCTGAGTCTTACTGGGTTAGGTGTTTGACTAGCCCAGGTGAGCATTGGGAGGCAGTAGGGTGTTGAGAAATAACATTGTTGCAGAGTCTGCTCGTGATCATAGTGTATATAACATACAGTGAGGGAAAGAAGTATTTGATCCCCTGCTGATTTTGTACGTTTGCCCACTGACAAAGAAATGATCAGTCTATAATTTTAATGGTAGGTTTATTTGAACAGTGAGAGACAGAATAACAACAAGAAAATCCAGAAAAACGCATGTCAAAAATGTTATAAATTGATTTGCATTTTAATGAGGGAAATAAGTATTTGACCCCCTCTCAATCAGAAAGATTTCTGGCTCCCAGGTGTTTTTTTTTTTATACAGGTAACGAGCTGAGATTAGGACCACACTCTTAAAGGGAGTACCACTCCACAGAAGCAATCAATCAATCAGATTCCAAACTCTCCACCATGGCCAAGACCAAAGAGCTCTCCAAGGATGTCAGGGACAAGATTGTAGACCTACACAAGTCTGGAATGGGCTACAAGACCATTGCCAAGCAGCTTGGTAAGAAGGTTACAACAGTTTTTTCGCAAATGGACGATTATTCGCAAATGGAAGAAACACAAAAGAGATATCAATCTCCCTCGGCCTGGGGCTCCATGCAAGATCTCACCTCGTGGAGTTGCAATGATCATGAGAACAGTGAGGAATCAGCCCAGAACTACACGGGAGGATCTTGTCAATGATCTCAAGGCAGCTGGGACCATAGTCACCAAGAAAACAATTGGTAACACACTACGCCATGAAGGACTGAAATCCTGCAGTGCCCGCAAAGTCCCCCTGCTCAAGAAAGCACATATACATGCCCATCTGAAGTTTGCCAATGAACATCTGAATGATTCAGAGGACAACTGGGTGAAAGTGTTGTGGTCAGATGAGACCAAAATGGAGCTCTTTGGCATCAACTCAACTCGCCATGTTTGGAGGAGGAGGAATGCTGCCTATGACCCCAAGAACACCATCCCCACCATCAAACATGGAGGTGGAAACATTATGCTTTGGGGGTGTTTTTCTGCTAAGGGGACAGGACAACTTCACTGCATCAAAGGGACGATGGACGGGGCCATGTACCGTCAAATCTTGGGTGAGAACCTCCTTCCCTCAGCCAGGGCATTGAAAATGTGTCATGGATGGGTATTCCAGCATGACATTGACCCAAAACACACGGCCAAGGCAACAAAGGAGTGGCTCAAGATGAAGCACATTAAGGTCATGGAGTGGCCTAGCCAGTCTCCAGACCTTAATCCATTAGAAAATCTGTGGAGGGAGCTGAAGGTTTGAGTTGCCAAACGTCAGCCTCGAAACCTTAATGACTTGGAGAAGATCTGCAAAGAGGAGTGGGACAAAATCCCTCCTGAGATGTGTGCAAACCTGGTGGCCAACTACAAGAAACTTCTGACCTCTGTGATTGCCAACAAGGGTTTTGCCACCAAGTACTAAGTCATGTTTTGCAGCGGGGTCAAATACATATTTCCCTCATTAAAATGCAAATAAATTTATAACATTTTTGACATGCGTTTTTCTGGATTTTTTTTGTTGTTTTTCTGTCTCTCACTGTTCAAATAAACCTACCATTAAAATTATAGACTGATCATTTCTTTATCAGTGGGCAAACGTACAAAATCAGCAGGGGATCAAATACTTTTTTCCCCTCATTGTATGTACATTGCATAGCCACTTACTGAATGTGTTTACAGCTCAGTCATTGTCACTATTTTGTTGTGCATTGTGCTAAATGGAGTACTGAAGTCATGTTGTTAGTTAAATTCATTGTTATGCTGTACAGGGCACTAAGGGAATCTCTACTCAGTCCCTGAAGAGTCTAATCTATGAGCGAGGACAGGCATTTAGGAGTCAGTCACAATTGCAGGATTTGAGAAACAACTTGGAGGACAAGCTAAAGCAAAGAGTGAGGGAGCTGCAGATGAGCCAGGGAAAATCTACACCTAACACACACATGCTGGGTAAGAACACACACACACATCAAACAATAGAAGCACACAGTCCACTTATATTATATGCATGCACACAAATACTTTCTAAGTCAGTTAAGCACAGCACAGACACCACGCACAGACCATTCAGTCATCACAAAAATGTATGCATGTTATGTTTGTCATATGTTTACTTTTACTATTAACTGTGGTTGTGTTATAATTAAAAATCTAATAACCATAATGCACCATGGTAAGGCATTAGTGATTAAAAGATTAAAGGCCCCATCACACCACAACCATAATGATCATGACACAGAGAAACGATATAATCGGAATCACATTCAGAACGCTTTTTCCCAGCAGATGAACGATAAACACATAGACAGCCAATCAGAATCCATCTTGCTTTAAAGAGCTCACGCATTTAAAGCAGAAGACGACATAACTACAGCGCACGCTTCGAATAAACAGAATGATATTGTGTGTTGGTGTGGACACTAATATAGTTATCATTATTGGTGTGAACGGGCCTTAAGTTACGGTAAATGGTTTATGTCTGATGAGTTCTGATCTTGGGTTTTTCTTCAGCTAGAAAGATGCGTCGTAGTCCAGTCATGGAACAGAGCCCTAGGCGGAGACAGTACAGTCCCAGAAACTCCCTACAGAAACATGAGATTCATCAGCCTCCTACAGCTGCACCACGCTCCAAAGTGCCTTCACTCACACCGATACATCCAGCAAAGCAAAAGAAGAGCAGGTGCTTCCCTACACACACACACACACACACACACAGTGTGCCATCTGCACACACATGAATATGATACATCTATGACACGAAAAACTAGTTTCAGGTAACTCTTGTAACTCTTGTAAGTCTGTATCGTTTGTAAGTCTGTCAGTGGGGGTAACGCAGAGTACATGTCCTTATCCTCATTTCTTAGAAAATTTGTCCTATTCTGTTGGGTTGAAAACTTCTATGTTACTATAATAATATAGCAAGTCTCAGCAGGGTAGCGAAGGCTCAGTGCATACATCAGACTGAACAGCATAGCGACAGCAAACTATCAACTGCTACAGCCCATTCAAGGCCAGTCCTAATGTCCTCTGGGTGTTTCATTACAGAGATCCCAACAGTGTTGTTTTCAGTGACTGTCTGGGTCACATGCATGATCTGTGCGACTCACATAAACGTAAAGATTAATCAATCTTAAGAAAAAAATCTGATTAAAAGTAAGAGTTAGAGAAGGTGGGGAGGAAGGGGGTGTGGAATGCATTAGAGGACTATAAAGCAAACTTGTAGAAGATGAATAGTCATCAAGTCATCAATAGACATCAAGTGTGTAAGAATAAAAGAAAGACAGCGACCTTGACCAGGATAAAACGATAAAGTAGTTACTGAAGATGAATGAATGAACAAAAAGCGAAATATTTGAATGTGTTTATATTCCACATAATTCATAGCAATTTTATCTGGGCTTTCACTCATAGACGGACAGTTCTTCTATGATACATTCACATCTAACTTAACTACTGCCACTATACAATACAAATACGATAAATAAGTACATTATAAGAGAGTTTCCTACATTGGAACTTTTAATACAATTTTCAGTTATTCATTTAGACCATTTTCTCTATTTTGCATTTATATTTCTTTGCATGTCACAGTGTTGTGATCTTTTTTTCTTTTTTTTTTTACTTATCTTTTCCACCATTTTGCTGCAGGTTATTCCAATGTTTTCAGTTTTTGTTTTTTCAAGTTGACCCCCATTCCAAGATTCGCTTTGCATTTCTCACACTCTAAAAACACTAGGGAACAAGCATCCCAAATTGGGTTATTTTGATCAAAGGAGATGTTTAAAACATCAAAAAAAAAAACTGAGTAACCAACTTATGATCAAGTAAGCTAAAGCTAACGAAAATTGCGGTGCATTTCATGTCATGTAAACTAGACTCTTATCGCACATTTTTTTCTTTTTCTAGTGTACACTAATGATTTCATAGATAAATATATTGATACAAACCTTGTTTCTCCAAAATAAATCTAACAGTCTGTCCGTGTGAAAACCGCTACCTCCACCTGAGGCGAATTCAAACAGTCTGCACTGAGTTCATCTGACCCAAGGAGCTGGGTTGAGGCGCCAGTGTGGGGGAGGGGTGCATTGATTCAACTGTCAGTGAAAATAACCCAGCTATTAACTCAGCGGTTGGGTTACACAAATCTACCCAAGACTTAGAAAACACCCCAATTAAATGACCTAAAAGGATCAACCCAGCATTTGCATAGAAAAAAATAACCCAGTGTTTTTAGACTGCAATGTTTTTTACAAGTTGTGCAGCTGTTAGACGCATCTAACATAATCCACACAACATCGAATCACTGAGGGAAATGCAAATGAGCGGATTATATTTTGCACTCTTTTATTCTGCATTCTTCACACATGTGAGGCCTAGGTCAATATTTCCTCTTCTTATCAGCAAGTGCTGATATGTGTTTAATGTATGTTTTCCCTCTCTCAGTACTCCACCCTTCAGCTCAGAGCAGGAGGATGACGACGAGTCAGGCGAGGACAGCGCATATATCACCAGCTCTCGGGACAAACCGTCTACCTCTGTTCACCTCACACCAACAAAGGAACAGCATATAGTAGAACATGAGCTCAACTGGTCAGACAGCGATGATTCAGATGACTCTTACACACAAGAGCCACAACAGGCTTTTAGTACACATGGTGAGAGAACGAGAGATTTTGTTGTTAGAACAGGTTGTGTCAGTTCTATCAGACACTCTTATTCATAACGTCCTAAGTTTTGTTTGGAAACAAGCGTTCAAGTTGGAAGGTGAGAGGTCACTGATTTGCCTCCTGTTTGCCACTTGTTGGTGTGTCTAGTTGACCTGCCATCTCTGTGCTCTTTGGTCTCAGGTTCAGTTGTTCAAACACTGACAAGGAGTTTAGAAAAGCAGATGAGCAGCAGCATCACAAATCCTGTAGGAGGAATACGAGTCTTGCCTCCAGCCTCTCAGCCTTCACCTCGACCCGCCATCATCAAACAACACGCGGTACAGAAACACAAGACCAACACTATTAAAGAAAATGAACTCTCATGTTCTTATAACATTTAGCTATGTTGTTGTAATGTAGTTATAAACCTCACAACTTGTCTATCATTCATGAAAATGGCCACGCACACTCCCTTTCTTGCACATGCTTGTATGTGTGTGTGTGTGTGTGTGTGTGTGTTGGGAATGGGACATCAAAGAGATTCACCTAGTCATTTCTCTTCTTTATAACTTGTCTGTAAAATAGTTTCAAGTATTTCATATAAATACTTGTTAATTTTTTTTTTACTAAAATTGAAGTATAGTAATTAGTAATTTTTACTGGCTCACAACGGGTACAGGTCATTTCATTTAAGGAAGTCTTTGTGCCAGTTTAATCCTAACCAAGCACACTGAAAAGCTCATCTGGTGATTTAGGATTTTTTTTCCCCTATTTGTTGTGAATTAAGATGGTCATTGTGGTGAATCACACATAATAGAGTGTGCATATCTCTCTGCAGGTGTCTGAAGAAGAGAGTGATGTGGACTTGTCCTCCATCGAGGAGCTCACTGCTCCACCCACAGCCGGGCGCAGGAGCTCAGATGCGGGTGTCACCTCAGGCACTAGCGTATGGAGCTCAGCTGCTAGCAGAGCAGGAGCGTGGTGAGGGGCTTCAATACTCCCATTTTCATTTTTATATAATGAGTCTTAATAAATAAACCATCGCTTAACTTTTTTAGTAAGTACTTAAATGCATATGATATACTGTTTATCTTATATGGAAATGTGATCTTAAATTATATTTAAGGGCCATTTTATGCCACATTGTTTATTGCTGCAAACAATTATTCTATGATTTAATCACTTTCTCTCTCTATATGTAGTATAAAAATTATTCTACGATTCAATATATATATATATATATATATATATATATATATATATATATATATATAATATATATATATATATATATATATATATATATTATAAATTTATTAATATTTTTATATATATATATATATACAATTTTTTTGTATTTAAAAAATTTTTTTTATTAATTTTATATATATATATATATATATATATATATATATAAAAATTTTAATTTTTTTTTCTCTTATATTCATTCTTAAAGGCTATCTGAAAAAAAATATATTATATAACTGAAATATGAAATAATTTGGAAGACATTTTACTAAAAAGTGTTAATTTCCTCTGTGTATGGAGACTTTTGGGACACTCGGTATAAACAAGAAATGAAAGTTACTAATGTCTGGAACTGATATTTCAGACCCAATATATTTTGTTTAATTTTGCTCTGTTAATGAAAATATTTCCCAAAGATGCCAGGGCTGGATAGAGCATTGTGTGTTGCAGTTCCAGTAAGCAGACTGACTGACAGCCTGTAGTAAGAGTAGCAACAGATTTAAACTAACAAAGAATTGGAATTTTCTGTAACGAATACAGACAAGTGGAGTTATATAAACAGTGAAATGTGCCAGAGCGGTTATGCTAAATATCAGCCTTCCTGGAACACCGCTTGTCCAATCAAATTAGTGGACTGGAACTAACCATTGTATAATTATGTTATACAAAACTAGTAGCTAAGATCAAATATAGTAATTAAAAAATATACATATTTGGTGCATTGAAACATTGTTCTCCACTGTCACTTTTAGTGTTCTGTATGTCCATTGAAATTAAAAGTGATATGTGTGTGTGTGTGTGTATATATATATATATGTATATATATATATATATATATATATATATATATATATATATATATATATATATAATATACATAAAAACATACATGTTTTTAATATAACCCAGTAACAGTGCACTACAATAATAAAACACTGTTTAAACCAAAACTGTTTCTCAGGTAAAAGCCACTTTCATCATAAAGGGATTTCAATGTATTCGGTCCCGAATAACACCTGATTCAGAAATCATACCTTGATCTATGACTTCATGCACTGTTGGCATTGTTTTGGTGCCAAAAAATTATATACTTCCAGCCTTGCTTTCACTTAGATTGTTATTAGCAGGTTATAAACGTTTATAAATGTGTATGTTTGTGTGTGTGTGTGTGGTGCAGGAAGAATTATGTTACTGAACCATGAAATGTATTTATGTATTTATTAATGACTGAATTGAAATATGTCTTAAAATATTTCTCAATGATAAGAATTTCAATTTAGTAATAAATGGGTGTTGCACATGATATTTTTCTGTAATTCATTTATGGAGCAATGTCAGTATGCAGAATTTTATAGCTTTATTTTACCAAAAGAAAATGTATTGTTACCTAATTTAAACATAGAAAATAAGATTACAGATATCAAATGCTCAAATGGTAAATAAGAAAAAAGCTGGCCCACATGTCCCCACAGAATGATGGAAATAATAAAATCCTATTTTGGATGCCAAAGTAGAGGAGTATCTCAACCATGATATGAACCAAAAACCAGAGGACACAACTGGCCCAAAACTGAAATGGTGAAAAGCATTAGATATATGGTTGCATGTGGGCCAATAATCTCAGAACAACAATACAATATTGTATAACCTAGAACATCAAAACCGAAATAAACCATACATGTTATGAAGCCTTTTGGACAGTTTTAATAATGCACTTTTGTGAAGTGACTACAAAACTCTCAGTCTCTCAGATCATATGCACAAAAGAAAACATACTAAAGGTAAAAGTCCTAAAACCAATATCAAGATGCAATGCACTCTTGTAGAGTTCTAAGAGTATAGACCAGTACATGTGTCGCTGTGTGGTACATGATTAAAACCTGTCACAATAAAATAACTTCACATTTAATTTTAAAAATAAAAATACCTGGCATAACAAAAACTAAAATTAAACCTACAAAAACAGGCTTGAAAAATAACTAGTACCCAGAAACACAACCAGAATAACTGACAGTAGAAAATACCTAAAATAACACCATTACACTATTTAGACCTGGATACTAGACTTCAGTCTAAAAGTCCAAAATGTTTCCCTCTCCCAGAGTTTTATAAATACTCCTCTGTTAAAGAGTTATTATGAGCAACATCTACTGTATTACTATTACATGCATATTGCTGTGTCACTGTGTTGTTTCTATTCCACTTTACACTTCTAGCATTAATATCCCATGGTCATCTATCCCGCATGCTCATTATCGAGTTTCAGACATAGTCAAATCTTTGGTTGGATGGTCTGCCGTCCATACTTTGAGCCTTGTAGGAGCTGTTATGAGTCTTGGGGTAGCCTTCCGACCTGTAGATGGCACTCTGGGTTGCAGGTTTGTACGCCGTTCCTTCATAGCTAAAGACAGGATTATTACACAATTGTTTTAACCATGAATATAATTAATCATTTCCTCACTACTGTGTAATGATTAAGCTGTGCTGAAGTAAACAGTAATGTGAGGAGATTACAATTACTGGAGTAAAAACTCACTGCTTCTCAGGCATCAGTCCACGGCAGGCCAAACACAGCATGACTCCACCAACAAACAGAACAGCTCCACCGACCCAACCAACGAACAGGGCCGAGCCGAACGTGTATCTGACAGACACATCAGCAATAATGACATTAGAATGATATTAATACTAGGGTTTGAATGGGATAGTAATTGCACAGTATTACCAAATGTGTGTCATTCTCCTACCTCGGAGTAAGAGGTGACCCAACAAGGCCAGAGCCAACCATACCCAATCCAGCTGAGGTATAGGTAGTGAGCGCAAAGTTGGTCACGATCAAATTCGCAAAGATGGAAACCCCAGCAATGCCACATATCCCTGGAGAGAAGAAAATGTAGCACGCATTAACAATTTATGAATCCATAATAGCTGGAAGAATGAAATATTGATGATGGGAAATAAACATTTCTCACCAGCGATAACAAACATGACCCCTGAAGTCAGAGTCATGGTCGCTTTCACACGGTCCTCCATGTTGCCCATTCTGAGGCACTTAAGGGCAAAAATGGCAATGAGGACTCCGATAGCTCCGAGAACAATGCCCACAATCATGAGCGCTCTCACACCTTGGAACAGACCTGAGGATCAATCGGCACAAAGACAGAAAACAGAGTTAATGTTACAATATCATATGTAATTATAGTATATCTCGCCATACATCATATAGCAGAAGCCACTGAAAACGCTTCTGCTTCCTGAAACATGAATTCTATATGTGCTAGGAGCTAAACGGCCTTGATGTAAGGAAGAAGCTGTTAAAAGCTAATACAATTAATATAATTTCCCACAAGGACATATTTTACTTTTCTGACATTTTGTCCATTTTGTAGCGTTCAGTATGAGTGGCAAAAATTAAAGCAATTTTTAAAGTAGAAAGCCTTCAATATTTACTTAAGTACATGAAGTAAAGCAAAAGTATCTTATCAATGGTCACACCCAGAAAGAAAACAAGTCCGTTCTCTTCAACAGAAAATTGCGCCTTTAATTTGCTTTTGTCTTTCTATACATTTTTCAAATCATAATATTCTTTTATATTTATTCACTTGTGTTTTTTTTTTTTTTTAACTCACCAGGCAACCCTAAAATAGTAAAATATGGTCGACATTGTGTGGTACCATACTCTGTCCCGACACAGGAGAACCACAGCCCATAGTATGCATAAATACTGGTTACTAAAGTAAAAGCACGGTCTTCAACAGTCCACATGTCCATGGCTGTTGCGGAGCTGATCAGAAATGTCCCTAATATTGACAACATGAACCCCACTAGCTGTAACATTAATGTCGCCATTCGTCCGTAGCACTGATGCTCGTCTATGCCCACCGCTGTGCTCTTGACTGAAACAGGAATAGCAGCTTCTTATCAGTGTGTATCTAATGGTCATATCATGTTTGCTTAAAATTTTCATGTGTGCCTTTCCCAGATTCAGGTATGGGGCGACGATTTTGGGTAGCTATTTCCGCATCTGAGCCATTAAGGGTGTGTCTTTGTTTCGTAACACTTAATGGTTCATTTTTCATCACTTAATAGTGTCAGTTGACCACATGTGACATCAGTTTTCTATATTTGTAAGCGCAGAATTCATTTGCGCAATGGCTTTTGTTTTAATGCTTCTGAAATTAGGGTAAATGCACTTATTTAGAAATATGTTGCAGTTATTTTTAGAATGGACTTTTCGTGTAATTATATATAAAATCTGATTATTTTGGTAGAATTTTAATTATGATTTTGATATTTTGGTTCGTATTTATTATAATATCATTGGGTATTAACATTACTTTATTTCACACATTTTTTTTATGCTCAGTGATGTGGCATAAATTTTCTTTAGTATATATATATATATATATATATATATATATATATATATATATATATATATATATATATATATACACACACACATATAAAGCAAAAGTATCTTATCAATGGTCACACCCAGAAAGAAAACAAGCCTTTAATTTATTATATATATATATATATGCGCATCGCATCATATCGTACAATATACATTTTCAGAATATAATTTTCTAAATTCAGACTGCCTCTAAAGTGCAACACATTTTGAAATGTTTTGTATTTGAGGAGTCATGAAACATTACCTGGAAGTCCCAAGATGGTGAAATAGGGTCTGCACTCTGTGAATCCCGAGCTCTGTCTTACACAAGACCTCCACAGGCCGGCGTAGCTGTAGACGGATGTGACAGGGTTGTCATACAGATCTTCCGTACTCCACATGTCCATTCCTGTAGCAGCAATGAGGCCCCCGAGCCCCAAAATGCCCAGCACAAAGCCCATCACCTGGCATAACGTCACCGCCATGGTGTCTGCTCACACAAAAAGTTAAAACTAAAACTAAAAACTAGCACAGCAGCTGCTACACTCAGCCTCAGTCTATGTCAAATGTCCTTGCTCTGATGGAGTTGACCTTAGTTATGACTACACCTCTCTGTAAGGTTGTGTGTTTTTCCACCTCCATCAGGGACAGGGTGGGACTTATGGGGTAACGGTTAGAGAAAGGCTACACACGGAACTAAATGAAATCGTATCGAAACTCAGATAAGCAAAAGTGCGAAGTAACTTAAATGGGGTGGAAGTTTCTACGTTTATGAAACTTATTGTCCGCATTTCTGTTCCTTCATGAAAACAAATAAATCAACACTGCATGATGAAAGGATTTTTAGAATAAAAACGAATGAAAGCAGACCAACAAGAAATAACCTAGTTGTATTCTGAGAGTATTTTACAAAATTGCCATAACTGTTTTAAAATGCTATGTAGAAACATCTAAAGTATCATTTAAAGTATACATTTTGTTCAGAAGCATTTTTCAGACCCGTTTATAACTTGTAAAGTTTGATTCTTTATACGTTTTTATATCACAACCCTATAAATATATATATATATATATATATTTTCCATATATATTCTTCTCTTTTCTTTAATATTTACACATGCTAAAGAACAAATACTTTTTTTCTCTAATCAGAGCACATTGTAAGCATCGTTTTGCAGCCCTAAAACCATCTACTCAGAAACCAGAGCTTAAAATGCTGAGACATGCTCGGTTAATTAATATTAATGATATGTATTATACTAGTAAACAATAATGATGTTCTTTCATTTTGTTACATAACACAATGACAAAAAGCACATTTGATAGTAAGGTTGGGCATAGAGTCATATTGCCTTCATAGATGGCAAAAAGCAATGCTTCCTCACAGGCAACAAATGTAAACACACGTAATTACTGTGAACTGAAACCAAACACTGGCCGATACTACATTACTCACTCACAAGAACACAGCACAAGTGATTGATTGTATGGTATTTCCCAGTAACATTCTTAAAAACAATAAAAACAAAACAATAGTTATGTCTCAAGGAACAAAAGGTTCACCTTTGTGATTAATCTTCTCATTAAAGTTTGGAGAACCATGAATTAGATTTTCTTAGGTTATAATCTACAATAAAGGCCTACAGCACATGGCCGTTTAGCTTCACAGCAACAAGCATTGCTGGTAAGCATGTTTAACAGATTGAGGGCCTTAAAAAAACAAACCAATAATATTTCCTACCCTTTTCACTGATGTTTCTATAGACCCACATTTGGTGGGTCATCACCAGGAAAGTTCAGTTTTTTCGGGTACCCATAAGTTGTGCGATAGCAACACTACCTGCTGTGTCACTCTGCATTCATTTATTTAGCTTTAGTAACTGCTTTATCCTGCTCAGGATTGAGGATCCAGAGTTAATTGGAGTAACACTAGCCCAAAGTGGGAAAATTCACACACCAGTCCATCACAAGGCACCATGTATACACTTAGTAACACCAAGGTGCAACTTAGCATAGCCAATCTGCCCATCTGTGTGTTTTTAAAACTGGGAGAAAACCAGACAGCCCAGAGGAAATGTACCTGAACACAGGAAGAACACGCAAAACTCCACACAGACCGTCACCCGAGCTCAGGTTTGAACCCAGGACCCTGGGGCTGTGAAGAGTTACTGCTACCCTCCACACTTTCAGACATGGTGAGTGAAAACATCAGAAAGAGATAAACCATTAGTGATGATGGATAAATGACAGAATGACTGTCCGAAGCCATAACCATTAGCCATAAACCTTTTTATTTATTTATTTATTTATTTATTATTTGATAGGGAGAGGGTGTTTATTTATCAAACGCTACACAGTGAATTACCTACCTAGAATTATTGGCACCCTTTAAAAAGAAAAGGACCCTAAATGGTTGAATAAAATAAACATTACATAGAATAATCAAAATTTTCCTCACAAAGAATAGGAGAAAATAGTTTATGTTGACAATCATGGCATTTATTTCTGAAAATATATATATATTTTTAGAATTCCTAGAATTAAATAAAAAGTAGAAGCAAACTAATTATTATCCATCACACACACACACACACACACATATATATATATATACACACACACACACACACACACACACACACACACATATATATATATACACACACACACACACACACACACACACACACACACACACACACACAACATACACACACACACACACACACACACACACACAGAGCTACTAATGCAACATCATAGATGAACTGTTTAGACACAATATATGGCCAAAGTTTTTTGGACAAGTGACCATTACACCCATATGAAGGCCTTACCCAAACTGTTGCTACAAAGTTGGAAGAATATAATTGTCTAGGATGTCTTTGTATGCTGTAGCATCACTTCACTGGAACTAAGAGGCCCAAATCACACCAGGCCTCCTCACCTAGCATCAATGTCTGACCTCACTCACGCTCTTGTGGCTGAATGAGCTCAAGTCCCCATAGCCATGCTCCAAACTCTAGTGGAAATCCTTCTCAGAAGAGTGGAGGTTATTATAACAGCAAAAAGGGACTATATCTGGAATGTTCAACATATCTCGTGTGTCCACATACTTTTGACTAAATAGTGTGTGTTCTGGTAGTAGAGTAACTTGGATAATATCTAACCCTCTGAAAGGATTTAAAAGATTTTATCCTTTAGATAATCAGCTTTTTTTTATGTGTTGTGAAGTCATCTTTTTAATTCTTTGAAACAGTTGCTGGTATTGTCACTGTGTTTAAATATTTAATTTAAACAAACAAACACAAATAGTGGATTTGGCCATTGGCCCGTTGATGAAAATAAAAAAAATTAAAAAGCTGTATTTTCGCTTTTCCATTTTTCCATTTCCATTTAGGAACAAAACTACAAATAAACAGGAAGATTATTGGTCCTATATCGTACACTATATGGCCATTTTGGATCCGTTTGTCCAAGTCCAGACTAGCTCTGAATGATAGAATTTATCCTTTTCATTGGTAACTGAAACTAAATGAGTATCCCTTTTCTTTAGCTGAGTAATTACACATGCTGAATACAGAAACCTCAAAGCAGAAGGATCAGGTCCTGTGCATACAGTGAACACTGTACCTGTTCTTATCACTCTGTCAACAGAACAGGCTACCTTGGCTCTCTTATCGGTCTCAATTCATCTCAGAATGAGATTAAATATTGAATCATACATTTCCCCATTTCTCACACGACAACACATATCCTGCCTACTGCCACCATTTTAGCAGCTGCCGTTTGTTTGTCCTGCTACACCTCAGAACAGCTTCTTACACCCCTACAAAGGAAAATAAAAAAAAGTTTCTGGCCTAAAGATTCAGTGTGTTCTTTCTTACTCTCATACTCTGGGCACCTGCAATCACTGTTGGGCGTCCATTAGCGAGGCAGCAGAGAGCGGATCAAGATGAAAGGATATCTGGGAAAATGGTAACAAATGGGGGGCATTTAGAGCCCTTCACCTGCAGACACGCGTCCTACTTCCTTAATGACTCTCCTTCACAATACTCACAGTCATTTGTATTTCTCTTCCTTTTCCACTAGAGGGCACAGTCATTACAGAGCAGCAGGGGCACATGACAACAGGGAGTACATTTTCATTTCCCTATAAGTAGTTCTAAGTCGTGTATGATTGTATTTTGGGCCTTGGAAGCTTCTCATTCAATATATGGCTATAAAACCAACATATAGTATTATTGCCCATATTTTTCTTTGCAACAAACAAATCCATCTTGAAAATGATATTTTTTCCCTCCCCAGACTTTATGATTGTTCTTTATTTCCAGTCCACCCTGATGCTCCATAATGCCACTGCCTTCTGCTTTTACCTTCATCACGTCTGTGCTTCAGTAAAAGTCACTATGCACTTTTGCACCACCAGAAGTCAATGCAACATCCAGAACAACTCCTAGAAAATGCAGCACACATCTGCTGATGATAACTTTAAGTGGGAGGCTCTCTATGTTGCTCATTTATTTTTCTGTCCAAAAGGTGAAAATGTTCTATTTCTGACTGGGCCTGTAAATAATGTTCATGCTCTTGCCACAGCTTGTCAGAAACATAAATTGTCTTTCAACTCCTTCAACCCACAAATTATTCAACACCTGTGAGACTAAAACAATTAACAAATTCATGTTTTTTATTTTTATTTTAAATACCTAGAATATTTTTAAACAAGCTCTGTATCAGTTGAGTGACACATTTAAACTGATAATGGAAAATGTTTGAAGTAATATTTCTGAGCAGAATAATATCTGGTTAATACCACCACTTCTTAATTACTCAATCCCTATTAAATATAGCTGTTTTTAAATCGCTTGCTTGTCTGGAAGGCTAAAGCACAATTAAGCTATTGAAAACTCTGTAATAAAACTGCATTTGTTTCAGCTGTGTTACATAAAGTGTATAAATCCCACCGATGCATGTGTTGGCAAAGAAAAAAAGAGCTCTCACAAAGGCTAAGAGAAGAAATAATTTCATTACACCAAAAACGTAATGGTTACCTTATCTTAAAGCAAGTTTAAATATCATAGAACACCTGGGTGTGGAAGGAAGAGCAAACGTTCACCAAGGGGAATAAAACATAAACAGAACAGCTGAGAAAAAACCCTGAATATAATGACCTGAAGAAAGCGGGAACAAAAGTATTGAGCACTATATTGCCCGGATACCTCACCACTCTCCACTTTTGACCATATAAGGAGTTTAATAAGCAAAAAGGAATTTGGATAGGCTTGTGGAGTTCTAGGAGACAGTTTGTATGAAGCGATGAATGTAAACTGGAAATCATTCTGGATACATTATATGTCTGGTACAACAAGAACAACAACAACAAAAAAAAATGTAAGACTTTAAGGCTTACACTACAAGAAAAGAACATCTTAACTAGTGGAAATACCTTGAATATAGTCAAATGTATTTAGTATTTCTTTTATAAGATCACAGTAAAGAAAATATAAGATTATTAAACCTATTTAAAGCCACTACTCTTGTTCTGTTGGCAGATAATTGTACACTTTTAAGAATTTATTTTTTAGAAAGAAGCAAAATTATCTGCCAGTATAATAAGATAATAAACCTACAAGCTTGAAATGAGTAATAATGTGTAGAAATAGGTTTCATGGTCTTATATTTGGTTTATTGTAAACTTACAAGATAATTTTGACCATATTCAAGATATTTTCTCTGGCTAAGATTGCTGTTTTTGCAGTATATAACAAAAAGAACACTATTTCCACGGCCAAACATGAAGGTGGCTCAGTCCTTTTGCGGGAGTGTTTTTCTACTGTAATAACTTTCATTCTGGGCTCTTTGACTGGCATTGTAGTTTTTTAAAATTCCAGGCTATTTTGGAGAAGAAGGTGATGTCTTCACTGTCAACTTGAAGCTTGGACACCACTGTAATTTCCAGCAAGACAATGATCCTAAGTCAAATCAAGTAAGACTTTCCTTTCTGAAATGTACTTGAGTGGAAAGCATAGTTCAAGGATTTACATTTCAACACATTGAAAATCTTTGTTGGAATTTAAAGAATACTGTGGTGGTATTGAAGCCAAGGAACATTAAAGCAGAGATGTTTTTGCACATGAAGAATGGGCAAAGATTCCAATAAATATGTGTCAGAAGCTTGTGAACATCCAGCAGAAATATGTAGGGCAGGTTATAAAGTGTAAAGTATGCTCTACTTTATACTAACATTGGAGTTTTTTAGAATGACATTTAGCTAGAACTTGTTACGCATCCTTGGCGGAGACAAATGTGAACTGGCAATCTGGAGTCCAAGGGGAAGATGACAGACGGACCACGATACCAAATCAAGGTCAGATAATCAGGCAATCGAGTTATACGGGGCATAGGCAGAAATTTAATCAAATGACAAGTGAATATCGAAACCAGATAAACAGATACGAAACTAAAGCTTGGTGCACAAACAGAGACGAGGCTGCTGAGCGTTTACTTCGCAAGAAGCTAATGTTAAAGAGGCCCTTTTATAACTTCAAATGTAGCACAGGTGTTCATAATCAGAACTCTGGCGAACTCAAGCGCAGGCATGAGTGGGAAGTGTAGTCCTCGTCCTCCATGTCCATGGACATCACTACACGCTGGGAACTGCTGCCATGAGTTTGCCGTGGCGTAACAGAGCCAAGCCTTGACCACAATGGTGCCGGAAGACTCCCCACCGGAACCACTGGAGAAAGAAGGCCGCCCAGCCTACCGCATCCGTGACATTCTGAACTCCAGATGTAGGAGGATAAGATTTGAGTATCTGGTAGACTGGGAGGGGTAGGGACCAGAGGAGAAGTGCTGGATCCCATCCAAAAACATTCGGGACACAAATATGCATAGAGGCTTCCATGCGGCTCATCCAGATAAACTTGGTCCCCTGGAGGAGAGGGAGCCGAATCCCTCCAAGGCCTCCCTCACCTCCGGGGACCCAGCACTGCTCCTCTGGTCCCTACCCCTCCCAGTCTACCAGATACTCAAATCTTCTCTTCCTACGTCTGGAGTTCAGAATGTCGCGCATGCGGTAGGCTGGGCGGCCTTCTTTCTCCAGTGGTTCCAGTCAAAGGGGCCTGGTATCACAGGTTTGAGGAGTGATACATTGAAAGATGGGGCAATGCGACTGTGTTTTGGTAGGTCCAGGCGGTACGTGACCTCATTAATCTGTTTCAGGACTCAGAAGAGCCCGATATATTTCGGTTAAAGCTTCTTGCCCGAGAGGGGTGACCTTTCATCTCTAGTGGAGAGCCACACCCTGTCCCAGGGCCGATAATTTGGGTGATCCCTCCGACACCGCTCAGCCTTTCGTTTGGCAGTGTGGGACGCCTGTGCCAGCTGTTGGTGAGTGCGTTCCCAGACCTGTTCACTCCTGTGGAACCACTCATCTACTGCTGGTAAGTCCATGTGGGAGGCGTCCCAGGGGAACAATGGTGACTGATAGCCCAAGACACACTTAAATGGGCTGAGCTGGGTGGTGGAATGCCATAACGAGTTCTGAGCGTATTCCACCCATGGTAGTAATTGGCTCCAGTCCCCTGGGTAGGTGGAACAGAAGTTTCAAAGGACCTTTTGGTTGGCCCATTCTGCCTGTCTGTTGGCCTGGGGGTGGTACCCAGAAGTGAGGTTAGGCCCCATTTTCTCCATGAAACTGGCCCAAAGGCGAGATGTGAACTGTGGACCCCTATCAGTCACAATCTCCTCGGGGTTGCCGAAGTACCGAAACACATGTTGGAAAAGGAGTTCCGCCGTGGTAAATGCGGATGGAATGGCTGGTAGAGGAATTAGGCGCAGGGATTTCGAAAACCGATCGACGACCACCAATATCACAATATTTCCCTGTGACTTTGGCAAGTCCATTATGAAATCTAGGTCCAGGTGGGACCACGGGCGTTCAGGTATGGGTAGAGGCACCAACCTCCCGGCAGGTAGAGCACATGGTCCCTTCGACTGAGCGCAAGTGGAACATGAGGATACGACGCGCTGAACCTCCCTAGACATGTTGGGCCACCAGTACTTTTCGGCCAGCAGTCGGTACGTGCGGCGGGCCCCCGGTTGACCCGTCGCCAATGTCATGTGGGCCAAGGTGATGAGTTCTAGACCATACTATTTTGGTACGAACTGCTTACTGGGAGGACAGGCTGGCGGGATACATGACCTTGGAATACGAGCTAAGGTTTGCTCTAGGGTCCACTCCAAGGCGCCCACTATCCTGGGCTGCCCGACCCTCAGGGGAGTGGGTTCGAGACAGTGCATTGGCTTTTGTGTTATTTGATCCGGGCCTATAGGACAGGGTGAATTGGAACCTGGAAAAGAATAGGGACCAGCGAGCCTGGTGAGATGTGAGATGTTTGGTGGTTCTCAGATACTCCAAGTTCTTGTGATCCATGTAGATAACAAACAGGTACAGTGGTGTGAAAAAGTGTTTGCCCCCTTCCTCATTTCCTGTTCCTTTGCATGTTTGTCACACTTAAGTGTTTCGGAAAGTCAAACCAATTTAAACAATAGTCAAGGACAACACAAGTAAACACAAAATGCAATTTGTAAATGAAGGTGTTTATTATTAAAGGTGAAAAAAAATCCAAACCATCATGGCCCTGTGTGAAAAAGTGATTGCCCCCTAAACCTAATAACTGGTTGGGCCACCCTTAGCAGCAACAACTGCAACCAAGCGTTTGCGATAACGTGCAATGAGGCTTTTACCGCGTCCTGGAGGAATTTTGGCCCACTCATCTTTGCAGAATTGTCCTAATTCAGTTACATTAGAGGGTTTTCGAGCATGAACAGCCTTTTTAAGGTCATACCACAACATCTCAATAGGATTCAGGTCAGGACTTTGGCTAGGCCACTCCAAAGTCTTCATTTTGTTTTTCTTCAGCCATTCGGTGGTGGACTTGCTGGTGTGTTTAGGATCATTGTCCTGCTGCAGAACCCAAGTTCGTTTCAGCTTGAGTACACGAACAGATGGTCGGACATTCTCCTTCAGGATCTCTTGGTAGACAGCAGAATTCATAGTTCCTTTTATCATGGCAAGTCTTCCAGGTCCTGGAGCAGCAAAACAGCCCCAGACCATCACACTACCACCACCATATTTTACTGTTGGTATAATGTTCTTTTTATGAAATGCAGTGTTCCTTCTACGCCAGATATACTTGGACACACACCTTCCAAAGAGTTCCACTTTTGTGTCATCGGTCCACAGAATGTTGTCCCAAAAGTCTTGGGGATCATCAAGATGTGTTGTGGAGAAATTGAGACGAGCTTTGATGTTCTTTTTGCTCAGCAGTGGTTTTCTCCTTGGAACTCTGCCATGCAGGCCATTTTTGCCCAGTCTTTTCCTGATGGTGGAGGCATGAACGCTGACCTTAACTGAGGCAAGTGAGGCCTGCAGTTCTTTGGACGTTGTTGTGGGGTCTTTTGTGACCTCTTGGATGAGTCGTCGCTGCGCTCTTGGGGTAATTTTGGGCGGCCGGCCACTCCTGGGAAGGTTCACCACTGTTCCATGTCTTCGCCATTTGTGGATAATGGCTCTCACTGTGGTTTGCTGGATTCCCAAAGCTTTGGAAATGGCTTTATAACCCTTTCCAGACTGATAGATCTCAATTACTTTCTTTCTCAATTGTTCCTGAATTTCTTTGGGTCTCGGCATGATGTGTAGCTTTTAAGGATCTTCTGGTGGACCATACTGTGTCAAGCAGCTCCTATTTAAGTGATGCCTTGATTGTGAACAGGTGTGGCAATAATCAGGCCTGGGTGTGGCTAGAGAAATTGAACTCAGGTGTGGACAACCACAGTTATAGTATGTTTTAACAAGGGGGGCAATCACTTTTTCACACAGGGCCATGATGGTTTGGATTTTTTTTCACCTTTAATAATAAACACCTTCATTTACAAATTGCATTTTGTGTTTACTTGTGTTGTCCTTGACTATTGTTTAAATTGGTTTGATGTTCCGAAACACTTAAGTGTGACAAACATGCAAAGGAACAGGAAATGAGGAAGGGGGCAAACACTTTTTCACACCACTGTATGTGGCTCCCTCCAGCCAGTGTCTCCACTCCTCTAAGGCCAGCTTAACAGCCATGAGTTCTCAGTTCCCCACGTCATAGTTGCGTTCTGCTGGTGACAACTTCCGGGAAAAGAACTCCACGGGATGCAACTTGGGTCTATCTCCAAATCTTTGAGACTTTTTTAGACAGGCTAGAGGTCCAAAGGAGTTGCTGGGATTTACCCTTCAGGAGGGATGTCAGGGGTTGCACCACCTTACTAAAATCTCGAAAGAATTGCGAAGCTAAGGAAACGTTGTAACTCCCTAAAGGTTCAAGGAGTGGGCCATTCCACAAACGCTTGAATCTTGCACTGGTCCATGGCGACTCCCCTTGGGCTAACATCCCTAACCCTAGGAATGAGATTGTGTGTTGGTGGAACTCACATTTCTAGGCCATTACATAAAGCTGGTATCGAAACAGGAGAAGCAATATTTGCTGGACATGCTTCACGTGCTCCTCTAGGGATGTTGAATATACCAAAATATCGTCGATGTAGGCGATGACGTACCTCCCAGCATGTTCCTCAGGGCATCACTGATTAGGTTCTGGAACACTGAGGGGGCGTTAGCAAGCCCATACGACATGACCCCTGCAGGAGAGCTTCCTGGATGATTTCTTCAATGGCCCGCTGCTCAGCTTGGGAGAGCGGGTACACACGGCCCCGAGGTGGGCTGGCCCCTGGTAGGAGATGTCCATGAACGGCACTACACGCTGGGAACTGCAGCTGTTAGTTCGCCGTGGCATAACAGAACTATAAGTAGTATACACGACTTTCTTCTCAAAGTTACTCAAATGTGCATTTATTAACTTTCTTTGACTGTTTTTTACTAAAACCTTTGTTGATGTAGTATTTTAATCACATTTTATTCACATCACCAGAATGCCTTTTTCTGAGGGGGTTGAATAACAGTAACAATAACCCAGCACAATAATAAGTAGCAGTAACCCAAGCTCAGAATTGAATTGGGGACCCTAGGCCTGTGAGATGCCACTGTGCCATCTTGCCACCCAATATGTATTATTATTTATTAATTATTATTGTAATATCTCAAAATATGTGGCAAAATCATTATGTTTAAATGCAAACAATTGTCATCCTTGTTATTATTGTCACAGCTCAGCCGGATCAGAACTCCAAATCCCAAGATGCAGCGCGTGCTACTCAGGCACGCATGCGCTCTCCATCCCCGGAGTTCTGATCCAAGACACCTGTCACTAATCACAGACTCACACTCAAGCACAGCTACTTAGGTTTGCCAGTCACAGAGTTGCATTGCGAAGTATACGCTCAGTGAACCTCTTTCTCTGCGATACCAAGCCTTCCGATATTCTTTGATTACCTCGTTACCTCGACCTTTGTTTCCGCCTTCGACCACGCTCTTCGTCTTGCCCTCCTTACTCTGTTCGTCCGATCGCCCGACCCTGCCTGTTACTCGTTTACGATTCTGCATTATCCTCGTCTCTCGCGTCCGCCGCTTGCTCTTGCCTCCGTGCCCCTTCCCACCGTAATCCGTGACAGAATATCGCCCGCCTTATTATGGAGGCAGCGAGTGGCACCGGTTGGCCTCAAGCCATCGAAGGACACGGCCGGATGATCAGCCAGCACGACCAACGCCTGGACGCCCTCACCGAGCAAGTGACTCAGCTACACCAAGCCCCGCCGGCGGCTTCGCCACGTTTACCTCCCACACCGGCACCAGAGAAGTACGATGGAGATCCCGCGCGCTGCCGAGGCTTTCTCTTGCAATGCTCACTGTTTTTTTCCACTTACCCGGAGATGCCGGAGCGCCGTAAGATCATCCATTTCATGGAGCTTCTGACCGGGAGAGCTTTGCTCTGGGCAACAGCCGAGTGGGAGCAGGCAGCCACCGTCATTCACACATACGAGGAGCTAGCCACACGATTCCGAGTCGTCTTTGATCACTCCCCTGACTGCCGAGAGACCGGGGAGGAGCTCCTCACCTTGAAACAAGGAGCGAGGAGCGTCGCGGACTACGCCCTCGAATTTCGCACTATCGCGGCACGAAGTGGCTGGAACCAACCGGCACTCAAGACAGTGTTTCGCCAGGGATTAAATGCCGACATAGTGACGGAGCTGGCATGTCGCGACGACCAGCTCACCCTGGATTCCCTGATTGACATTGCAATTCGCCTGGACCGGCTGCTCCGAAGCCGCCGCTCCGTGCGCCCTCTGGTGGCGATTCCAGAACCTGCACCTCCCGCAGAGCCCATGCAGCTGGGTCGTGCCAAGGTCAGCACACAGGAGAGGGAGCGAAGACGCCGCGAACTTCGCTGCTTCTACTGCGGAGGGGAGGGACACTTCGTTCAGCAATGCTCCCTCAAGCGTCCGGTTGTCCAGAGGGAACCAAACCGCCCCCAAGATCCGCATCCAGGGGTGAGTGTTGAATCAGGAATGTGCCCTTCTGTTCAATCCGCATTCGTCATGAAGATCCGACTCGAATATTCAGGTATATCTTGTGTCCTAGCGCTGATTGACTCGGGAGCGCACAGAAACTTCATTGATCAGACCACCGTTCTAGAGCACAACATCCCCATCCGTCCTCTCCTCATCCCGCGTCGTATCCAAGCTATTGACGGCACTCCCGTGGGAAACGGACTCATCTCCCACTGCACTGAACCCATCGTTCTCCATACCAGCGCTCTTCATCAGGAACAGATAATCTTTCACGTCACAGTATCCGCACGTCACCCAGTGGTCCTCGGTCTGCCCTGGTTGGACCTTCACAACCCTCAGATCTCTTGGTCTCACAGAGAAATTGTGCGCTGGTCACCCCATTGCCTGCACCATTGTTTACGAACCCCGGCCGTCACGGTGGCAACCACTTCCATAGAAAGCCCAGAGGAGAAGAAGCTCCTCCAAATTCCCCCCGAATACCATGACCTTCGTGAAGCCTTCAGCAAGGTGAAGGCTAGTGGACTCCCTCCTCACAGGCCCTATGACTGCGCGATCGACCTATTACCAGGTGCTACACCCCCACGTGGGAGAGTTTATCCGCTGTCCCTAACTGAACAGAAGGCCATGGAAGAGTACATCCAAGAGGCTTTGCACCAGGGTACAAAATCGTCCATCCACATCCCCAGCTTCAGCAGGGTTTTTCTTCGTGGAGAAGAAAGGAGGAGGTCTAAGGCCCTGCATCGATTATCGAGGCCTCAACCAGTGCTGCGTAAAGTATCGCTACCCGTTACCTCTGGTCCCTGTTGCCCTGGAACAGTTACGCTCGGCCACCATTTTTACCAAGTTGGATCTGCGCAGTGCCTATAACCTCATCCGGATTCGTGAGGGGGACGAGTGGAAAACCGGGTTTAGTACCACGTCTGGCCATTATGAGTACCTTGTCATGCCGTATGGGCTATCGCAACGCCCTCGGTTTTCCAGTGTCTCATCAATGACGTGCTGCGTGACATGCTAGGAAGAAATGTCATAGCTTACATCGACGACATTTTGATCTACTCCAAGTCAAGGGAGGAACATATTCACCATGTCCGCCAGGTGTTGAGGAGGTTACTCCAGAATCAACTGTACATCAAAGCGGAGAAGTGTGAGTTTCACAGAGACACTATTTCCTTCCTGGGATACATCATTAGCCCTAAAGGGGTCACCATGGACCAGGAAAAGGTTCGAGCCGTCACGAATTGGCCTCCACCCAGGACTGTGAAAGAATTACAGAGGTTCCTCGGATTTGCCAACTTTTACCGGCGATTCATCCGCAATTTCAGCCGGATTGCGCATCCCTTGACCTCCCTGTTAAAGGGAGAACCCAAGCACCTGTCATGGGGCCCCGCAGCCCAGAATGCCCTGGAGAAGCTCAAGAACGCATTCACTACAGCGCCTGTTCTCAAGCATCCCGACCCATCCAGACCATTCGTCGTGGAGGTGGACGCTTCTGAAACTGGGGTAGGAGCGGTACTCTCACAAAGGTTCGGAGATAAGCCTAAGCTCCACCCAGTAGCATTCTTCTCTAGACGACTCTCGGCGTCTGAAAGAAATTATGACGTGGGTAACAGAGAACTCCTGGCAGTAAAGTTAGCTCTCGAAGAATGGTGTAAAAAACAAAAAGGCAAACACCGCGGCAGGCCCGTTGGGCCCTGTTCTTCACCAGGTTTCAGTTCACGTTGTCTTACCGACCTGGGTCAAAGAACACCAAGGCCGATGCCCTCTCCCGTCTGGATCACCCGGAAGTTAACAAGGACCAGGAGGAATACATTGTTCACCCCTCGTATATCGTCAGTACCCTCGAATGGGAACTGGACAAAGAACTAGAAAACCTCCCTTCGTCTCGTATCCCCACAGCATGTCCCGCGAGCCCGCCGGTTTGTACCCGAGGAACACCGCCAGGCTACCGTCGTCTGGGCACACACCACCGTCGGCACAGGTCACCCGGGAGCACAGCGAACGTACCTCCTACTAAGGGAGAAATACTGGTGGCCCAACATGCAGAAGGACATCCACAGAATAGTGGCATCATGCTCGTCCTGCGCACAGAATAAGGTCCCCAGAACGCTTCCCATGGGCAAGCTCAAGCCCCTACACATTCCAGAACGCCCATGGTCTCACATTGCAGTGGATTTCGTGACAGACTTACCCGAATCCCAGGGAAACACCACCATCCTGGTTATAGTGGACCGTTTCTCAAAATCGGTACGCTTCATCCCTCTACCCGCCTTACCCACTGCCTTTGGGACTGCCGAGCTGCTGTTCACCCATGTCTTCAGGTATTTCGGCATCCCGAGGAGGAGATCATCTGTGACCGGGGCCCCCAATCACATCCCAAGTCTGGACCAGTTTCATGTATAAGTTGGGGGTCACGGTAAACCTCACCTCAGGATATCACCCACAGTCCAATGGCCAAGTGGAACGAGTCAACCAGGAATTGGGCCGTTTCCTCCGCACCTTTGCGCGCAGCCAATCCGGCCGATTGGGACAAGTTCTTGCCATGGGCCGAGTACGCCCAGAACTCGTTACGTCATTCAGCGACTAATCTCACCCCGTTTCAGTGCGTACTGGGGTATCAACCCCCTCTGTTCCCGTGGAATGCAGATATCACTAACTCACCCGCAGTCGACCAGTGGTTTGAGCGGAGTGAACAGGTATGGGCAGACACCCATCGACGTCTGACACGGGTCACCGACTCATACAAGCGCAAAGCCGACCGTCGCCGCAGCAACCAGCCAAGTTACCAACCCGGTGATCGGGTATGGTTGTCTACAAGGGACCTGAGGCAACCCCACAGCTGCAAGAAGCTCGCACAGAGGTATACGGGCCCCTTCAAGATCCTGAAGCGCATCAATGAGGTCACGTACCGGCTGCAACTACCCCGGCACAGCCGCGTCGCCCCTTCCTTCCACGTCTCACGCCTGAAACCAGTCGTTCCCGGACCCTTAGCATCTGATGTGCCCTCTGAGACGCCTCCGCCTCCCCTGGATATCGAAGGGCAACCAGCTTACCGCCTCAAGGACATCCTCAGCTCCAGGTACAGGAGGGGTAAGCTGGAATACTTGGTCGAGTGGGAGGGCTACGGTCCTGAGGAACGCTGCTGGATTCCGAAGCAGGACATCCTCGACCCGCAACTCGTTAGTGACTTTCATGCCTCGCATCCTGACCTCCCGGCCCCCCGCCCCCGGGGGAGACCTAAGAAGAACATGGCTCCCGGAGTGAGCCCTTTGAGGGGGGGTTCTGTCACAGCTCAGCCGGATCAGAACTCCAAATCCCAAGATGCAGCGCGTGCTACTCAGGCACGCATGCGCTCTCCATCCCCGGAGTTCTGATCCAAGACACCTGTCACTAATCACAGACTCACACTCAAGCACAGCTACTTAGGTTTGCCAGTCACAGAGTTGCATTGCGAAGTATACGCTCAGTGAACCTCTTTCTCTGCGATACCAAGCCTTCCGATATTCTTTGATTACCTCGTTACCTCGACCTTTGTTTCCGCCTTCGACCACGCTCTTCGTCTTGCCCTCCTTACTCTGTTCGTCCGATCGCCTGACCCCTGCCTGTTACTCGTTTACGATTCTGCATTATCCTCGTCTCTACGCTGCGTCCGCCGCTTGCTCTTGCCTCCGTGCCCCTTCCCCACGTAGCCGTGACAATTATAATAAATATAAATATGACAAATAGATCAATAGAAAGTTCTTGCTGAAACTTTTATTATGATTCTATAGCCTTGAGTCTCTAAAACTGTTAATCAACTGTTTCACTCAAATCATAGAATGTGTAACTAGTGTAAAATGTTAAGATGTATAACTGAGGCAGCATATGGGTCCAGCTCCTTTAATAATAGCATAAATGTTGTAGAGCACTGGGTTGGTGAATAGCTGAATAAATGGTCAAACAATACAATAATTTAATATTTTTATTAATATATTTACAACATTTAGCAGACACCCTTATCCAGAGTGACTTACATATATCTAATTTATACAACTGAGCAGTTGAGGGTTAAGGGCCTTGTTCAAAGGCCCAGCAGTGGCACTAGCCACATGACACTAGTCAAGATGTATGATTTATCCTAAATCATACATCAGTTTCATGGCTCACTCTATTAAAACCTTCTCACTTATGTGTACTGTATGTAAAATACATGACTGCATACCTCAACGCCATGTAACGTTTAGACAACTGCTCCTGCTCGTTGTCTTGCCCTTCCAGAAGACCTGAAGTGACATGTTTCCCACCCACTGGAAATAAAATCATGATTAGTTGATTGTAGTGTCAGAAGATTTTAATTTCCTTGTTTCAAAATAATACATCTTTGTTTTCTAGCCAGTGCAACAATTATTATGAAGCAAAGAAGAGTAACATCTTAATCATCTGCAGCCAATAACAATATCCGACAATGACAGGAAAAACTCTCAATTAGTCTATCAAGTAGCGTACTCAAGTATCCATTGCTTGTTCTGGAAGTTGCTACCTTCTAAATTGAGGACATGAGGCCCACTAATCAACATTTGTGGTGCAACTGTTTACATTTGGAATATTTTGTAGACTTAAACATAGTGGCAAAATAAGGTCCCTGGACAAAAAAAATTGTCTCCCCCACCAATAGCAGTACCTTATTATACAATGTCAATAGCTTATACACCAGAATTAATGTAACATATCATGGCATTGGATAGTTGTTTATTGGCCAGACTCTGAGGTTGTCTTTTTGTGTTTCATGCCTAAACAGAACATAATGCCTACACTCCCACTCTCCTGCAGGACAACTGTAGAGTGCATAGAACCCAATCTGTGTCACTTGACAAGAATGATGAAACACTCAGACATTTGACTGACATACAAAATCAACAGACGTCATTTGCACGGAACTGTTATGAAACTGTTTGCAACAATAGGTCAAACACCGAAATAGGCACCCACTGTTTTCTGAGTAACACCCAGTCAGTAAAAAAGTGGGATTGAATTGGCAGGGACTCTGGTAGCATTGTTACCTGACAGGACTAGCACAGTTATTAAAGTGAATAATGCCACAGGTTTTCTACAGAAATGAGGGTCAGTTATTTTGCAGCTGGTGGATGAAACTAATTGCATCCACTGTCTGTGGAGCTTTTGTTCACACTAGTCCACAGTCAGTTCGGTGTAACCGGTTACAGGAAACACTTTTCTCAAGCACCACTAAAGAATATGGAAAATTACTGCACTATATAACCTCATGTTAATATACCAAACAGCCTTATTAGACACATGAAGACTATTCATTAGGAACAGTCATTCATTCATCTTCAATAAGCACATTTTCCTGGTAGAGGTCATGATGGATGTGGGGCCTATTGCAGGAACACTGGGTGCAAGGCATATATATTCATACCTAGGAGCAATTAATTGAAGCTCAACGAAACCAGAGAACCCAGAGGAAACCCACATGGACAGTAAGTGAACATATACTCCATACAGATAGTAACCTGAGATCAGGATTGAACCAGGGGCTCCTGAAGGTATGCAGAAGCAACACTGTGCCACACTTAGGGAAATGTGTGAAGAATAATCAGAGATTTGATTACTCTGAGGTCAGAATGAAGTCACTGATGTATACATGTTGTCTTAAAAGTTCTAAACTAAACACTAAACTTGTATCTAATGTTCTCTGTATCACTCAAGTTTTTCAAACAACTGTGAAAAATGCATGGGAGAGGACAGCATTTTGTGACTCAGAGCATAAAGTTGCTAGATGATGCCAAAATGCTCTCTCTTTTGAAAGATGGGCCACAAACTTTGCAGATTCCTGAGCAATTAACCAATCAGCGTCCAGCAGTATGGAGTGACAGAGTGAGCCCATCATGGGACATTGCAGCTCCCATCCATTATGCATTCAGCCAGGCCAGATCTAAATTAGAGAGCCAATTAACTCCACTAATGGCCCCTCTCCAATTTAATCTGGGAGACAATAGGGGATTGAAGACGAACGCTTTATTAAAGGCTGCAGCTTGCACAATATCCTCTTTCTGCTGCCATTCGGAGGGCCTCCACTCAGCGCCTTGTTTTTTTTTTGTCGCTTCAATTAGCATGCCACTTCCTATGATTAAGTGCCCATAATTATTTTTCAATTAAGGCTTTGATCTGCTGTATACTGTATACAGCTTCCTGGTAGAGCGTGAAGAATGAAACAGTGGATCTGTTGCCTTTCTGTCTGAAATTGATGTGAAGAGCTGGCGAGATTATGTATTGCAATAGGGAACCCGTACAAGACTGGATGAAAGTGAGGCTTATTTTAAACGCCCTGGTTTCCTGTTTGTGCACTTCTGGCTACGACCCTGACTCAGGCAGGATCTAGTGTTTCAGGATTAGGGGAGATAAAGGAACAGCAGGGTTGGCAGCACAACTGTGGTGGTGGAGTAATAACTTCTGGCCTTGGAGGAAGAACAATAGCCCCATCACAAAAGCATTATCTCGGCCACAAGCTTTTAATTACCTAATAGGATGGATTTTTGAATAATAGCAATTATTACTCATTAATGTGTGAACCTATGGTGACATTTTGCTTTATAATTACAGTCACAGTCCAATTATTCACAGACTTTTAAAATGCCACATACACTAGGGTGTCATACAGTAGGGTGACATTCCACCCTGGGAATAATGCAGAATTATAATTATAATTATAACAGTCATAAAGAAGGTGCAAGAGGCTGTTTAGGGATCAGTTAACAAAAACATATAAAATCCAAATCCAAAATTTCATTAGTTTCTTTGGGAACTTCTCGCTGACCCACAAATTCCCAGACTTGCTTTGTGGAGCCTGTGGTGATCCAGACAGTAGGGTCTAGTAAATGTAGAAATGACCGGTTTACTGTGAGCAATTGACTTAACAAAGCATCAAGGAAAATAACAACACTTTAATATTATATACCCATTTCCTTTTTTAACAAATAGTTTTAACCACCAAGATCATTTTTAGAAAAAATTATATAAACCCCTTTGATGGTCTGGCTCCAATCCAGGGTGTCTTCACACCTTGTACCTAGTGTTCCTGGGATAGGCTCCAGGCTCCAGGCTCCATATATATATGTGTGTGTGTGTGTGTGTGTGTGTGTGTGTGTCTTTTCCTGGTAGGCTGCATCTGTTTACTATAGCTGCAGGGATTATAAGCGTTCACAGAAAGATTATATATTTGTGGTTGTGTGTAAGAGACAGCTACCTCAGTGCCAGAAACCTGAACTAGTAGGACCAAGTACACCCTCCAGCCACTGTGCTATTAGATCACACACACAAGAGCCTGATCACAGGAAGAGGCCATCAAGTTCCACTGCATTATCTATCAGTTTCAGTCCTTAGGAATGCAAGAATTGTACAATTTTGTATTTTCCCCTAATTACCTAAGGAGTTCATTCAATTATATCAGAGCAGATATCGTCATAAAGCACACATTAGTTGGAGTTTAGGGAAAATGGTAACGAGAGATACTGTGAATGAATCAATCAGAATATGTGATCTGATTTTTAAAAAATCTAATTTATAATAATAAATAAGACAATATTACAAAACAATACAATATTCTGTAGTATGATATCTTAATTGAACAATCCAAGTCAATATTGACAAAGTATGAAATTCCTAATATTTAACAACAAGTGGATCCTACTTTATTGGAAATGTGTTAATTAATCTTCAGTAAGGGCTTTATCCTAGTCAGGGTGGTGGTGGATATAGAACATGTCCCAGGAACAGGACTACACCCTGGCAGGAATGGTATGATAGAACATCCATGCATCCATTTTCCGTACCTATTTCCATCTGTAAACAGGGTTGCGGGGAGCCTGGAGCCTATTCCAGGTTACTCTGGGCACACAAGATGGAGGACACCCTGGATGGGGTGCCAACCCATCACAGGGGACAATCGCACACACACTCACACACCCATTCACACTCTACAGACAATTTGAAAATGCCAATCAACCTACAAGGCCTGTCTTTGGACTGGGGGGAGGAAACCACAGTACACGAAGGAAACCCCCCAAAACACGGGGACATCATGCAAACTCCATGCACACAGGGCAGAGGCGGGTATCGAATCTCCAACCCTGGAGGTGCCAGGCAATGTGCTAACCACTAAGCCACTGTGCCCCCATGCCAGAACTTCACAAGATATAGTACACATTCAGTAATAGTAGCCATTTAGACTCACAAATCCATGCCACATCATGTTTTTGGAAGGTGGGAGGAAATCTACTGTAAGTATCTGGAGGAACCTCTCACGGACACAGTGAAAGCATGCAAAACCCCATACAGACACTAATCTAAGCTAAGGATCGAATTCCCCAGACCCCAAGCTGAGTGCAGATACACTGATTTGAATCTGAATATTGATATTGAACGAAATTGGTCTAAAATGCTGGACCAGTATTATACCGTGTTTGATGTATTTTTCAATCCACCAGTGTATTTTTCACACCCAGGCTTTATAGTAACTTCTTTACCATGTGGCACTGATTCTAGAAATTTTGCTATTATATCACAAATGCTACCTTGACTTAAATATGACTAAGAATGACTTCAAATATGACTAATTTCTTCAGTCAAATCCACTATATTGCTAGTTAAGACACTCTTCTCTACCTTATTATGGCTAAGCTGAAGATCAGAGCACCTTTGCAGAGTAGACATCCAGATAATTCCATAGTTAAGTGGTTTTCCATGTAGCAGTTTACATGTAATCAAATCTAAGTGCTCGACTGTAGCACACAGTCTGAGCCAGAGTGTGTCAACATTCTTGTTCCTATACCCTTCATCAGATCATAATGATTCCTGACTGACATGTAGTAGGCTACAGCTCACACTGGGGTTAAAGAGCTGTTCATTTTTGTAATGACACACTCCTAAAATAACACATGCTGTTGACTTGCCCCAGCAGAAGGTTCAGAATTAAACCTAACGCCAAAGGCATGGCAAGAAAGCACAGATTAAACCTTTTCCATCAGGGGTTTTGAGAACCACTCTCTTAATGTAAATTAAAGGTTGTTAACGTAATACTGCTATTAAAGACATGTCGTGTCAGGCAGAGGAGTTGATTACATAGCTGCGTGTAACATAACACAGAGCAAAGCGGTATTTATCTTTCTGAAGTGAACGTGGGTTTAAAAGGAGTTTTTCTTATTGCCTTGTGAAAGGATGATGATTAAGATCAGCAGGAAGATGGAATCTGATATTAATGGCTGTTAGTCATATAATTTGGAATATAGGACATACTGTAGGTGCTGAAAATTTTGAACATAGTTGTAATCCATTGTAATATGAATAAAACTTTACAATAACAGTACATGAATAATCCTGTGCTAATATCTGAATTAATGCTTACTTAAATAGGAACTATAATGATGAGTTAAGGCTAATGAAGAGCTCACATTAACTACAACGTTAATTCTTGTGAGTCTTGTGAATTCATGCATAAATAACGACCACCTTAAGTACATGTTAGTACATGTCTGTTAGTTAATGTGGTAATTAACAAGTTAATCAAATTCCACTCTTGTGGGTAAAGGTGCAGTACCCCATTTCGGAGCCACCCGGAGCATGTACTGGTACTACAGTGGGATTTGAAGAGAACTGGATGGAGAATGACACAAAACAGGTAGAGATTAAATTATTGGTGTTAATTATTAGTGCATCTTTCTCCTTTCGATAAGGAGGATCTGTGTCAATTAGTAAATTAATCCAGCGCCATCCAGTGATGTTTGTGTATGCAGCTACATATATCAAATTATATAAACAGTTTAAAATTATACATGTTTAATTCATGTTCTTTCTTATAGAGCATGTTTGATTTAGTTTCCCCCTACATGTTAAATAATACATTAACTAACAGACATGCACTAACATGTGCTTAAGATGATTGTTATTCAGGCCTGTATTCATAAGACTCACGTTGTAGTTAAGGTTAGCTCTTCATTAGTTTGTGATTAGTACTTACCTTAACTCATCATTAGTTCATATTTAAGTAAGCACTAATTCAGGTATTAGTGCATGATTAATATTATTTTTAAGTGTTGCCGTAATATGTCTGTTTTTTTGTATTTTTTATAGTCAACTATACCTTTCCTTATTGCTAGGGTGGTTACCCTTATCTGTTGTCCCTGTAATATGAATTTTTCACCTGGAAATAGTTTTCCTTTAAAAAAGATATTAGCTACTCAATTGGTACCATAATTACTTTTTTAGAGTAAAGCTTTAATGGCAAACTATCTGGACCTTTCTAGGTAAAAGATACATACTAAAGGTACAAAAGATGTTTGAGGGTAACACTTCAGTGACAAGGATAGGTACAATTTAGTACACTTTTATCTGAGAATGCATAAGGATGGACTTACAGAGAGATACCTACAGTATATTCTCCCAGCTTGAGAGAGGTTAAGATCAATATTTTAGCAAAGGTTTCAGCTATAAAGGGGCGGCTGTGGCGCAGTTGGTAGAGTGGGTTGTTCACTAATCGTAGGGTTGGCCCAGGTGACTCCACATGCCAAAGTGTCCTTGGGCAAGACACTGAACCCCAAGTTGTTCCCGCTAGTGCCTTGCATGGCAGCTCTGCTACCATTGGTGTGTGAATGGGTGAATGAGAATGGGTGAATTTGGATAAAAGCGCTATATAAGTGCACATTTACATTTACCTTTTAATGAAAAATACAGTGCTGAACTAATGGGACAAAAAACAAATAAACTAGCTTTTTTCATTCTGCTATTAGCTTGTTATGCTCCCAGTGTCATGTAGCTCTCTGGAACCCTAGACGTGTTTTTGAATCCTGTGTTTTCAACTACACCCTGTCCAGGGTGAACCGTGCCTTGTGCCCAATGATTCCTGGGATAGGCTCCAGGTTCCCCGCGACCCTGAAAAGCATTAGCGATATAGAAGATGGATGGATGGATGTTTTCAACTACTTAATATAAACTTCCCAACCACCATGGTGATTAGTTAACAGAGGAAAGGTTGCCCAAATGCTGCTGAATGTAGCCATTGCTACTTTTCCTGATCTAATACACTTACTCCATAGGCTGAGGCATGTTTCCTCCCAAAGGCCTCTACCAATTCATAATTCAACATACAAACTCTCAGGAGTTGTAGAGCCAGGTGGATACAAGTGCAGGAAAACCTTTATTTACAGTGAGATAAAAGAAACACAAAGATTATGAAACTTGAACGAGATACACTGAGGCTAGACAACAACATAAACATAATACAAACAAAGCTGACAATATGTAATACAATAGGTGACTTAAATACCATTGCTAATTAGACAACATGATTCAGGTGCTTGTTGTCATGTGACATAGTACATGCATGTGATGTGCGATGGCTTGTGGGTGCTGTGGTCCAGCGCTGTATCGGCACTACCGTGACACAAACTATTTGTTCAGATGAGAGAGTTTGGGCTTTTGCAATTAAGTTGAAGTATTGATTACAACTCAGGATTTTTTGACAAACAGCCTACTTTATTATGCAGACAAATTGAATTGAGAGACTTGTATTGAATGATACTATGTACCATACCATTACAACCCTTCAAAATACACATCTATGCAGTGCATAAATATTTCCTGATTTATATTTATATTTATGCTGAATATATGGGGTTCCCCTTAATATCCAGGAATGACTTATTACATGAATTATGTCATATATTTTTATAGGGAGGATAGATTAAAATCATAGATAAATGCATCATTTGGCTGAAAAATAACGAGAGCACACATGCTGTATGCGTCCTCCTTTCTCTCTCTGTGAGGTGACAGAAGTAGATTCCTGAGTGATGGACACAGGGACGCACTGCAAAGCAACATTTAATTGCCACTTGGTAATTAAAGCTCAGGCAGGATTGAAAGTGCAGTACCTTAATGAGGCGTGACATTGGATATATCCTGTCTACCTACTGGTGTCTGATTCACCCCAACACACACTTCTCTCTCTCTCTCTCTCTCTCTCTCTCTCTGTAACATCCAGCCTCCACTACTCAGTGTCCTTGCCAGAGCCTGAAGAAACATATGATGAAAAAGAAAGGAGAGAGCAGAGTACATATGAAGATAATAATAAAAGGAAGGAATGATAGGTGGAAGAAGGAAAGAAAGAAAGAAAGAAAGAAAGAAAAGCACCTCATGTGCCTGATAAGTAGTGAATCAGGGAGAGGGGCCGAGAGAGAGAGAGAGAGAGAGAGAGAGAGAGAGAAAGAGAGAGAGAGAGCTTAGCATTGTAATAAAACACAGAAGAAAGGAGAACTGGCTGAAGCAGGAGGTGGTGATCTTGAGGAAAAATGTAAGGAGGGGAGGAGTGTCAGGTTTGGATTGCGTCTCAAACATTTTGTATGACCTCCTCTCTTGGCCATCCATCAGTGAGGCTGCCTCATTATTCTAAGTAGCTGGCTCTTTTCTTCTGTTGCAGGACGCCATCAGTAGCAATCTGCATGCCAATTATCGGCCAGACCCCCTGATACCCCGCATGAAAATGATCTGTCAAAGAGAAAAAAAGCAGGGGAAAAAAGGAAAATGAAAAAAAAAAGGCTTTTGCACCACAGCCCCAATATCTCCCCACCCCTCCTTTTGTACTCTCTCTCTCACTCTCTCTCGAGCCCAGTATGGTTAGTGACAGGGCTTCCTGGAAAATTAATCTATGGAGAGCGAATGAGAAAAAAAATTATAAATGTAGCTATTCTCCATCTCCGGCCAGCTTCATTCTCAAGGCTCCGTGGGGCATGGGGAAGTGGAGAGGGTGATCATTTCCACAGAGAGTGGAAAGATAAAAAAGGGATATTCCTCTCTCTCTGAGTGTTATACTAGAGGGGCAAGGGCAGCTGGGCCGGTGACGGCCATCTTTAACAGCCAAGTGCCCTTGCAGGCATCCTCCTTTCTTTGCTTTTCATTCTACTTTCAAATTACAGATGGGAATCCGACATCATGTCAAGGTTCCGATTATGCTTGAATGAAACTCCTTCCTCATCTGTGTGCTGGGAGAAAGCACATTTATATAATGAATGGGAGCAAATAATAATCTTTGCAGGACCGTATCAATGTGGTCATTGATTAAATGCAGATGTTATTATGTTTGTTCAACAGAACACTTTATAAGCTCAGATTGATCAGCTGTTTTTGGTCATGCAGTGCATCAGGACATATAGCCTAGCTGACAAAAAATAATGGGTTTTTGCAACTGGATGCAAGCACAATATACAGTATGCCTAAGCAGGTTATTAATGCATTAATCACACTTAATGTGATTCATAGAGTTGAGATGTTGCTCCAAACTTGTTTTTTTTAATCCTAACGACTTACTGTGTGTGAAGTTACTCCCTCAATTTCACATTCATCCCAGCAAATGGTTCAGGTGAGCATAATGTTTCTGGACATCACAATTCTAGGAACTTTTGGTTCAAAGAACATACAAAAAAATGTTTACTGTGTTCTAAAAATTTTTTATAGAATGCCTAAAAAGTCTTATTACAATGTTACAGCACTAACATGATCTGTTTGAGGGTTATAAAATGTTTTATATAATGTTTACAGGCATTACATCAACATTCCTGGACTAACACTATCTGTCTGGGTGTACTAAAAAGTCTTTCATTGATCTTCAGTAACATTTTATCCAGAGCCTATCCTGGCAACACTGGATGGCTGGAACACACTCTGCATAGGATGCCGGTCCATTGCAGGGAACCATGCGCGCACACACACACACACACACACACACACACACACATGCTAACACCTAGAGCAATTTAGAATGGGCAATTCACCTACTGGCATTTTGGGTAGGTGAGAGGAAACTGGAGAACCCAGAGGAAACCCATGCAGACAAAACTCCACGTAGACAGTAACCTAGGCTCAGGATCAAATCAGGGACCCTGGAGCTGTCAGGCAGCAATGCCAAGCACACTAGCACCATGTTCTAATTTATTTATTTATTAAGTTATTTATTTTACATATTATTTGCAGCTATAGCAGCTATAATGCTCAAATACTAACCCTATCTGTCTGGGTGTTCTAAAATATTTCATAGAATGTTTGTAAGGACATAACATTTCCTATATTAGCTTTTTGTTAACGTGGGACACTGTGTGAGCAAGGCTATAGTAATATTGTGAAGCAAGCCATTTATAGTTTTGTTTTTAGAGAACATTGTAGGAATGTTAACTTCTTGAATAAATCACACACTATTGAAATGGAAAACTTCCCATTCACTTTATCTCATGTTGCTGCCGATGTGAAACCAGAGTTCAAGCTAATGTAAACCTTTTCACCAGATGGAAGCATTTATTCTTTTTATCTTTTCTTGTCATATTATTTACTGTACCTGCAAGTCAAGGAGAGTATTGTTATTCTTTATTCTTCATATTATTGTCAGTTTTTTAGTGTTTTAGTGAGGAGAAATAATTATTTAGACACTTTTTTGTTGTTATTGACATTCATCCATACAGTATATCCACTTAATTTACACACATAACATTTTTTGGGATAAATGACTGGAGATGATTGTGGTGCAGTTCATTGCCTAATGTTCTCTATGTAACCTTCTTTATCATTCTGAGGGCATGTTATTAAATCTCATGCATATTATCGAACCTATTGTAGTGACAGGGAGTTTGAAGGTCTTTGCTGTGGGTTCTGTAGCTTTTCCCATTCAGGTGCTGTTTAATAAAGTAGTCCCAGAGAACTTTTGGAAGCTCCTTCAACTTCATCATGATTGTTGTGGGAAATCTTAAAAGCCACTGTCTTTTTTAATGACTCCTGGTTCAATTTGCCTGAGAACAATTTTTGCAGCATCTATGTATACACTGTGTGTGTGTATATATATATATATATATATATATATATATATATATATATATATATATATATATATACACAGTGGTGTGAAAAAGTGTTTGCCCCCTTCCTCATTTCCTGTTCCTTTGCATGTTTGTCACACTTAAGTGTTTCGGAACATCAAACCAATTTAAACAATAGTCAAGGACAACACAAGTAAACACAAAATGCAATTTGTAAATGAAGGTGTTTATTATTAAAGGTGAAAAAAAATCCAAACCATCATGGCCCTGTGTGAAAAAGTGATTGCCCCCCTTGTTAAAACATACTATAACTGTGGATGTCCACACCTGAGTTCAATTTCTCTAGCCACACCCAGGCCTGATTATTGCCACACCTGTTCACAATCAAGGCATCACTTAAATAGGAGCTGCTTGACACAGTAAGGTCCACCAGAAGATCCTTAAAAGCTACACATCATGCCGAGACCCAAAGAAATTCAGGAACAATTGAGAAAGAAAGTAATTGAGATCTATCAGTCTGGAAAGGGTTGTAAAGCCATTTCCAAAGCTTTGGGAATCCAGCGAACCACAGTGAGAGCCATTATCCACAAATGGCGAAGACATGGAACAGTGGTGAACCTTCCCAGGAGTGGCCGGCCGCCCAAAATTACCCCAAGAGTGCAGCGACGACTCATCCAAGAGGTCACAAAAGACCCCACAACAATGTCCAAAGAACTGCAGGCCTCACTTGCCTCAGTTAAGGTCAGCGTTCATTCCTCCACCATCAGGAAAAGACTGGGCAAAAATGGCCTGCATGGCAGAGTTCCAAGGAGAAAACCACTGCTGAGCAAAAAGAACATCAAAGCTCGTCTCAATTTCTCCACAACACATCTTGATGATTCCCAAGACTTTTGGGACAACATTCTGTGGACCGATGAGACAAAAGTGGTCTTGGAAGGTGTGTGTCCAAGTATATCTGGCGTAGAAGGAACACTGCATTTCATAAAAAGAACATTATACCAACAGTAAAATATGGTGGTGGTAGTGTGATGGTCTGGGGCTGTTTTGCTGCTTCAGGACCTGGAAGACTTGCCATGATAAAAGGAATTATGAATTCTGCTGTCTACCAAGAGATCCTGAAGGAGAATGTCCAACCATCTGTTCGTGTACTCAAGCTGAAAAGAACTTGGGTTCTGCAGCAGGACAATGATCCTAAACACACCAGCAAGTCCACCACCGAATGGCTGAAGAAAAACAAAATGAAGACTTTGGAGTGGCCTAGCCAAAGTCCTGACCTGAATCCTATTGAGATGTTGTGGTATGACCTTAAAAAGGCCGTTCATGCTCAAAAATGTAACTGTAATTAGGACAATTCTGCAAAGATGAGTGGGCCAAAATTCCTCCAGGACGCTGTAAAAGCCTCATTGCACGTTATCGCAAATGCTTGGTTGCAGTTGTTGCTGCTAAGGGTGGCCCAACCAGTTATTAGGTTTAGGGGGCAATCACTTTTTCACACAGGGCCATGATGGTTTGGATTTTTTTCACCTTTAATAATAAACACCTTCATTTACAAATTGAATTTTGTGTTTACTTGTGTTGTCCTTGACTATTTTTAAATTGGTTTGATGTTCCGAAACACTTAAGTGTGACAAACATGCAAAGGAACAGGAAATGAGGAAGGGGCAAACACTTTTTCAATATATCACTGTATATATATATATATATATATATATATATATATATATATATATATATATATATATATATATATATAATATTTTTTTTTAAATACAGTGTCACTTTTAGTTTTAAAACACACGCTGTATGGCTAAAAGTTTGTGGACACCTGACCATCACAGTCATATGTGATTCTTCCCCAAAATATTGCCACAAAGTTGGAATCATACAATTGTATAGGATATCTTTATATACTGTAGCATTAGATTTTCCCTTCGCTGGAATTAAGTGGCCCAAACATGTTCCAGCATGATAATGGCCCTGTGCACAAAGTGAGCTCCATGAAGACATGGTTTGCCAAGTTTGGTGTGAACTTGAGTGGCCTGTACACGGCCCTGACCTCAACCCCACTGAACACCTTATAAATTAATTCATTTGAAATGCTGACTGCACCCCCAGGCCTCCTCACCCAACATCAGTGACTGACCTCACCAATGCTCTTGTGGCTGAATGAGCACAAATCCCCACAGCCACACTACAAACTCTAGTGGAAAACTTTCCCGGAAGAGTGGAGGTTATCATAACAGCAACAAGGGAATATATCTGCAATGGGATGTTCAACAAACAGATATGAGTGTGATGGTCAGGTGTCCACATACTTTTGGCTGCATTGTGTATTTTTGTTTATCCAAAGTCAATTTAAATTTGAAGTATGCAAATATTAAATAACATTTCATTTGTGAAGGCAAATACTTATGAAAGATGCTAGAAAGGGGAAAAAAATAAAGCAAAGCCTTTTGGTTGCTCAGAAAAGTTGAGATACATCAAAAGAATCCCTGCAGACCATCACACCAGCATGGTGAAAAAGCAGATCAAGGCTTTGTGCACAAGTGGGTTACATGAGCATTGAACAGAACCAGAATGATGGAGGGTGGGAGAGTTCTGAAAGTGTACTAGGCTGTCAAAATCCTGTTTGTCTGCTGATTTTCAGCTTGGGTTGCTTCGCATGAGAACAGAGGCTGTGGAACTGTGGCAGTGAATTGCATTTGCGGCGTCTCCCTTTGTGCTCCATGTGTGTGCCTTGATTAAAGAAAGAAGAGGCTCTAAGCTCGTTAGGGCCATTTTGTCCAATTGTTTCACGCCTCCATTTGTATCCTCCTGCGTAGAAGGCTTGCTATAGATGCCTGAGAATGAAAGTCTTGTTTTCCTATCGGGGCTGCATTACTGAATTTACAGCAGGATACGCACAAATAAATATGATAAGAAGATTCTATACAAAAGTTTAGCTTGTTACAATGTTAGCATGTGTAGCATGTGTAGAATGTTTGTCTATAAAGGCATATATGTACTGCTCAAAAAAATAAAGGGAACACTTAAACAGCAATGTAACTCCAAGTGTTCCCTTTATTATTTTGAGCAGCATATATTGTATATAACAGCAGAGAGCCTCTACCTGTAATGTGTAAAAGCTTTTTTCAATATCATACAAATCATGGATATTTTTACAGTGAACTTGGGGGCTTTTTTGCATGTAGACCCTATTTTTCTTCAAGCATGTGGATGATGTGCATGGCCACAAAGTGTGAGTTTAAGCGGGCTTTCACATTGGCAGTTTAGTCTGAAACAGAGCACGGTTTACAAGAAAATTTGATCATGTGAAAGCTGTCATGCGGACTGTGATCTGCACTGCGGTACTAAACCTAAAACTACCTGTAGGAAATGGTCCGAGCTCGGTTGCACTTGAACTGAGCTGCAATTTCTGTGAATGTGAACGCAACTCGTACTCGGGTGAGCACTTGTTTAGGAAGTAAAATAACCTGCACATGTGTTTTAGCCGATGATGACATCATTAGTTTCCACAACGTATGTGTACCATGAGCGGCAGGGAATGCTGTGGGACACAGAAGAGGTCCACGCTGCTGTGCATATTATCGGCTGCTCATAATAACGCCAAAATAAATTTTATTTAATAAGATTCATGCTGTGTTCTCCATCTGGTTTGTGATGATATAAGATGAATGCAAATGCACTGGTGTGTTGATAGAATCAAGTGAGTATGAAACCAGACTAACGCTGTGGGGAATGCTGGGAACATTCGCACTCGGATTCGGACAGAAGCAAACCACCTAAATTCGAATTCCATTTCTACCCCTTCATGGATTGAGACCTTGATAGACCAAGTGTCCCTTCCCCAGATTAGGGTTACCAGGACTCTGGGGCAAGTTCCGGGGGTGATGTCAGCCGAGTATCTGGTGGCTGGGGTGGACTCACCACCTGTAAGATGAAAGGTGGGGGTCAGATACTATGCCAGTCCAGTATCAGGCAAGTTGTCGATAGTCTTACACAGACTAGGCTCTTGAAATTAATAAAAAAAAAATTTTTGTGATTGTTGTGACCAAAAATGCTTGATTTTGCTGCAGATTTTTTTGCAATTGCAATAAATAGTTTGGCACGGTTTTTCGCAGTGATGTTTGTTGGTAAACGAAACCTTTTAGCTGTGCTCATATTCAATCAAACAGGACTTTGGCTGAAGGCGTGTTGTGATGACATCACATGGCCCAAATCTGCAGAAAATCTTGAAAAAATTTTGAAAAATTGCAAGCTCCGCCGAATATTGATGTTTGTATAATTTTGCTTTTATTTATGCAATCGCAAAATCACGACAAATACTATAGTTATAGTACTATGTATGTACTACGCAAATTGATCATGCTCACATTACATAATTCAATCTTGTAATTAGAAACTTGCTTAAATTAGGTTTAGCATGAGCAATGCAATTGTATTTTGGTCATGTGCTTCAGTACAAGAAAGAGCACTGTTCGATTGGAAAAAGAGTATATGCTGTATAGAGTGTATGTCCTGGCAGAAGTTCTTTATCTACTACTAGCAAGCCGTGTTTATTCAAATGAAACATGACTGCCCCCTACTGGTCTTGCCTTTCCTGTGCCCGCAGCATGTGCGTGATCCTGCGTGATACCGCATTAGATGATTTGTAGTCGATATTTGTTCAAAGACAGCAACAATTCTATGGACTTAATTTGGGTATTGTGGCAGGAAAACACAGGACAACTTCGCACCTTAGTCGTGTTTTTAGGAATGCATGCTAATTACATGAACAGCTGCTTATCAGTTTTGTGCACTTACTTTGACTTACTACTAGACGCACATTTTTGAAGCAGTGAACTGTTGCACTTTCTTTGCCTAAACAGGTTTGTAAGTAAAAAAGAAATAAAAATGTGTATTGTACCTAATACAGTGAGAGCCTTTGTGTCGATCTGGTACAGCGTTTATAGCTGTTTAAGTACACTTAGATGGAGGTACACTCTTTCCCCATCAGTCACTGTAGCCTGAGGTAATAATTAACAAGCATGTCGCCAATTTTTCTGCAGTCTATTAAACTCACCAAGACTTCCAGCGATATAGAGGAGCACTGCATAACGAGATGGGGAGAAAAGCAGACTGAAATGTGGAAAGAGTGTTGTATTTATTTATGTATCTATTTATTTATTTATTTTAAAGCTGAAGAGCCTAGTGTCAGAAGGTGAGCAGTGAACACTGCTGACCCGCTTTTCCCACAAAATACAGAGCTATTATCGCAGATTATGCACAAGTGAGATTTTTGGTGCAAGTATTAATTGGAGTGCAAGCTCATGTCAGGAACCAATTACTTTTATGTTAGCCTACGGTTAATGCAGTGAGTGGGCAGATGGGATGACATTCTAAAGAACTGAGGGATGCACAGAGAAAGAAGAAAATAGGGGGAGGGGATGTCAGCTGTTACCAATGGCACATAAGAAGATGGTCATAAATGCTATTGGCTAATGATAAAGTGTAATGCTATTGGATCACCAGCAAACCCAGATTAATAAAATAGTAAAAAATCTAAAACTCAAAGTTTGAACATTGGCTCCTCTACAAACAAGCTACACTGCCAACTGGTTAAGACTCTAGCATTACTGAATTCTGAAAATGTGTGTCAAATCCCAGAACAGTCAGAAGGACACTGCTAGGTCATTTCAAAGCCCCGTGTCCTTCAGACTAGATTAGATTCTACCTCTTACTTCAGTCTCTTAGAAAAAAAGACTGCCAAATGAATACATTTTGTTAGTATACACTGTGGGCTAATTGATATTTAAATTGTGTATTCCAACTCCAGTACCATCAGATAAAGTTCTACTACGGTAACAGTGTATATTTAGTAATAATTGCTAATTGGTATATTGCTCAGCCCCAAGTCATTCTTCCACACTTTAAGTGTCAGACATGGTGTACTGATATTCCTTTTCAAGAATTGCTACAATGAGCAGACCAAGATTATCTCAACATCTCCTCAGATCTTAATGTCTCATCTCACTGCACACAGATTAAATAGCAAAGCATGTACGATTACATTGCTAATTAACCATGATGAGTGCGTGGGGTAACACCCATTAGTTACTCCTTCTATCTCTAACTGAGTCACCATCAGTCATTTCTCTCAATTATCCCTCACCCTCTTATTACCTGACTTTGTATGTTTTAACAGTCTTGCTCAGACCCCTCTTCAGCTTAACTAGCCATTAGTCTTGAATTATGAGCTTCAATAATGCACTAAAGCGCATGGCCCTATCTCAGCAATTCATCCGGCTTTGGTGAATTACAGAAGTGTGCTGAAGATAAATAGTAAGGAGCTGAAGCTAGCTAATAGCAACAGTGGGAGAGGGTAGACAAGAGGATGCTCTTATTTAGTGCAGTTTCTTAATGAGTATGGATGAACCTGATGAGGACCTCTCATGAGGAATTTGTACAAGACATGAGGGCAAGTGAAGTTGTAAGAAAATGCCAAACATGCCCTTAACCCTAACTTTTGCCTTAATAACTTTTCATATATATATATATATATATATATATATATATATATATATATATATATATATATATATATATATAAATAAATAAATAAATAAATAAATAAATATATATATATATATATATATATATATATATATATATATATATATATATATATATATATATATATATATATATATATATATATATATATATATAAAAAAACAGAAGCCATACATCAACAAAGTCCAGAAGCACCACCGACTTCTCTGAGCTCTGTCTTGTCTGAGATGGACAGTAGAACACAGTGGAACCATGTATTGTGGTCCGACCAAATTTCAGAGTCAAAACTTTAAATAGTTTGTGGACGAAACAGCTGTCGTGTTCTCTGGGTCAAAGAGGGAAAATGCCATCCAAGCTGTCATCACCGTCAGGTCCAAAAGCCAGCGTCTTTCATGGTATGGAGGTTTGTCAGTGCACATGGCATGGGTAACTTGCACATCTGTGAGAGCACCATTAATGCAGAAAGATGTGTGTGTGTGTGTGTGTGTGTGTGTGTGCACTGCTGTAATAAGTGAATTCCCCTCCAGTATTAATATAGTTTGTCTATCTGTCTGTCTGTCTATCTATCTATCTATTATGCAATCAATACCAGCAACAAAAAAAGGTAAAACTAGGTTAATTATTTAATTTTATTTGAGTGTGTAACTATGTAAATGTAAATATAAAACTAAGTAAACGTAATCTATCCATATAGTCTATTCTCCGACTATGTACAAGCATCTGAACTGTCCACTCTGTCTGTGTCCAGCTGATTTTATTCTTACAGCCATGACTGCATCAACAACCTATAAAAGCAACACAATTAAAAAATTAAAAAATTAGTGTAACCAATAGCATTCTAAATTGCATCATCATACAGGAAGATATCTCTGCCCTCATATATTATTAAAGGTCAAAAATAGGTGGTGATATTATCGCAGTACACTCGGTGATATTATCGTAGTACACACGTAGTTCAAGAATTATTTTAACTGAAATGGCTTAAAGCAGTTTATTTATTTTGGGATTTTACTGGTCCAAATTTTGCAAATGCAGTTTTATTATCAGAAATAGATTCACATTCAACACAGGCATATATTATTTGATCACTATTACATTCTCTGTGTTTTGCTTGTCTATTTGCCTGATTTGTTAAAAAGATTTATTGTCAAAATTTGCTTCTGCCTGAATATTACCTACAGTATATAATTCGAATTTGTTACATGTGTTAACATTGTATAATTGCTCTATATTCCTCCACTCATATAAGTATTATAATAAAGCAGTTTGCAGGCAGGGGATCCGAGTGTTTCACTTGTCTCATACTGACCTGCTTTTGAGGTGGCAGTGTGTGCTTATTGAGCACTATGGTGAGAGTAATTACTGCCTCCACTGAGTGTCTCATTTCAGCTGCTATAATCTTTTCCTCCATTAAAGCATTATTAGTTGGATTTGGTGAAAACAGATTAAACAGAGGGCATGAAAGGCAAAAGCCATTTGTTAATTGAGTAGAACCCTCTTCTCTCTTTAAGTGAGCAAGGAGTAAACGGTTTCAGAGTTTGTATTGTAAATGAATGCATTAGGTTTTTTCAGAGAGAAAGGGAGAAAAGACCAGAGAGATAAGTACGAGGGGAATGAAATGAGAAAAATTACACAATATTGCTTCAGCTTGCTACAGTATACTGAAGTCCAGTGATTTGACTGATTTTAATAAAGCATCAAACCTGCCCACTCAGCAAAGTGAACAGCAGGGCATTATTGAAATTATTATTTATCATTTATTTATTTTTAAATGTCTTTACAAAACCTTTTCTTGTAGGAAACTGTTATATTAATTTACATGCATAGTCATAACCTTAGAATTTTCAAGCAGAATGCCTGTATTTTTCATGATTTATTTCCTTTCTTTCCCATTAAAAGCTGCATTAAGGGACTGCCTGTTCAGCTGTGGTCTCAGTGGATACCTGGCTATCGAGAAAGAGAGAGAAAGAGAGAGAGAGAGAGAGAGCAAGAAAGAGAGTGAGGGAGAATGAAGAAAAAAAATCAAATTAAAATCCATCAGCTAATGTGACGTCGGGTAATGAAATAAGAGTCTGACAGTCCTGCGTATTGAAATGCAAAAAAGGTGTCCCACCGTTACCCTAGCAATTCATCATAAAAGCCAAAGAATTTCTGCTTAATATACATGAGCTTCTGTGAATTATTACGAGCCTCCTCAGCCTAACAAACTTCTCAAAGTGCAGGTACAAAAGGGTCAAGCGTGTTATTTTCTGCTTGCGTCACGTGCGCAGGATAATTGAAACGGCTTTCTGGGGAACTGAAAACCGAGTCTCACTTTGAACATGTTGCAGTCTTTTGCCCCTCTAGACTTTCTCTCCCTCACTGTCTTTTTTGTGTGTGGATGTTTGGAAGAAGGGTGGAAGAGATAGATGAGTGAGGTGTGTGTGTGTGTGCGTGCGTGCGTGCACATGTTGACTGGCTGTATTAGAGGAAAGGTGGAAAAGGCTATTTCCAGTCCTCTAATTCATCTCTGCCAACAAAGTCTCAAGGCATTTGCGTCTGTTAGCTGTGTACCCCTCAGAAGTGCGCCTTAGTACTTGTTGTACCCTGTTCACCTTGTTTTCCTGGCCCTGAGGGGAATTGGGCTATTTTGCTCTGCACCCTGTACTTCACTTTCTCTTTTTTCCCCTTTCCTTGAGAATATGGTGCATTGTAACCCTATTAAGGCAGAGGAAAAGTGCCTTGGACCAGCTACGCCAATGGGATAAGTGGAGCAGAGTTACAAGAGTCTCAGTTTAAAGGTGTGACATTAGAGCATGGGTGTACAATATCAGATGAAGGTTCACAGCGACATTATGAGGAGGATGTGAGTTAAGGATGCAGTCCAATTTACTCCTTAGAGTGCAGATATGGCCATCAGTGATACTGACAAAAAACACATCTTATACAGTCTTTTAGAAGAGCCTGATGGCTGTTACTCCTGGGTTTTTAATGTTAATGAGAGAATGATTTTAGTTGGGGAATTTGAGCCTGATTTAATTTTTTTTTTCCCCAAATCCGCATGAATTTGAGAAAAACGTGCCTGAATTTCATTTCACATAAACCTCAACTTTTTAAATTGTAGCAACGTAAAACTATATCATAAAATATATGTTGTGATTAATATTATTTCTATAATCCATTGTAGATACGTGTACATTACAATGTGATCATAGGTCTTTTATATGTGATTATGTGAGTAACGTGATCATATGTGGGAAAAACATGTGCATTTCACCAATGTTATACCCTGAAATTGCATATTTGAACTCAATTGACAGCATGTGAGTAATGTGATCACTGTAATGTGAAGAATAATTAATCATGTGAGAAAATTAAATCTCATGCCCTACATATGAAAAATGAACCAATGAAAACAAGTGGCAATAAAAACGCATGCTAAAATGTGTCAGAAATTTCACATGCATCGTGTGACACTCGTGTGACCTCTCTGTGAGGGTCATTCGAAGAAACGGTAAAAAGGGCAAATATTCACAATGTCCCTTAGGCAGCTATCCTTTAGCCATGCCGACTGCAGGAACCCAATTCATCCAATCCAAGTCATATTTAGGGTTAACTGTCTAACAGAGAAGAAGCGCACAAAGCTAATGCAACTTAATACATCCTAATCTGCACTTAATTCCTTTCTATGCACGCCTCAGTAGGAGGGTTTTTACTTCTATGTGCATGCACTGGCATTGTGTATCATCAAACAGCCTCAAATGAAACGGCCCACTTGAGCGTTAATGAAAGCTGCCGTGATGAAGCCGGGGCCTTAAGGGAAACAGGAGGCTGTTATTTATTTCTTTTTTCCTCATAGCCCACTATGAATTTCACAGTGCAACTGAAAGCTGTCATATCACTCTGTGAGGTCTGACACTCTTTGCTAATGTATAATTTATGTGACATGTTTTAGCTCGGCCCACCATAATGCCGTTAAATTATTTCCGAACGTCTTCGGAGTCCCAGTGGAGATCGGGCTATACAAATCAGTGCCGTCTCCCACCACAACAGGGCCAAAGATTAATGACAAATGCAGCAAGGACAAATGAGAGCGTCCGGTGATATCAAGCAAAGTTTTGCATATGAAATGCCTCGGCACATATCCTAGAGGCTAAAAAACAAAGGGAGGCGTTCTCGTATGGCCTGCACTGACCCCTATTCACAGTAACACAAGAACCGAGTCTCGGCGACAGACGCTTAGCTCTCACGTCGTAATCACAGCCTTTTGTCTTACTTGCTGGTAACCAGGAATGTTTTGTTAACAATGTAGAATAGCAAGAATGTGCTGCTGTTTATTGCATACATGCCTTTTTTTTTTTTAACCGGTCCACACTTTCACATCTTGACCCAGTGCTATGTGTGATGCATCATTTATTATACAGTACATCTTAAAAAGGAAAAAAACACATAGCACATCATATTGAGACCTCTGCATTATTATGCATAACACAACACACTGACTCATGGTTAAATCTTAAGGACCTGTGGCATGTACCATATGTCCAGAGAGCAAGAGTGCAAGAGAGAGAGAGAGAAAGAGAGAGAATGATTGTCATGTGCACTGAGTAGCTTCTAAGATGGATGGCAGTTCTGCTTTGCTGATGAGAGGCCCTTCACAATCATTTCCATCCTGTTGAGGAGTGAGAGCTGATTAAAATATCCACACTGCTCATTCCTATTACCTGAGCAGTCAGTCGAGCCTCGCTCGCTCAATTAAAGAGCCACAGCGTGGATCGGCCAACAGAATTACAAATGCTCGCAGTCACAATTCACTCTCCTGACAATTAGAGAGCAATTTGTTTCATGTTAACGGGTCCTCCAGGGCTTGAACCAAGCTCCAATGAATATTGACAACAGCTGCCCCCCAGCACCAGAGCATAAGTGCATTTCAGTTCTGTATAGCATCCATTTCTCTCTAACACACTAATACTCACACACTTATGATATTTTGTACTTAACGCAAAAAAAGCCCTCTATGTATAAATTTTATATTTCAGACATTTCTCTTGAAGTTAACAAGACAAGAAAAATTAAGCTTGTCATGTCACGGAGAAATGGTCCATTCTGAAGACTTTCTCATGTCTGAAAACTCAACAGCTTTTACTCTGACTGTTACAGAACACTGACACTGGTGGTTTCTTCCAAAAATGCTAAATAAACATCACGACACAGAAATAAACATCAACCGTCTCAGACATTTATTCACACATTTTAAAATCTGTTTATGAGGAGTGCATGTTAAGTCCCTGCGTAAGTTGCTACTATATAAAATTAATATAAACCATGCACCTCACACTTCTGTCTGAGCCCTGCTGTTATAGAAAATGAATCACTGCCTTCTGGCCAGTCAGACTCGAGCATTCAACAGGGCTGTGAACTAACGCTCAATCAAACACAAGCAGTAAAACTAATCTGAACACTCATGATGAATTAACATGCTGAACTATATCCACTTGCTACTGTTTGACTTCCATGTAAACATAGCTCATGTCAATAAAGTTTTTCATCACATATGTACATGGGAAAAGGAGGCATGTTCTGTCAGCATATATAAACACATTACACACATTTCCACTATGGTCTAAACAGTTACCTCTGCAAACTAAATCTAGGGTAATACTTCTCTCTAGCTCTCTGCATTAGCATCCAGAGCATATTCATTAACATTGGTCATCACTCGGGCTTTGAATTTGTCAGTTTCAGTTAGCACATATTCAAAAGACTCTTGTAGCACTTGTAAAACAAAAACCAAAATCAAACAAACAACACCGTTAGTTTTTAGTTTGTTCAGAGTATAAATCTTTGCAGCTTTGTCTTTACATTTTTTCCACTATTTTTAAACTTGTTCTAATAAATGACATAATGTGAGCTTCATTACTGAAAGAAATTCAGTGCTGCTCTGAATTCAGTTATGCAGTGAGCAATGTTGCTAAAGAACAACAACAACAACAACAAGACCAACTCACATAGCACACAGTAGTGGTCTGTGATATAAGCTGATAAGATTATTTTTCCTCAGTGTTTGTTATCCAGTCTGTAAATATGAGGGATTTTATTCACACAATAGATTTTGTGGAGCCTTCTAGCTGTACTCACACACAGCACTTTCGTTCTGAGCTGTAGCGAAGAGCTAAACTTCTATGATGGAAGTCCATTGTATATGAAAAAAGGACTTTGAAATGCATTTGCAGAGCTGAAGAAAGACCAAGCAGAGATTTAAGACACAGCAATAAGGCACAAAATTGAGAATTTAACACACACACACACACGCACACACACACACACACACACACACACACACACAAACACACATATATATATATAGGTTTCCTCTGGGTACTCCGGTTTCCTCCCCCAGTCCAAAGACATGCATGGTAGGCTGATTGGTGTGTCTAAATTGTCCGTAGTGTATGAATGGGTGTGTGAGTGTGTATGTGATTGTGCCCTGCGATGGAATGGCACCCTGTCCAGGGTGTACCCCGCCTTGTGCCTGATGATTCCTGGAATAGGCTCCAGGTTCCCCATGACCCTGAAGAAGGAGTAAGTGGGAGAAGATGGATGGATGATTCTTCCATAGCCACTGGAGGCTTACCTTTATTGTGCTACACGATGACTTGATACTAGGTTTTTCCTCCTCAAATCACTATTCTGTCTTTTTTTCTCAATTTCAGCAAATTTGCTTTTAGGCTCTATAAAACAGTCTTTACTTATTTCCAAACAGTGCTGTATATATGGTGGAAAATCGCTCACATAATGTATCTTTAAAAGCACATTACACCGGGCGGTACACCGTTAAGACTTAATGGGCACAGTTGACATTTACTGTCCTAAAGAAAAGCAGAGAGAGAGAGACAGAGAGAGAGAGAGAGAGAAAGAGAAAACAGGGATGAGAAGAGCGGATTTCGGCATGAAATAAAACTCCCCCACCCACGTATACAAACGCTGCTTCACTGTGGTAGTCGAACAATCACTGTCTTTACAATCCTGTCCATAATGCCTAAGACGTGCATAAAAGAAGAGAGTTTAAGAATATAGGGATAAGCTCTTTCAGCTTTTTGAAGTCTTAAGACTCTTTTGAATACCCAAGCATCAGCATCCACTGCTATTGCGACAATAAATAGATATTACAATGATTTGGGAACAATGTGACTCTGCTGATTCTTCCCAGACGCAAAAATACATATATGTGTGTGTGTGTGTGTGTTTGTGTGTGTGTGTGTGTGTGAGTGAGTGTTTGTGTGTACAGTGAATAGGAAGTGAACGTTAGCTGAGGAGCTCAGACAATGCAAGTGTTTCAGAGATGCAGAAGAGGAGAAAGAGATTAATGTCTGAGAGAGAGAAAAGGCGAGATGGCAGCCGGGGTGTTTGCGAGGAAAGCCAGGGCTTGGAGCTGCTTTGAGAGGCTAAATCTTCCCTCAAGCACAAAGCACTGGTGCTGATACAAGCAGCAGACATGGGGTCACCTCCTCTATGCACACAAAAAAGCTCCAGACATGACTCTCTCTCTCTCTCTCTCTCTCTCTCTCTGTTTAATGCTATTCTTAAAAGAAAAATCAACCTGAAATGACTTGCATATTAGCCTCTATAATTAACATCTGATCTTCAGGGCTATCCAACATTTATTTTGTAATGCAATTCTTGGTTTAAATTTCTTTCATTGACATGCTGGTCTATTTTCACTTTGTGCTTTCCTACATTACCCACAATGTTGTTCGACTATCTACCGAAAATCACACCAGTGGGAATTATCCATTACTTATGCATTGATGCAGCAGCACTTTAGTCCTTCTGTCTATCCTCCTCATCTGTACAATCTGCTCAAACAGATCAGCTTCCAAACCTTCAACTTTCATCCTAACACCACCATCTTCGAGCAATACCTTTAGCTAACTCGTTTCTGCCAAAAGTATTATGTATAGCTGCATTGCATTCTGGATCTTTGAGTCTAGTATTTGGTGTCTCCACTGCTTCTATGTAATTTGCCATTAATATGACTTTGAACATCGCTGGAAAATGGTGAATGAGATAAGAAGCTCCAACTTTTCATTGCATGTTATCCCTTATGTTTGAGATCAGTGAATTACGTTTCTATTAAACACCATGAATCAAATCATATTTCACATGTTTTAGGGTGGACTTTTTTCCCTTAATGCCATTAATGTTGCTCAAAATTCAGCATGTAAAAGTAGAAGGTTGTTTGGTTTGTGTACATATGACACACTACTGGACTTTATGGCAAATCAAGAAAACCATGAGGCCTCAAAAATGAAAACACTCATTCTGGGTTCCATCTCCTTTTCCCATGGAACAAGCACAAGAGGCTTTTCTCTCCTGTCAAAATAGCCGTGAGGGGTGCAGACAAATACACACATACACACACACACACACACACACACACACACACACACACACACACACACACACACACACACACACTGTTGTCTTAATCCAGTAGAATCACTGTTCTCTGACTCTGCCACCTCTCCACAATTACAGAGGCCCCCTAATCCCTGCAGCCTCCATTTTCCTGTGCGATTTAAGAGGGGTAGAGATCTGATCACTCATCCAACCCCCTTCCTTCTTACACACACACGCACACACACACGCACACACACGCACACACACACGCACACACACGCACACACACGCACACACACGCACACACACGCACACACACACACACACACACACACACACACCACCTGATATACACTTCTCTCTCCTTACAACCCCGAAGCTCCAGCACTGGAAATCACACACCGATTGCTGGGAGAGATTCTAATGCTGGCCTCTCCTCATGGTCACTGCTTAAACACAGTTTAGTGGCTTAGTGAGGATTTGCTTGTATCAGAGCTACTGGCTGTTGAGGAGAGGCTTTTTTGCCAAGTGTACTGCACTTGTTCACCCATTTTTCGAAGAGGCTCAAGAATTTACAGAGTTTGAAGTGTACTCAATAAGATAGTTGACTTAGAGGCTGTGCTCATCCAGTTCATCCCAGCTCATCCAAGATCTTTCTAACACAGAGGTCCATCATTCAAACACAACTAATATGACTGTATCCCTTGAAAAAGGGTGCTGACCTACAGAAGCAGATCTAATGATCCAAATATGATGGAGTGTAAGCAAACAGTGTTCAAAAGTGACTCATATCCCGACATCTGACTTGGGATTTAAAACTCAGTCCAAAAGTCAGTCCAAAAAATGAAACCTAGTGACAAATCCAATTTACTTGAATGGTAAAGGGCACAGGAAAGCAGAAAAGAATTAGCTTTAGGAAGTGGTTCATTTTTATCCAGCTCTTAATTAATCTATATACAAGACCAATGGAAGATTGATGCGCTAGAAAGAATGAGATTTCTTCTTTCTTAATAAAACTGCCACTATAATTAGTAGTACTTAATGGTGTTTTATACTAATGTCTGGAGCCTGGACCATATCCCAGGGGACTCAGGGCACAATGCAGGGGACATCCTGGATGGAGCGCCAACCCATCTCAGGGCACAATCACACACTCATTCACACACTATGGACAATTTAAAAATGCCAATCAGCTTACAATACATGTCTTTGGACTTGGGGGAGGAAACCGGAGAACCCAGAGGAAACACCCAAAGCATAGGGAGAATCAGCACTCAGGCACACGGTGGCTTAGTGGTTAGCACATTCGCCTCACACCTCCAGGGTTCGAGCCCCGACGGGGTCATGTGTGTGTGGAGTTTGCATGTTTTCTGTTCGCCGTGCTGCGGGGGTTTCCACCGGGTTTCCTCCGGGTACTCCAGTTTCCTCCCCCAGTCCAAAGACGTGCATGATAGGCTTTAGGCGTGTCTAAAGTGTCCGTAGTGTATGAATGGGTGTGTGAATGTGTATGTGATTGTGCTTTGTGATGGACTGGCACCCTGTCCAGGGTGTACCGATGCTCCCTGGGTAAGCGGTAGAAGATAAGATGGATGGATGGATGGATGGATGGATTTTGTCCACTCCCATCTGTACGGAACACGTCTCCTCTGTGTTGTGATACAGCAGGAGCATTGCACACGTTGGGAAAGCCTGTATCCATAGCTATCCAACAACATTGTTTATAAAATTAGTAAGGTTAAAGTATATTCTCAGCATAAGAACTCAATTGTGGTCAATCCAGAGAGTTTCCCCAGACCAACAGACACATTTTAAAAGATGTGACACCCACCTATTGTCTGTATTGATGTATCATAACATGCTATTACAGCTATATCAAACTGAATTGTCATGGTACCATCAGACAGATAAAATTGTATGTTATCACGCCCTAATTATTACTTTAGGCCGTTGCCTTATAAGCCAAGAAGTCAAGTAAACCAAGCCAAGTAAAGTCAAGAAGGCTTTAATTAAAATTTCCTTCTTATTAACTGCTGGTTAGAATTTCCATGAATATTGCATGAGATAAGATTGTTGAATCAGTGATCACTGATGGAAACTAGAGAAGCGTAGCCCAGACTATTTCTAACTAATGTTGCACCAATGCCTTGTAACGTGCCTCTCACAAGAGCTTTCTGAATGCCATGACTGTTTGTTAATTAAAGTGCCACGCAGTTGATTGCAGGCCTAGTTTGAATTTGACTCATGAGGCAATGCTTCACAGACCCACAGTACAGAGCACTAGAAAAAGAGAAATAGAAAAAAGAGGTGGGAAAAACAGAGAGAAAGAGAGAGAGAGAGAGAGAGAGAGAAGAGAGAGAGAGAGTCCCCAAAAGCAGCACAATACACACTGCTTAAGAAGACAAGAGATGTGCTTAAATGAATCATCCAGTTGGCTTAAACTGAGCTTGGCTGCCTCTGTTTCACAGCATGTTTAAGGCGTTCTCTTGCCTGTGGGGACTGCTATTCTTTCTCTCTCCTTTCCTTTGCACCCACTTCCTTTTAAATGTTGCATATATTCTGGATGTTGTTTTTTTTTCTTGAAAGATTTATTTCAAAACCTTTAAATGGAAAAGAATCGATCAATACTCTTTTGTGCATGTGATGGAAGAAATGCTCAGTGGGGGGAAAAGCACCCAAACACGACAGATGTTACAATTCCGATTTGCCTTTCATTCTTTTTTCAGATGCACACAATGGCGTAGCAAAAGGAATTTCAAAGGCCGGTTTAAATTGATTTAAGTTAGAGCTCTTGTCATAAAGCTCTATGTTTGCAAGTATCACAAAAATGACTGGCAAGAAAAAAAAAGCCATTGTACGATTTCACCCAAGCCCTGGGGTTCTTTCTTTTTTCTTTTTCTTTAAAAAAAAAAAAGACCCAGACTTTTACAGATTCTCTGTGAAGTCTTTTCAGATAATATAGAAATGTATTCATTCAGTGTAAAAGATAGTGATTATGAATAGAATACCTTGGATTCAGAGGAGGACAGGATGCAAAAAAAGGCAGGGGAAGAATATTGTACCGGCAAGAAAACTAAAGGAGAACAGAAGGCCATCTCTACCTTCAGATCAGCCATCCTGAAATTCATTCTTCCTGAGCAACAACACAGAAATATGTGAAATGAAAACCGACAGCAAGTGCAGTGAGATACTATCACTCTACCAACTAAGCGAAATGAGAAAATAAATGAGAACATTTTTTGATGATGGATGAGGCTGGAATGTTATGAAAAATTCACGGTATGATGTACAATCATACCAATCAATATCGGTTGTTCAGTACATCATTGTATCAAATTCACATTATCAAAGAGGAAAACATTACACGATTACAGTGATAGTGCAAGTTACATTATACGGTTAGGAGAAATCTGTGTTAAGAACATCACTTGAAGTTAAAACCTTCAGTAATTTATTATGAACAATGCAGAAATGTCATTTTATCATTTCTTCTTAAAAAGTAGCTTTTCCTGTTATAAAAGTCTTAACATGTCACCCCGGAAACATCTCTCTATACTAGAATAGCATAACCTTAACAATATAACTATTTCAGATTTCACTATTCTGGCATAACATCATACCTGGATGGACATTGGTGGAGCGTGGCTGTCTCACCGCTCCAGGGTCTCTGGTTTGGTCCTGAGCTTGGCTTACTGTATGTGTAGAGTTTCACATGCTTTCTCCTTGACCATGTTGGTTTCCTCTGGGTTCTCCAGTTTCCTCCCACCTCCCAAAATCATGCCAGTAGATCAATTGGCTATGTGAGTTTTTTCTGTCTATAATACTCACAGTGTAATATTCGGTTTAAAGGCTATCTTATTTCTAACCAGGTTATGCGCTTCTTCACTCCCTTCCCTGTGATGGACTGGTGTCCCTTCCAAGGTGTATTCTCAACATAAGGAATGTATGAAATAAAGAGATGAACAGATATTTCTCTTGTTTTTGCTCATTTTCGATCATTAGATTCATTCATTTTTAGGAGAAACAATAAAAGGAAAACTGGTGTTCAAGTGGAGAACAAGTCTAGGATGGTATCATTACTGTCTGAGGATCAAATAGGAAAATATACAAACCAAAGTAGTCAGATAAAAAATATTCATTCATTCCTATAATTATTGTAGGTATCTGCTGCCTCTCTGCAGCTTGAGAGCTTGTCGTGGTGAAGGGGCTTGTGTATTTTTTTTAACTTAATGGCGATAACACCGGGAGCTTGGTAAAGAGATCTGACATGAGAGGTCAGAAAAAGAATGATCCCAAAGACCCTTATGATAGTTCAAAGAAGACTAAGTGTGCCCTGAGCCTGATTAGGGTTACCAGGATGCATCCCTGGAGCCAGGCCCCTGGGGTAGATGTCCACAGATGAGTATAAAGTGACTGGGCTACCCATGAAACTCAGTCAAGCTCAGTCTGACATGGTGATGTGGGTCCATATTGTGTGAGTCAGGTGCAATGCCAGTTATGTAGCAGGCATTTGAGGGTGGCTGTGGTGCAGTTGGTAGAGTGGTTGTCCACTAATCGTAGGGTTGGCGGTTCGATTCCCGGCCCGGGTGATTCCACATGCCGAAGTGTCCTTGGGCAAGACACTGAACCCCAAGTTGCTCCCGATGGCAAGCTAGCCTTGCACGGCAGCTCTGTGTGTGAATGGGTGAATGAGACAAAAAAAAGCACTTTGGATAAAAGCGCTATATAAGTGCACATTTGCCATTTGACTAGACCCTTTCAAGGGAAACTGAAATGTCAGACATGAAATAATTAATTTACATTAATCAGCTTCTTAAGGTTAGGGGATAGAGTGGGTTTGGTTTTTACATTACCTTTACATGCATTCATTTAGCAGACGCTTTTATCCAAATGAGGAAATACAAGCAAAGCGATATATCAAGCAGAGAACAATACAAGCAGTGCTACCATACAAGATTTTGAAATTGAGATCTAGAAAAGTGCGCAGAGTAGAGGTGTTAGTGCTAAAGTAAGCTATGGTTGTTTTTTTTTTTTTGTTTTTTTTTTTAAAGGATAATATGGGGTTGGCGTTTTTGGATTTTTTTAACATACTAAGTGAACATAGTGCTTATACAAATAATACTGCAATATTTCCATACTATTCATTTTATTTAATCGTTTTAAAATATTGCAGGAATGTGATTTTTTTTGTAATATTACAGACTAATATTCATAAAACCAGTTGAATATGTTGCTGATTCTTTTGACAAGCTTCTCTGCAAGCTGGATATGAATTGTGCCTAAGATTGTGTTGCATGAGTGCTCAACATTTTTGAGGTCAAAGTCATTTAATAGTCGAGTGCAGCATGAGCCAGTGTTAAAGAGTGTGTGGGTTAACATTCTTAAAGGTTTAATGTTCGATTTAGGCGGACTGTGAATGCTTGATCTGTGTAAAGCAGAAAGTGTTTTTTTCTGAGCCTTTGATGGATCTGCGGTGTCTTCCCAGCAACTGGGTTCAATTAAGACCGGCCAGCTTTATTGTGCTCAACACATAAATCAGCCTGTGAATCAAGTCACTCAGGGGAGAGAGTGGGAGAATACAGAGAAGAGACTGAAAGAGTGAAAGATGGATGGATGGTGCAATGGAAGAACTCACAGAGAAAGAGAGAAGACTGCAGGCTGCATGAAGTCTCTCTGAGAACAAAATGTGTGATTAGAGCAGCAGCAGTGGTCATTAGTGACACTAATGAGAGCACTATCTACGCCGGCATTAAAGTGCCTGCTAACGAGGCCTTGTTCATCATCAGTGAACACAAGCTGTGGCATAATCCTGTCGCCTCTCCTCGGCAGGGGGAGCAGCCTCGCTCTGCACAGGACGGATAAGCTTGATGCGCACTTCCAAAATATGCAGTAAGCAAGTAATTATTAGATTTTTCCTTCACCTATTTTTGCCATCTCTGTCCTTACCTTTCCATTCTTTTATTTGGTGAATCATACCTTGAACAGCATTATTCCTGGCACCTCAACTACATAGCACACAACAAAACATCTATACATATATATATATATATATAATCCTTACCAAATAAAAAGAGCTTTCTAGGATTATTTGAGTGCTAAAAGAAATAATCATAGAGTATTATCTCATGGGCTCTTGGAAACAGTACAATTATGGGACACTTTTCACTTACTGATCTGGCTATACAGATTTCTTCATCCTACTCCTACTGGGACAGTTTTCCTACTGCCTCAATGCTACTGGAACATTTTTCCTACCGTCTCACTGCTACTGGAACAGGTTTCCTAATGCCTCACTGCTACTGGAACAGGTTTCCTAATGCCTCACTGCTACTGGAACAGTTTTCCTAATGCCTCACTGCTACTGGGACAGTTTTCCTAATGCCTCACTGCTACTGGGACAGTTTTCCTACTGCCTCACTGCTACTGGGACAGTTTTCCTAATGCCTCACTGCTACTGGAACAGTTTTCTGCTGCCTCACTGCTACTGGAACAGTTTTCTGCTGCCTCACTGCTACTGGAACAGTTATCAACTTAAATTGGATGATAGTTTACAGTTTACAATTTACAGGCAATTATGTATATTTTGCACTTGTATCACACTACATTTGATGTAGTCCTGTGTACCGTGGGTCACTGGACACTGGGTCATTTTCACTGGGATGGTACTCTCATTTTAAGTTCACAGGGAAAAGTGGATATTGTTTAGCTTTAAAATGATTTAAGATACATAAACAGACCTTAAGTACCAGTGTTGTACGCTTTGTTATTTTTAGAATAACACTTTAAAGATACAGTATGTGCAACAAGGTACAGAATACATACTAAAGGTGCAAAACACGTAACCTTGCAGGTACCACTCCAGTGACAAGTAAAGGTACAGTGCTGATACTTTTTTCTTCCAATGCCTGGAGGAATGACAAAACACGTT